>LS929111.1:115859-138203 GCA_900490955.1 Micoletzkya japonica | reverse complement strand
GCGAGGAATGAACCTTAATTAGCATGGCCAGAAAGGGAGGTGGAGAGAGGAGAAGAATGAATGGAAAATGAGGCAAATTTGGCCATTTTTGGAGGTTTTTCTTTGATGAAAAAAATTTGAAAAGTGATATCGAAAAAAACTCAACGCTATCTTGTAAAGAAATTCATCCTTTATCAAATGCATATTCTCGCTTGTCTCTACTGTACGCCCCCGCTGATCCTTTAGGCTTTAAAGTATAAGAGGTAGAGCAAATTCAAGCAAAACTTATATACTTACTCTTTATTTTAATTCTAGGTATTTTCTATACCTTTTCTATGGCGATAAATGTATTTGGATGTCAAAAATGTGAAGTTGGAAGTTATAAAATACAGCTCCGTTCAACACAATTACAACAAATAGTCTTTTGGCCATAACTAGCTTCAACATTGTCGTACAGTGTTCAAATTTCAACGCAAGCTTGAAGAGTATGTTGACACTGAGGTTCTCGATTGTTGATGGTATAGGTATACTTGCTGAAAAGTTGCAGCTCGGAGAATATATTGGTCTCCCATCACAGATGAGCATCTCATAGTTTTCAGTGAATATCTCGATAATAAGATAATGAATCATTGTGAAATTTTTGTGGGAAGTTTAAAAAGTAGTTTCGCAGAACACAGGCAGTGGGATTATCAATAGATGGTAGAATGACGATTTTACAGATGTAGAATAACGATTTTACAGATGACAAATAAAACCAAATATTTCAGCAAGTACTTATCAGACTTTTCAGCAAGTACACCTATACCATCAACAATCGAGCACCTCATTGTCAACATACTCTTCAAGCTTGCGTTGAAATTTGCACACTTTACGATAATTTTGAAGCTAGTTATGGCCAAAAGACTATTTGTCGTAATTGTGTTGAACGGAGCTGTATTTTATAACTTCCACTTCACATTTTTGGCATCCAAATATATTTATCGCCATAGAAAAATTATAGAAAATACCTAGAATGAAAATAAAGAGTAAATATATAAGTTTTGCTTGAATTTGCTCTACCTCTCATACTTTAAAGCCTAAAGGATCAGCGGGGGCGTACAGTAGAGACAAGCGAGAATATGCATTTGATCAAGGATGAATTTCTTTACAAGATAGCGTTGAGTTTTTTCGATATCACTTTTCAAATTTTTTTCATCAAAGAAAAACCTCCAAAAATGGCCAAATTTGCCTCATTTTCCATTCATTCTTCTCCTCTCTCCACCTCCCTTTCTGGCCATGCTAATGAAGGTTCATTCCTCGCTTGACCCCCTGTGTAAAATTTAACTTTTCACGAATACTACATAATCATGAAAGACTTCAGAATGAGTACGGTCGCTCTCGCTTGTTCATGTTACTCTGTGTTGTGTGCCCGATTCCATTGTGCGGCCATATTTTCTTCAGTCCTGCTTCCATTGTTGTGAACGGAATGACTACTAACGTACAATACATCAAAACTATCTTGTTTTACGTAAGATATTTATTCTCCGTCAATATCTAAAAGAAATATGCAAATGTATAACATACAAATTTATATATTTGTAAATTTCCTGATTACAGCTTATCTTGTATAGTGGATTAACAATATCCGTCGAAAATTCCGAATATCAGGCGAGAGAGTGTGCGAAAGTGGTGAGAGAATCAGACACAGCATTCTGCGGTATCAAAAAGCGAATAATACGGTCTTAAAAAACAAAGTGTGATTTTTAAAATGTGCATGATGCTGTTATGGTTCATAGGTGTTGATTTGGGGCATAGTAGAGAAGCGCTACATTTTAAGATTAATCGTTTTCCGTGCGGGACCATTCGCAAATATTAAATTCTAACTACAGTTTCGCTTTTTGATATTTTTGGCTTGGTCTGTAAAGCCGTGAGAATCATCTTGAAACGGAAGAAGAAAGTGACGGATCGTCGTTTATTCCACTACAGCCCCGCAACTCGGTGCTGACCACAACTGCCTCAAGTCTGGCTACTGTGGTGCTTACTGCGACAACGATTCTCAACCTAGCCAAGATCTCGAAAATGATGAGACGAAATAAGGTACACCTTATCCTTCAATATTAAAATTAGGTTGTCTTTTAGAGGGTCGAGTATTCCTTATCCTTTGTCGGTTTCGGTCTAGCTTTCGGCATGCTACTCTGTGTAGCGCATCAAGTTAGTCAATCAATCTTTCGTTTTCTCGCTTTTAGAACAATAAACGATTATATTCTTTCTGTGGTGAGTCAATTAGTTTTCTATAATACCCATTGAATATAGTACTTTTCAAATATACTCAGCTGTTCGCCTATTTTACGCCCGATGGCGCTCCGTACTACGCGTATATTCTCAACTATCGCTGGATTCTGGTCGATGTCATGTCCTTCACTCCTCCATGGTCGCTTGTCCTCATGTCACACGTTGCGCGACGCGAGGTATCGTGAGAAAGTGTTGTTAGTCTGTGCTATTAATGGAAGAAACGAACCTGCGATACATATGTTATCATTTCTGCGCATCTATTTCTATTTCATACTCCTTTCACGTGATACAGCATAGGCAGATTAATTTGTGAACTGGAGTATGATAGCATAGAGAGATTCATTAATATCATGAAACGCTAAATATACGTTGTAGGTATGGAGCAGACATCGTCACGTGGATAGCCTGCCGATAATGATGACCACGACGAGCGCCACTCCATACACTGCTTAGGAAATTGATGATTCAACAGTTTCGAAGCCCAGAGACCGTTTCAATTGCAATATGCAGTCCTACTGCAATTGCGAAATTCTTTTTTTTCTCATCTACAGTACAGGCAGGAACATAGGAATATGCGATTTGCGATAAGAGATAACTGCATAACGGAAACAGAAAAATTTGGAAATCACAAATTGCGTAACGACGGTTCTGATTATCACAGTCTGAAGACGCGTAGTGGTGGCTGCTCTTCGGGAGCTGACGTATGTTGTACATCTTCTATAGAGGAACTGAGAACCGGTCGACAATGATTCTGAAATCGTGTGTCTCATAAACAGTTTATGAAGAGACCTCCGTAATCGAGTCCGACCACCGAATTTCTGGGGTTATGTTTCACGAATGACATGAGTAAAGTCTCTCTTGTTATGACTCATGCAACAAGAGAGACCAAAAAAAACCTATCCAAGGAAAAATAGCCTAATTCGATTAAATGGACACGATTCGGGAGGTCTATTTATGAAGCCCCGCCTACCTTATCTGACTCCATTGCCTTCATCGAAATGGACTCATGGAGCTCAGCGGCGTTGTCTTGAACCTTAAACAGATTTGTAATTGATGTGACTTGAGGCGGTTTTAACCCTTAAAAGTGTATTTACAAAAGTGTATTTACAAACTTAAAGGGTCCCTCCAGCCATCTCATTCATTCCAAGAGATAACCAATGACGCAGACAGTGAGAGAAATCTTTGCACAGCTTTTTCTCAGCAACGGCGAAGTTTCAACAAAAAAGGAGAGAGTATGAGGCTCAGGACATTGAGAGCATACGTACACTTTTGCAGACCACGGGAAATGCCACACAGCTAAAACTACGTTGAAGCTCAAGCAATCTCAGAGAAGGGAACATTGTCTCGTGCAACCGATATACCCCGGTTTGTCCTGAGAAACCGCAGAAGGAGTATCCTTCGCTCTCAGTATCCTTCGACAGTCATAAACAGTGAAGAACTTGAACCATCAGTCGATGACCCTGACTGGTTGTAGAGGGCAAAGGAGCAGCTCGCCATCTCAAACATCACCGTGCGTCTTCGTTAAGGTCGACGACTACGAGTACACTGGAGAGTCCTTCTCGAAGTACAACGTCAAGGAAGATAGCTGCACGGAAGGCGGCAGAGAGTTTCCAGGAAAAAGTCTTCTTCGAAATGGTACGCAGTTCCCCGATAGAGTTGGTAATAATTGGTATATTCAGATCGCGATTCTCTCCTCGTATGCGGAGCAAGCGAGGTACAGGAGGTACTGACCGGGCGGATGTGCAAGACCGAACCTTCGACTCCACCCAGGAATGTAAGTAGTATCTGGTGATCCTGTGCACGACGAGAACGAGGACAGGCGTCAACAACTCCTTCATATACGGCACCAACTGTAGCATGATCAGAGCCCGTCAAGCCATGTTCATTCTCGCATTCGCTCCAGTCTGGAGCAAGCTCATCGCCTGGCTGAAGGAAAGAAAGGCGTCATTCCCGTGGATGGGGTCGAGCCCATCTTCTGAGGCAAGCGTAGGACTATAAAACCGAGGACGGTTTTCCCGTGGGTTGTGAGGAGTTAATGTGGGTAGACAGTCATTCCAGATAGTGGCAGAGGATATAATGCCCGAGAGTGAGGAAACGGGGAGAGAACACAAAGAAAGAGAGGAAATAAGGACAGGCTTTTTCTGCAAGAGAGGGGAAAGCAATTATCGCATGAATCGCTATTCCGGGAGGCTAATAATAGCAACACTATCTCGTCGCGTGCCCCTAACCCCCTTCATAAAAAGTCTCGAGGACGACTCGCGGCTTTTTCATTACCTGCTAATTGGATAGACGGACACACCTCCGGACCCAGTATATAAGCCGCCTCCCTTCCGCCCCTCATCATCACCGCCCCTTTCTCACCCTTTTCTCTTTCTCCTTTGCCTCTAGCACTGTTATGTTGAACCGCATATTCGTATTGTGTGTTTGTGTCGCGACCCTACTGTAGTAGGCATGTATTTCGTATTGTTTAGTATTCGCACGCTCTGTCTGATTGTTCTTAGCTGAAGCGCTTCCGTATTGCCTACTATTGTGACGTTTACTCGAGTTCCTTGTGAGATAAAGCCAGTGTGCATATCTGTCCTGAGCGCATAGATAACAGACACTGAATCCGAGATATTAGATAGCCCACCGTGTGCCCATAGCTTCCCCCGATCGTATCACTATTGAGTATTGGATGAGCAGTGCTCATAGTGTTGCAAGTGGTCCTTGAAGGGTGCTGCATGATTGTAAGATACTCTGGGTGGCAGCAATCCCAAAAGGATTAATTCTTGAACCTTAAAGGGTACTTGAGACGTCAGATACAATTCGGTAGACTTATAAAAGCAATGCTTTTGTTATTATTTAGGCAGCTTGTGCTCAATTCAGTTGATTTCTCCAAGTACGTTATGAATATTATACGCAATCGCCATTGTTTCATATGAGTTAATCAAGTACCTTTCCTCTAGCTCTAGCAGGTGGTGCTGACGAGTCATCGTGTTCATTGATGTTTTCTTGGACCTTAAACATAGAATTGATATTGCTTTGGGCAACTTAACTATCTTAAACCTACTTGAGCAATCGATTCCAAAGCTTTGCGTTTTATCGTGGTTCTTTTCGAGGTATT
Organism: Micoletzkya japonica; assembly: GCA_900490955.1. Classification (NCBI taxonomy): domain Eukaryota; kingdom Metazoa; phylum Nematoda; class Chromadorea; order Rhabditida; family Diplogasteridae; genus Micoletzkya; species Micoletzkya japonica. The sequence goes on along the minus strand of LS929111.1, from coordinate 132,850 downwards.
TAGCGATGATTCGATAGTTCCCTCGCTTTCTACGATGTGCTCTTGAACCTTAATTAAAATATCTTGAAGGTGTCATTTGTGTTGTAGTCATTACAAACAGTATTTATACCCTACCGAAGCACTCATATCCAGAGCCTTTCGTTTTCTCGTAGTTCTATCCGATTTAGCTGTCTCTGGTTCGACACTTTCCATGGCGTTATCTACAACCTAAAGTAGAATCTGTTGAAGGTGTTGATCCTCTGTTGCAATCACTCCAAGCAGTATATGTATCCTACCGAAGCATCCGATATTATAGTATTAAAACAGTTCGTACATCGCCAATGACGACTGCGCAACGTTGCGCTGGTTCACTTTGAGTTCGGTGTGTCAGACTCATATTCTTACGGTACGTTCCGGCCGCTAGCTATCTTATTCTCACAATGTATAGATGTTTAACGTTTTTTCTGGTTATTTGTATTCGTTTTACAGTAACGGTGGATCGAAAAAAGGGGGAACGGCAACCAAATGTTGCTTATCAATTTGCGATAGTCCGTTGGTGTGGCTTACTGTAAGTTGAAAATGGCAAACTTTTCCTATTTCATAGACGGTCTTTAGGAGGCATGAGGCTACGGCCGGAACGGTTTTATGTCAAACTTTTTGGCGCTTGTAATACAAGAGTCTTGCGTTTTCTCGTAGTTCTTTCCGGTCTAGTTGTCGCTGGTTCATAAGTTTCGTCGCTTTCAACGACGCTGTCTTGATCCTAAAGCAAAAAAATGTTGAAGGTATTGAAATTCTGTATCACTTCAAACATTAATTGAACCGAATCATCCGATTCCAGAGTCTTGCGTTTGCTCGTAGTTCTTTCCGGTCTAGTTGTCGCTGGTTCATAAGCTTCGTCGCTTTCAACGACGTTGTCTTGATCCTAAGGCAAAAAATTTTTAAGGTATTGAAATTCTGTTACAATCGCTTCAAACATTAATTGAATCCTACCGAATCATCCGATTCCAGAGTCTTGCGTTTTCTCGTAATTCTTTACGAAGATACTCTCTTAGGACGCGTTTTTGTAGTCTTCTTACTCTTGTTCTGCGATGCGGACTCTGCAAAATACTCTAATAATTTTACTCTAATTTTTGTAACGTGAATTGGTTCGGAATATGAACGTTCAAATTTCCGTAGACGCTTTGACTCGAGCGGGTTCGTGTAAGCTGACAAGGAGAGGTTGTAAGTACAAAATGAAATTAAAAGTGGAGGTATATTGGTTCTAGTACTATTTGATGTGCTGATTCCGAATCCGTTGAGAAAAGTTCCCATCTTCGCGAGATTTTCGAGAAAATCGACATTGAAAGTTGCCCAGTAGGTACTCAGGTGGCAATTCTTTTTACCTATAACGCACCGTTTCGACCAAATTATCACTGCTGAAACAACAAAATACGTTTTATAGATGCAGGAGATGAAACTATGTATGAAGGTTTTCATCACTAGATCACTGAGGCACATAACTCTGTCAGGGGAGCACTTTATTGGTTAGGCCAACAGGCACTGCAAAGCAACTTCAATCTCGATTTTATTGGATAGTACTAGAACCAATATGTCTCCCATTCTAATTTCATTTTGAGTTTAGACCCACTCCTGGTGAGATTCTCTGTGCTTGTAGAATCGCAAATCAACGAACTTTCCGCTTCCATCCTCTTCTTCTCCTTCAGTGCCTTTCGCCAGCACTCGTGTCCTCCAGGATTAACGTGTCTGCAGAACTTCGCGCACCTAAACGAATCTAGATATTTTTTTTAAAATTGCTACTCCGACTCTATATTTAGCGGCTAACAATCTAACAAAGTTAAATTGCTTATCGGCTACACAATATAATGTTTCAAGTGTACTACAGAATCCAACTGACCACCAAACTTCACCGCATCGATGGCCTCCTTCAGCAACTAAACGACCTGGTCGATAGCGCGTGTGACATTCGGGACATTTATGAATTGGTTGAGGTGTGGACGGTGAATCTTTATACGACATTTCACTAAACCCTGCATAATTCGGATAACTCATTGAAATTTATATTTTTCAAAAAGATAGGAGACTACCACTATCAACGCTTTGGTTGCCTATTTTCTACAAAAAGGCTTACACCAACCTTGATTGAGTGGCAGCGACTTCCGGTGTTCGCTTTGTTCGGGCGCTTATGACGTCCGTAGCATATAGTACCTGAATATCGGTTCGCCCATAGCCAACATTTTTTTTCTTACTGTTGAAGGTGAAGCCACACGGTTCACAGTGGATATTCTCATCTCCATCACACACAGGAGACTTCGTCGATCCGCACAATTCGCACGTGAATTCACACCTGGTAGTATTCGGCTCATAAGAAAGTATTCCTGAAAACCGGAGCATCTAAATTTAGCTAGCAAAATAAATTGTTCCAAAGACAGGCGAATTTCGTCCGAATTTGTAAATCACAACAAAACTTCTCATTCTCGAAATAACGACTGTTTTGATAGTGAAATCGATCAAAGACTCCGAATGTTTTATGGAGGTGTTCGAATCAGTGAGAACGAACACGTGCATGTCACTATTCTCTTCACCCGCCCAGGTGAAAACGCCCTTTTCCGCGGATCCATGCTGCAGAATATATTGTAAGTTAGGAAAAGGATAAACTGGGATAGGGAAAACGACGAAAATATGGGAAAGAATAAAACAGACCCATGTGAACAGATGAATGCGATACGTGTTTCCTAGTTCACTCTGTAGCTTGGTCAACAAATCCATTCCAGACAGTCCCTCCAGTCCATTGTTTTTCACCAATCTGTCGCATGCCGCTTTGAGCCTTTTCGGGGTCCTTTTCAGCTGCAATCACTTCTTAGTTATTCCGTTTCTCTATATATTTAGAGAAGGAGGTTGAGAAGTAACCACGTCGTCTCATCCCCACCCGTCTATCACAATGAAACTTGTCACTCACAGTCCCATACTCTTTCATGCGCCTATCCAATTCGTCGCGTTGTCCCTTGTCCGCGATACTTTTCATTCCACCTTTCTTCCTGTAGTCGCCTATTTTCTTGTCTAGCGGTTTTACCGCATCCCTTCTTGCCATTTCCATACCGAGCACACGCGACTGGATCAATTCGCTTCCACCCTGAAGCCATACTATAATCATACTACACACAGTGTTCTAAATGTTAAGCGAACGAGCCAATGTAATGGCAGGGTATTTCCATATCTCATCACTGGTCCCCAACTCCAGTTTCTACTCCATCCCCTTCCCCTCTATTCTCTTAGCTTCTAGTCGTTTGATCTCCTCTTGTCTGCATGCCAGTCACAAGCTTCCTTGTTCCTCGGGCTTATCTGATCCCAGTATTGCATAAGCCTTACTCAACCCTCTATACTTTGGTCTCTTTGAATCACAAGGCCGAAGGCCACATCCTGCTCTCCTCAATCCCCGTATTCTCTCACTGTTTGTCGCAACTCCCTACCCCGATCCAGATAGTGATAGCCAACTGATATCTCGTTCAGGCACGTAGCCGAGCGTATATAAGCGAGAAGCGACTCTCCTCGCGAGGATAGCTTCTGGACTCGACCAAGGCTGTACCCCCTTCCCCAGTTCCCCTAGTTCTATGACCTCCACTCCTACCTTCGTCCCTGGACCCCATACCCCATTCGCCCTCGTCTTCTTCCCTCATCCCCTCACCTTTCCCACCATCTTCTTATGTAAGTCCTCGCGACCCTCACTCATCCCTTGTACATTTCCCCTTGTCCTACACCTCTATAAAGTAGTCTCTCTCTTGTCTTAGTCAATGCGCGCATCTTATGGGTGGGGATCGGGCGACTTGCCTAATGGTACACGTAGAAACACCTGTATTATTACTCCAAAATGCTTAGGATACGGTATTTTCCGTGCGAGAGTTCCTACCGTAATCAGGGTTATTTTTCTGCATCTCGTTCGCTTAACATTTTGACTGTTGTCAGAACACTGTGTATATACACGTAATTGGTCATGTTAGATGACAACATAGATCAGCTCGAGATAAGGACACACCAAGAGCTAACCGATGTAATGGTTGGTTTATTCAATAATGCCAAAGCTTACCGCTTTCTCGAACGTGAACGCATCGACTTCGTGGGGTGGCCACTCCATAGCGAGAGAAATCGATGAGCCGAGACTGTCGTGTTAGTGCGAGGGGACTCCAAGTGGATAGCGGGTCACTGACACTAGTATGCAGCAGGAGGCCCCATCCCCCATTCCCCCTGCAAGTGGCCGGATAGCCCTAGCTGATACGTAGGTCAATCTACTGCAGCTCTCTCTCTCGTCTCTCACAGTTCCGCCCGTTGAACAATGTGTTGTCCAAGCACGAATTGACCACTCTTTTGAATTATCTCACGAATGAATAAACCTATTTCCGCACCAAGTTTTCAGAACTTAGTGAGCTCGCAGTCATAAGCTTAAGTGTTTTTATTCTTGAATTTTCGTTGATCGATTCGCCTCCAGGATCGGATCCAATACGCGGAAACCGCTATTCGCTATTAGACCGCTTGGAATGCTGTGAGTTACCTGTTTGGTATGAGAGGAGGGGTAAGGAATGGAGAGGGGAAGAAGTCTCCGGCACAGCATTCCGCCCGGTGAAGAATGTGTCTAATAGCGAAATGACCAATATTTTTGAATTTTCTCAAGAATAAATAAACCAATGCACACGAAATTTTCGGAGCTTGTTGAGTTCCTAGAGGCGCACTTAAGTTTTTAAATTCATAAATATTCGATGATTGGTTCGCCTACAGGATCGGATCCTCTGCGCGAAAGCCGCCATTCGCTATTATGACGCTTGGAATGCTGTGCCGGTGAATCAAGACAATAATCTCCAGAGAAGGACCGAACCAAGTGCGGAAAACCACGAAGGTAATACGAAAGAAGTCTACATGGCTCATGCACTCAATTGTTTATCGAACACTCCAAGAGATATTCCCACTAATATCACGGTCTAACGAAGAGCAGCGTCCTTTGTGGTAGTCCTCGTAGACCGGGCATTTCCGGGCGTTCTTCGTCTGATGAAGAGGGAACTGCTTGACGAGTCTGAAATGGCAAGGCTAAGAACATTACACATCGTAAGCTACCGCCTCCGTCTCCTTCGTTGCTGGCAACGTTGGTTGTTCGGGCTCGATCGGGTTGTCTTCAACCTTCAACGAGCATTGCCATTCAGCTCGCAGAACAAAGCCAAGAGAACATCTTGCCGATAGGTATTCCTTCTCACGGGCAATCGTGCACATAAATACGAGACCACAGCACGCGGTGTTCCTGAACGCGTTCAGTGCCCCTCGGTGACCGGTCATCAAAACAGCTATGAACAAATCAAGAAGAAGCCGAGCTATGGGTTTCACATTTTTCACAGAGCCGGCTTTGCATGAATTACACGGCTCTTGCGCATTTGAGAGCAACGGTTTACCTCTTGAAAGTGCGGCTCCATGCGAGATAATGGTACGTCACGGAACGGGCAGCCATCGTTTTCCTTCACGTTTTCTCTCGATTCTGTAAATATACAAATATACGAAAAGGCTAAACCAGCAAAGCAAGCATTCACCCACCTGATAAAACGAACATCTCACGCCATTTGGGCTTCGCAAGCGTGAACTTACCAATCTCTTATACGTCTTCGTCTGTCATTTTCTGCAAATGGTTGGTCTACGGATACCATCTCTCTGAGACTTCTTGAACAGCCGATTTCGGAGACTTTGAAATATTCATCAATACGTACCGTTTCCATATCGCGTGTCGTAATTACAGAAGCTTCGTGTTCAATGGTGTTGTCTTGAACCTTAAACGCATTTTTTCGACTATCTCGAGTTTGCATTTATAGTAGAGAAAAAGAGAAGATATAATCGTTCCGTTTGTAGCGCTGATTCCGCTGCCTTTCAAAGCCACCTAATCAACTTCTAGTGTGTATCATGAGAAAGTCTAGATGTTACCACAGTGTTCTAAATGTTAAGCAAACGAGCCAAAATGTTTTCCGTGCGAGAGTTCTTACCGAAATCAGGGTTAATTTTTCGGCATCTCGTTCGCGTAACATTTACATTGCTGCCAGCACATTGTGTAACTGATCTCAAAACATATCCATGTTTCTGATATCTTTTCTCGGAATGAAATGGCACCGTTTCGAACCTCGAAAAATTAGCCAAACACCGTAGCGGCGGAGTCACGAATTATACGTTCCGATTTTCTAGACTACCTATAACAGTCAAAGTAGAATGTTAAACCAACCGCAGCAACTTCTTCCATAGCCTTGCGCTTTCTCCAAATTCTTTCCGAAGCATGCCTGGTAGGGCGTATCGTTGAGTTCTCCTCACCATCACGAACCTTGAGCAAAAACATTATTATAGCATTGGGAAAAGGAAAAAAGATACCTCCGGCCTTCTAACAATAAGATAACATATTATACCCAACTATGTAAAGGGAAGGTAGTTGCACGCTATCGAAAACATTTCCGGATAATGCACTTTTTGGGACCAAGACAGCATTGCAAACCAACCCGATCAATGGATTCCGGGGCCTTGCTTTGTCTCATAGTTCTTCGAGAAGAAACACCATGAGGACGCGCTTTTGATTTCTTTGTATTCATCTTCTGAGAGGTGGACTCTGCAAGGAAGCACCCCGCTTGTAGCCCATTACAACACGACAAACTTTCCGCTTCCATCCTCTCCTTCCTCTTCCTCTCCTTCAGTGCCTTTCGCCAACACTCGTGTCCCGCAGGATTGACATATCGGCAACACTTCGTGCTCCTAAACGAACCTAATCCTTTTATTCAATTTCCTTATTTATGATTTTATTTATTCATCCTTTATGAAGATCTGGGCGGTTCTAATTGCTTCTCCGTTTGTCTCTCGCTATCTAGTAGTTTATTGTTATCCAATATAGTAGATTAAAAAGATCCGTCGCAAAATCATTCCGAATATAAGGCTAGAGAGTGTGCGAAAGTGAGAGAATTAGACTCATTTTGGAATAAAGAGCTCCCCGGCATGTTCAATCTCGGACAGAAGAATTGATCCTTCTCCATAACGAATTGGCGCTCCGGAGAAGTATGCGCCAAATGAGGACCAAGAGGACTATTCAAGATCTCTCGGCTCCTCGGACTGAGTGAGTTGTTTTTAAGAAGATTCGAAGTCTCCGACCTCTCCCATCTCAAGCAACTCCTCCTTTGGAATCCGAACCAATGTTAGTCCTGATAAAGGTGATAAACCAGAACCAGAAATGTCAACTGACCACCACACTTTCCCACATCGATGCCCTCCTTCAGCAGCCAGATTGGCTGGGCGATACCGTACGTTACACTCGGGGAATTTCTAAAATTTACTTAAAAAACAATTAATTTCCAGAAATATGAGGAGTTGTGGAGTTTGATATCTTTCGCTAGGACTAGCAGTGGAGGCGATATCAAAGCAAGATCTTTGATAAAGATAGGATCGGGGATCGATTTCAGAGCCTTAAGAACTGCTGCTAACCTTGAGTGATTGACATCTGCTCCCGGTTAGAGATTTGTTCATGCGTTTATGCTTTTCGAAGCATGATGTACCTGAATATCGATTCAGGCATGGCTAACGGTGTATCTTACTGTTGAAGGTGAATCCGCACGGCTCGCAGTGGATATTCTCGTCTCCATCGCACGCAGGCGACTTCTTCAATCCACACAAATCGCATGTGAATATTTGACCTGACATACACAACATACACATACACAACATACCTGACATACGCACCTGACATGCACAATAAATATCGTTATGGCTCAGATAGTAAATATCTCAAGATGTTTGATATATTCATAACAACACGAAATATCAAACAGGTGACGCAATTGAAATGAAAACTGAAATACGTGGTCAATATTCTTTCTGAAACGTTCGAGCTTGGCTGCCGAGAGCAAAACTGGAATTATTTTCACGTCTGTGAATGGTATCAAAGCAAACCTATGAACGGATCGGTCAGTCGAAGATTTCAAACAGGCCGTGCAGTGAAACCGACCACCAATCACTGCACATGTTTTGTGGAGGTGACAGTATCGCTTCATCTGCGCATCAGGTAGTACGAAAACGTGCATCTCACTATTCTCTTCGCCCGCCCAGGTGAAAACTCCCTTTTCCGCGGAACCATGCTTCAAAACATATTGTAGGTTAAAGGGCCCCTCTGAGCACATTGCGATCCCTCAAGAGCGTATTTTAGACATTCCTTCAGTTTGGTCCTCTTCAGAAGACATGCGTCTCCATTCCTTCAATAGACGATGTCTACGAATCAGACCGCTCGCGCGCTACAGTATTCACGAAATCACATACGTATTCGCGCGGTCCCTGAAGAGCAATGTAACTTTGCATACAACTTCTCACCTAATTTAAACAGCGGGGAATGGCGGGAAAAAGATGCAAATATAGGATTGTAGGTTTTCGACATTGCTCTTTCAGATGAGAGGAAGAAACCAGGGGGTTAAAAAGTGCTCAGAGGGGCCCTTTAAGGCTGGAAAAAATATAAAACTGACCCAAGTGAAGAGGTGTATGCGGTACGTGTTTCCTAGTTGTTTCTGTAGCTTGGTCAACAAATCCATTCCGGACAGTCCCTCCAGACCGTTGTCTCTCACAAACTTCTCACTTGCGATTTTGAGGGTATTCGAAGATCTTTTGAGCTAAAATCAATTATATTATTCCGTGTTTCTCTAAATACCTATTGATATGTGAAGGTGAGGGATGCGACAATCAAATTGACTCTAGTGTGTTCTACGTGCCTACAATAATAGTCGCTCACCCTCCGATACTCGTTCATGCGACGCTTGAACTCTTCACGTTGTTCCTCATCGTCGGCATTCTTTGCTCCTTTCTTCTTCCATTATTCAGCCACTCCGATGTCCGGTGGCTTCAACGCATCCCTCCTTGCCATTGCCATTCCGAGCACTAGCGACTTGGCCAGCTCTCTTCGGTCCTGTGTGTATATTTATACTACTAAAATACGCGTATTCAATAAAGCTAAAGATATATTGTATATCAACGAAGGCGTTCGGCCATTAACCTCATTCCTGCCTCGTCTGGACTCTCTTCTTTCGCTCTCTCGTCAGGAATAGGAGTGAGACGACTGACGGATAATTTTCCTTATCCATAGTAAGCGATTGTGAGGTCAAGCTGAATTTTAGATGGAAATGCTCAAAGGCTAGAAGTGAAGGCAATTTGGGAAATTTAGGAAAATTTCCGCTCATACCTACATCGCATTGCGCTTCTAGGTACTATCAACAAAACATTTGTGTCAGTTTGTTCCTTCCTAAATACTTCGCCCCTCTCGTCAGAAACAGCAATGAGACAACAGACGGAACGCTTTCCTCAAAGAAAGCAACTTGATTCTAGATAAAATGGGCAAATGTGCATAGCAAGAGAGCGAATAGCGCAGAATAGAATCTAATCGTTTCGACTAAGACTCCCCGGAGCCCGTCCTTAATCATCTATCAGTACGCACCTTGTCCTTGAGCGCGAACGCCTCGATTTCTCGTGGCGGCCACTCCATTGCGAGCGAGAAATCGATCAAGTGATTGTCTTTCGGGAGGACGGGCAGGGGTTGGCTCGTTCATCACAAGTGTCAAGAGCGCGCGACCCTCTCCCATCCCATCCCATCCCCCCCCGGCTGTGCTCGGTTAACCTTATCTGATTGCGAGTCAATCTACATACTACCGTTGTCTCTCAACGGAAATCTATCACCTACTCTACTCTCTCTCTCTCTCTCTCTCTCTCTCTCTCTCTCTCTCTCTCTCTGTTCCACACATCTCTCACTTATTTCGTTCCGAAGGAAACAGCATACCACGTGTGGCATCAAACGACCTAATCCTGATCTACGAGATGTGAAAGAAATTTGATGAAGCGGCTAACTTAGCTTGGCAAAGCAATCTTTTATCGACATCCCGTCCATCCACAACGACATTAATATCACAGTCTTATGAAGAGCAACGGCCTTTGTGGTGGCTCACGTGCAGCGGGGATATCCTGCCTTTCTGCACTTGGTAATCGGGGAACCTCTTGGCGCGTCTGAAATGGTAAGGCTAGAAAACATTACACATCCAAAATTGCCGCTTCCATCTCCTTCCCTGTTGATACGGTAGATTTTTCGGGCTCGTTCGGGCTGTCTTCAACCTTCAGTAGACATAGCTATTTTTGGAGAGCAGAGCCAACGGGAGTCTTACCGATAGATATCCCTTCTCGAGCGCTATCTTGCTCATGCGAGACCACAGTACGCGATGTTCCTGAGTAAAACGCACATACAACCTGTATCGCTTTCATCAGACAACCAGTATGCTACAGTCGAAACTCTTGTTTTCGCTTCTACCCACTCTTTCGCAGCTCTCGAGAGTAAAAGGCAACCTTGCGAAGGTGAGCTTGCATGCGAGCGATGGAGGCGTCGCAGAACGGGCAGCTATCGTTCTCGTTCCCTCGTCCTTCCGCTCCTGTAAACTAACAACGATGTACATTTCTTCGTTATAGCAAGACACAGGGCTAAGCCAGCAAAAAAAGCATTTATGTACCTGATAATGCGAACATCTCGCGCCATTCGGTCTTTACAAGCGTAAACCGGCCAATCTCCATCACCTCATCATCTGTCATTTTCTGCAAAGTAATTTAAGATTGTTTTAGCGTACTACTGATGCGATTCTTACTTAATTTAATTTTCAAATCTTGAACATATCATCTACTGAAAGGCATGAACGTACCGTTTCTATATCGCTTGTCGTCATTACAGAATCTTCGGGCTGAACGGCGTTATCTTGAACCTTAACGGGTTTAGCTTGCATTTGGCCGTCTTAGTATAGTGGAACAAAGATAGCGAACTATATGCATTTTGGAAACAAAGTAAGGAGGACCGGTTTTTTGTACTATAACGCAGAATGCTAAACTAACCGGAGCGACCGATTCCTGAGCCTTGCGCTTTCTCGCAATCTTTTCCGAAGCACTCAGTCTAGGACGTCCCCTCTTACTTGTCTGCGGTTCGGACTCTGAAAAAAGTACTTGTTTGTTACCTTTTCGTTAGGGCTGATCTTAATCCGATCCGCTAGAGGGATCATACAAGCATATGTAGTTAAAGCGAATTGCCAACTATGATATAGTGGAATACAAGGATAAGTCAGTAGACCATTCAGAATATTTATATGGCGAGAGATTGTGCAAGAGATTGTGCAAAAGAGCGAAAACTAGAAGCATTTTGGAACGAAAACAAAATGGCGGACCGGTTTATTGTACTATAGGTATCTAGATCAATTTATGTCGCTATAGTAGAGAAAAATGGAAGATATAAGCGTTCCGGTCGTAGCGCCGATTCCGGTACCTTTCAAACTGATCTTATCAAATTCTAATATGTACTATGCGAAGCTCTAGTAAATACTGACCCCAATGAGCTACTCATCTTCCTGATATCTTGTCTTGGAAGGGAATGGTATCTCTTCAAAGCGTGAAAAAATCGCTAAACACCGTAGCGGCGGAATCACGAATTATACGTTCCGAATTTCCAGACTATACCTATTCTCACTTACCCTCTGCTTCGTCCCTCGTTCCCCTCTGCCCCTTCTCCTTCTGTCGCTTCCTCAAACACTCGTGCCCTCTGGGATTCACGTGTCGACGGCACGCTCCACACCTGTGCAGCAAACTTGGCTTTTCCCTATTTCGGGTGAAAGCGAGCTAACTACTCAATGCATCTACTAGTCAACTTTTAATATGACGGACAAGTGAATATTGCTGTGAAAGTATGTCTTGATGTTGGGAGGATATCGTTTACGTTATGCTTGCAAACTCGAGCTGCCCAACTTCCAACATGACTGACCACCACAATTCGCCGCATCGGTGGCCTCCCTCAATCGCGACAATCGCAAAGCGATACCGCACGTTGCACTTGGGACATTTCTGAAGCAAGGATAGCAAGGATACAAAATTTTTCAACTCCGTCTTAGATCAATGTCATTCGATGTCGTTTTCGAGAGTTAAATTTATGACGTTAGTCACAGAAACGAGGTTCTGTGTCGCTTGCGTTCTGTCTAGTCAGTAACTGATCGGGTAATGATTGCGAACGAAACAATTTCGAATATGAATTATGATAAATACCACAGATGTTACTTCAGTACTTTAGTTATGCCTTATTTCGAAATAAGGGTAAACCAACCTTGAGTGATTGACATCGGCTTCCTGTGTGCGCTTTGTTGGAATGCTTATGTCGTTCGTAGCATACCGTGCCTGAATATCGATTCATAGTTGAAGTTGTAGGATATTATATATCATTTCGTAGTAAAATTCGACTGGCTACAGTTGCAGAATGCTGCATGAAATAACAGCACGGAAATAGTATTACTGTTAAAGGTGAATCCACATGGTTCACAGTAAATGTTCTCGTCTCCATCACAGACAGGAGACTTCTTCGATCCGCACAATTCGCACGTGAATTCACACCTGACAGAGGTATTTGTTATCTCTAGCTATAGTGGATTAAAAAGATCCGTCATAAAATCATTCCGAATATAAGGCTAGAGAGTGCGCGAAAGTGAGAGAATTAGACTCATTTTGGAACGGAACAAGAAACTGACGGATCGCCGTTTATTCCACTTTACTATGTCCGCAGTGCAGTGCACTGTCTTCATAGCACTTCGCTCTTTCTATGGTCAGAAGTAGGACTGAGGCGCGACTGACGGAATTTTTTTCCAAACCATCTCAAACAAGTTGATTCAGCTGCTTATCTCTAGTCTGGACGCGGAAAGCATTATACTATGTTTAGTTTCTTTCTTGCTGAGATAAACTTACTTGTGAAAATTCCGCTGGACGGAGCATTTCAGACAGGCGGAGCAGTAGAATCGTCGCTCGAAGACTGCGTAGGTTTTGTGGAGGTGACAGAATCGCTTCATCTTCGCATCGGTAAGAATGAAGACGTGGTTCGCACTGTTCTCCTCGCCCGCCCACGTGAGCACACCTCGCTCTGATGCGCCGTACTGTAGTAAGGATAAATATTATTGGAAGGATATTATTGGAAAGGATAGCAGTCTTTGAAAAGTTAGAAAAACTCTTCGTACTCCGCCATGCAGCAGAAATGTTTCAAAAATCATGATTAATGTCAAAAATTTGCATTCAACATGACGTGCAACATGCCTAAAATCTTTTCCGAAAACTTTTAAATAGATAGACATTCATTTCCAGTTCACTTACCCAAGTGAACAGATGTATACGATACTCGTTCCCCAGTCCCTTCTGCAGTTTTACCATCAAATTCATGCCACTCAGTCCCTTCAGTCCATAGTCCTTCACCAACTTGTTGCACGCGGCTATCAGCTTCTTCGCGCATCGTTTGTACTGCAATCATTGTTTGTAAGTCTTCTGATATTAAATAAAAAACGATATTATAATACACGGAACGTAACATCACTAACACGCTAGCACCGCGAAAATCACTAGCGGCATAGGGAATAACTCGCTGAAAACCGTAGTTGGCGGCTCAATTTTTGGGAGTTTTAGGGAGTGATAGCGTGTGCTAGGGAATGACTCCCTAGTTGGCTAGAGAAATTTTGATGAGTGATAGGAACGCGGTAAAAGAGCTCACAGTTCGATACGTGTTCACGCATTTCATCAGCTGCTCCCGTTGATTCTTGTCTTCGATGGTATTCGGTCCTCCCTTCTTCCGGTACTCCATTATGCCCTTGTTCGGAGGCCGTAATCCGTCCCGCCGGGCCATCGCCATGCCGAGTACTAGCGACTTGAGCAGCTCGCAGCCTCCCTGAACAATAATGCTCATAGTTAGTGAAAATTCGGGTGAACAAGTGAATAGCCGGCAGGGGGAAATTCTGCACTTTGGGGAATTATTCCCGAGCGGGAAGAAGGTTATGTTTAATATTACTAGGCACTTTTCGTGATGAACTTTGGGTTGAATTTTTGCTCTGTGTACGTAGTTTGTCTAATTACCGATAAGGTTTGGCCACTGAACTAGGCAATACCGGTAGAGCGTTGCTCCGGTCGTTGCCATCATTCCCACACTCAGCGAAATTTCACTAGCCCACTAGGGAATAATTACCAAGCACACGCTACTACCGCAAAAATTCTGTAAAAAATGAGCCTCCCCTTACGGTTCTTATTGTTAGGGAATTATTTCCTAGCCGGCTAGTGAATTTTCACGGTGGTAGCGTGTGCTAGTGAAATTTCGCTCTGTGTATTTACCACGAGCGTGCGAATGGGCTTGAAGAGAGTGCGGACAAAGTAGGAATGATCTGACGGAACGTTTTGTGAATAAAGCATACCTTTTCAATGAACGTGAACGCATCGACTTCCTGTGGAGGCCATTTCATTGCGAGAGAATGCGATCAACTGAAGTAATAAGCAGAGATGTGGATAACAAATGATGGGCTGGTTTTAACTTTGCTAAGCATAAACATTATAGGTACTCTCGTGCAGAAGTCTACTAATAATGCACCGACTCCAAGAGATGGGAGCACGGTGAGCGTAAAAGCATCACACATCCTGTGGCTGAGCCCTTACAAACGCGCGTCGTTCTCTTCATAGGTTAAGGCGAGAGAGTAGGGAAAAGAGAGAGACGCAGAAGGCGAGAGAGAGAGAGAGCATGGATGATTGGGGGACGCAGAGATAATTGTGGATGACATGTGGAGAGTTGAAAGTCAATCGAGACACTCCCAGATCATCGTCCAGTGAGATATTGAGGAAGAATTGAGGCCCCTATATCAAAGCCCCGAGTATTGGCGGACGAGTGCGGCAAAAATGATACCCGTGAATGAATGCGAGGCACTGTGTGAGATGAATAAAGCTAAAAGTAGGTGGGAAGATTGCATGAATTCCCGGTATGCTAATATACCTACCCAATCCCTATTCTCCCCCCCCCCTTACCCATTGCCGCGCAAATCCACCCTCCCCCCCTATGCGCAGCCCTCACAAAAGATTACCTTCGTTCTCTAGACCCTCTTAAACTCTCTTACTCTCTCACTCCCTCCTCCTCTCTAACCGACAGATGTTTCCTCTCACATCTGTCTCATTCTTCCTAGTCACTCATGGTCTTTCCCTCCCAGTCAACTCGCATCTCTTACTTTCATTCATTGCACTAATATCTTACTCTCATTTGTACTTCTGTATACACTCACTTTTCATTTCAGATCGCCTAAATCGATCGCAAAATTTCATGGATTCACACATTATCAAGTGGAAAATATAACACAAGGTTAGTTAAATGTTCAGTTTCCTGGCGTAATTCTTAAAGACTCCCCCCGACCATCTCATTCATTTCTAGGTACATCCAATTAACGTGCGGTAAATTGATTGTGAGAGACAATAGAGGAATGAAGAGACGCAGAAAGCGAGAGGAATCTTTGCACAGTTTTGTTAATCAACGGCGAAGTTTCATAGTTTCAACTTTTTTCTAGGAACTCATGAAACTGAGGGCTATCCAATGACGTCAAGAAACATAGGGTGAAAAAGTGGTCGGTGGTGGCCTTTAAACAAGAGTTCTGATTAGTAAAGTGCATCATTTGCGTGCATCTTTGCTTTTCTCCTTTTACTTCCTCAAAGCTCTCTCTCGGGGTGTGCGGAGGTACATTTTTTTAAAATAAAATTTTTGAATCTTGCTAGTCTCTCGTTATGCAAATTAGTCTCCGTTAACATGGCAACGGTTCCGAATGGTTCGCCTTTCAGCACAGCCAATATTCCGTACATGGCCGCCTGGTCCGTTCATCCTCCCTCATCGCGGGGTGTTCTACTGCCACATTCACCGAACGACGATAATAGAGTAAGTGGACGGACGGGTGAGCATTGTAAGCGCCTTTCTATTAGAGCTGTGCAGACTGGTTATCTTTATATTATATTATAATTTCTTTGCCTCCTTGCTCCCATGGAAGGTTGCACCAAGCACTCTTCCTCCTAACTTCTAATTCTGTTCACTCTGCACGCTCTCCTCCTTCCCTCTCTCTCTAATCTTGGCCATCGATCACAGCCAAGGCAGTTGGCACAGAGGAGAGGCTAGGAGGCGGCCTGCTCTCAAGCTATGTCCTCTCTGGTCCCTATCTAACGGAGTATAGTCTACACCACAGTCCCTATGCCTAAGGGTGAAAGGCATATCGGTGCATGGAGAGTCCCGGGATCGACTTCCAAGGATTTCCCCCTTCGAATCGACTGACCCCTTCCAACTGTTACCACCAGTCATCAGTCGTCAGTGAGTCCCCCTTCCTATCCAGTCGTCACCCACCCAACATCGTCAGTCATCCCCCGATCGCATCCATTCGAACGTGTGCATGTCGATATCGCCGGACCATTCCCTGTGTCAAATAACAGAAAGTATGTATTTGTGATTGTAGATGCCCTAACCAAATATGTCATAACAATAGCACTAACTGATCAGAAAGCTCAAACTCTCAGCAAAGCTTTTCAAGCCCATGTGATTGACGTGCATGGTACGCCTCATACAGTTATGAGTGATAGAGGTACTAACCTTCTGAGTGAAGAGTTTCAGTCAATGCTAAAGAAGCATGGAATTACGCATGTTTCATCGTTCCCATATAGACATTGTTCTAACGGGCTTGTAGAGAGATGCATTCGAACTATCGAAGACACGATTAGAACTGTAACTGGTGGAGAACCTACCGATTGGCATCGAATCCTTCCCTCAATCACATTTTCTATCAACACTGCAAACAGTGGATCATCTGGACAAAGCCCGTTCTAAAGACTGTACGGAAGACAGCCACGAATTCGCGAGGATGAGCTATTCAAACTGGTAAAGAAAGAGGTAGAGAAAGAATCATTTCAGGAAATTTGGTCTGAAGCTCAAGAGTACATCGACAAGATATCGAAGCAGTACCAACAACGGTACGAGGAAGAACACCGCACTCAACATCGCATGGCTGAGCCTGGCCAACAGGCTATGGTAAAGAGAGCAGTCCCTGCGACAAAGTTCGATCGCAAACTAGACGGACCATTTACGATCCTTGAAGAACATGATAATCATGTTGTGTTGCAGACCAGACGTGGACCTGCAGCACATCACA
>LS929111.1:103772-115759 GCA_900490955.1 Micoletzkya japonica | reverse complement strand
TGCTATTTACTTCTTCAACCCGACCCACATTGACGTCCCTGACCCGTCCTCATACGTCGTATTACTAACAATTATTCTATTATTGTTATTTGTCCTGAGCTAGTTGAGTCAACCCCTATACCCAATCCACGGAAACCCAAAATTCCCTTCCCTGCCCATCCCTGAACCCAAGTCAACTACAACTACATCCACGGCTACCCTTCCCACTCTTACAATAATTCTAGATCTGATATGAATGATTAGTATTGGTTAATTTTTCGTTATTTTACATTACCGGCTGTAGCTTAAATTGTTAATAGAATATATTTTAAAAGTTGTTCCACAATTTTTTTTGTTTTGTTTTATTTATTTCTAACACGTGTATTCTGATATCCATTGTGAAGCTAACATCAGTATTACTTTAACCTCTGATTGCAGTATCACTATTCTATTGTTTATGTGTATGCCATACATGTTCACACTACTATTCCGTACGGATCTATCTACTTTATTGCTCAAATACTTAAATTATTGTTACTCATTGTTGCAACACTATTGTTATTAATTGTTAATTCATCATTCAATCATTATTATCGTATCACCATCTCCACCATCATCATGCCCATCATCGATTCCCACTTAAATCACTTAATCTATACTAGACCCTCTCTCAATCACTTTCATCACCGGATGACCAACAACATCCGTTACTCTTCATAAGCTAGAGCGTTATAAGATCTATCTATGCTATTATTCTCACAGAGAAACATCGTAGAAGCATAATTACCACAAGGAGAAGTGTACCTTTCCTCCTTTCATCCCCCATATCGTATGCTACTTGTCCCTCTATTCTCTGTTGCTGAGGACATCAACTTCCACAATTGGGGATGCACTAGATACTGCACTACGACATTATACGACAGAGAGAAGAGCGGCTCCGCCCCGAGAGGGGAGAGTCAGGTATAGAGAGGGTTTTTAGAAGGTTGTGTATTATATTGTGGTGGAATAAAGAGATGACTCAGTAGCTTCCTGGGTACAAGTCGACCAAAGGCAACCTGGCCGCCATGGACTGAGGGTTCTGGTCCCTATCTAACGGAGTATAGTCTACACCATAGTCCCTATGCCTAAGGGTGAAAGGCATATCGGTGCAACTCGTTCATGTTCTATCCTAGATGGAATCGTGAACCTATCCTCCCTCATTTCATCACCACCCATCGTGGTCTCTTCTTCTGTCTTATTCACGGGACCATGATGATTGAAGAAGTAGACGGGATCGTGCGCATCGTGAGTACCTTATACGAATTCTATCTATCCCATATACAGGAATTACATAGTTAGTCCCTACTTTCTCTATGGTCTTACCATCTATTCAGTTTGGGGAGGCCCATCTCGCCCATCCCTCCTAATCCCTCAGCTCTCACTCTCTCGTTGAACGCTGACCCTCACCCCCCTCCCCCCTCATCTCCTCTTCTTCCATGACCAGGGGCTACCTACTAGTAGTATATGTACATGCCGGATACGGCTATCATATCACTAATTAGCTTATCAGCTAATTAGTGATAACACTAATTAGCTTATCAGCTAATTAGTGATAAGGATAACCGTGAGATAATTCTTATCTTATAAAAAAGATAAGAACTATCTTAATTAATTTAGTTAAAGATAATTTTGTTAAAAGATAATTTTGTTAGATAGTTAATTAATTAAAGGAGAGAGAGAGAGGGAGAGAGAGAGAGAGGCTTATCAAAGAGCTCACCTCTCAGACCGTCATGAACGAACCTCCCGCACGGGTGCCCACAGGGGGCATTAAGTGTGAGAGAGAGGGGCGGAGTTTATAAGAGGGATGGCAATTATGGAGAGATCCAGAGAAGCAGAGACTTGATTGACAGGTCTCTTTTAGCTCCCCGAATTTGAACGGTCCCGGATTTGAATTTGAATCTGGCAGTTTTCCGGACTGGAGATAAAACGATGAATCAGAGTACTATTACGTAGGTAATACATTTCGCTAGTAGAGATAACATCGTAGATATCGAATGACTCATTCAGCTGCCCTAATATTATGTCGTTATAGTGGAGAAAACCGCAAAGGTCGAGCGAGAAGACGTCTCTACCTCCCGGTCTAAGTTTTACATGGTCGTGAGCATAATACGCAAGGTCTAGATCGGTAATCGTATCATACCCCGGACATTTGGAATAGAATGTGTACGCAGTAACCAAGGGGAAAATGCAAAACAGCCGTACGAGAAGCATCGTTTGCGAGGAATGAACCTCATTCTGGCATGGTCGTCTGTCGGTGTGCTGTCGGCATGGCCTGCGTCCTGTACGACGGTAGAAGATTTTGTATCCCGGGTGAGTTCTTAGGTTGTTTATAGCGATATTGCTACATTTCAATATGGATTCTGGTCCATCTATGGACTGTCTAAGAGTAGGTTTTACCTTTACTAAAGCGATATAAATACCATGTCTAGCTCTCGATCTACTTATAATCTGCGTCTCGATCGTTGTCTTCATACTCATGTACCATTTCATTATGAAGTGTCGCGATTGGAGGGAAGAGAAGAAGGAAAGGGCAAAGCCCCTCATTGAGCTTGAGACGGTGTGAAGGGGGAATTATGAGATAAAGCAAGGCGTCATTCGTTTCTCTTACAACAGAACCCGCGAAGCGTTGAAGGTGTTTAAGGGCGACAACAAGTCGCCCGGCCCCTGAATATCTCTAGAGGTGATCGAGGGACGGCCGCCTTGTTGGCGACCTTTTCCCCTCTCTAGGGCTACGCCGTTTCCATTGATCTGTGTGTGTGCGCAATCTCTGAGTTATGCTCTAGCTCTTTTCAAAACTCTGGTCCCCAGCTGTCACCCTCCCCCTCCCTTTGGAGAATATTCTCTCTCTCTGTCTCTCTCTCTCTCTCTCTCTCTCTCTCTCTCTCTCGCCTACACTCTCTTCTCCATCTAAGCTCTCTCTTTCCTTACTCTGTCCCCTCTTTGTCTCCTCGTCTATGCATCATTATCTCAGCAATGTTTATCTCGAGACAAAACACGCAAAAAATAAGCACAATCAACAACGTGGGGTACAACGGATGTAAGATAGCATTGCAAAGGAGAGCATTCACACTTATTCGTCTAGGTGTCCACAATCACTGACATACTCACTGACATAATCACTGACATTCCAAAGTCATTCCTTCGTCCTGAGTGGTCGTGTCCCTTTTCGCTCTCTCCAGTTCTTCCCCGTCGCATGCGGTGATCATTATCCAGGATACGTGAGCTATTATCGGTTGACTAATGTCGCTTGATACGCATTCTATTCCAAATGTCCGGGGTATGATACGATTACCGATCTAGACCTTGCGTATTATGCTCACGACCATATAAAACTTAGACCGGGAGGGAGAGACGTCTTCTCGCTCGACCTTTGCGGTTTTCTCCACTATAACGACATAATATTAGGGCAGCTGAATGAGTCATTCGATATCTACGATGTTATCTCTACTAGCGAAATGTATTACCTACGTAATAGTACTCTGGTTCATCGTTTTATCTCCAGTCCGGAAAACGATCTAGTGTTACGTGACAACGTGTCCTGTATCAGCTATGATCGACTCACAAGTACTTTGTATTGGGTAGAGGGAGAGCAGCTGCGCTCGTTCAAAGAGCCCTCCCTGCAAAAGGCAGACTGCCGCGAGCTGGATGTGACAGACGGTCTTGTTATTATACTGCATGTCGACAATTGTTATTGTCTAGCAGAGATTGCATAGTTCACAAGTAGTATTTAGTCTCTAGTCGTGCTGTCTACTCCAGACAAGATATTCATCTAACTTTCTTCCCTCCTTCGCCCCCCTCCTCTCTTATCAATCCCACCCGCCCGGAAGCGTGTACTCATTCTTTCCCCATCCCGCTTCACGGGGTGTTTCTCTTTATGTTTTTTACTTGTATGTATTTGTATGCCATATACTTCTATGTTCAGGTACTAAACCGATACCAACGTTGATTTCTTGTGTATTCCTACACACTGCATACGAACCACTCGGTTAGCATCGATGGGCATATCGTCCTTCCGTTCACAGATGCTATTCATTTTATTGTTCTTCGCGATTTTCCCGCACACTGTACCCTTTATCCGATCGTCTCTGCTGCTATACTACTCACCTTAATTGCGCTTAACAGGAAGCGTGATGTCACAAGAGGAGTTCTCCTACGATGCGCCGAAATTCTCAGAGGAGGAGAGGAGGAAGCTCGAACTGGATGGAGCGGAGTACCTCGGAAGGTTCGAGCTGGAGATCAAGGACGTGCCTTATCTGGCGGAGCTCGTGTACCTCTGCAAGACGAAGTCGCAGATCACATTGATGGAAGCCTGTAAAAAGGCTGCAGCCCGAAGGAAGCCCAATCCTGCCGCCATTATCAACGCGATCGTTGCTAAAACCAATGAGGTTGAATCTCTCCAGAATCAGATTCGTACCCTCATGTCCGATTTTCGCGAACTTGTTGCTGAACTCTCGTAGGATAAATATTTATTGCTTAACTGAATAGATAACAGGGCAAGGGGAGAATATAGAGCTCATCATGCGAAGCTGAGGGTCATGTTTGAGGTGGAGGAAGACAAAGAGACAGCCAAAGGGTTCCCGATGTGGCATCTTCGTAGCTCTCGACGAACGTCCGATACTCACGTCCTTGAAACAATTGCTGTCCGAGCTTCATTATCGATGATTTGGCCGCTGGTGAATTGAAGAGAATGTAGACACTTGTGTTGTTACGAACCACTTTGCTAACGTCGAAAAGGCTCTGGGCGACAGACATGCATAGATATCATATTAGAGTGATGACAGGTTACGGTAGCGATTCGGTTAACAACATCAGGGTTACTCTTATACTGCTCTTGCAAATCGTCGAGAACTAGAATGAATGATTCGCCCTGGTTTTGCTAGGCAAATAGTTCTATGGTACGCGAATCGGGGAGGCCTTGGTGAAATGTCACATCTTTTAGGGGTGGCAAAGCGGCTTCAGTCTGATAGCAATACAAAACACTTCGAGGCTTAGACTCAAACAAGTCAGGACGCCCTAGCAGACGTGTGATACACTGGGTCTTACCGGCGCCACTAGAACCGATTAGTAGGATCATGGAAGAGTCAGAAATTAGGCCACTGCTCATCGTAAGATATTTTTATATCAATGAACGCTTAAAGCATAATACGTAGACAACAGAACCGTCAATCTTTAGGGTCTTTCCACGATAATCGCATAGCTGCATTCGGATTTCCGTGCAATATTCCGTACGAACAGGCATAAATTGCAGCTGGTTGAAGTCGATAGAGCTCATGTTATTCTCCGGACGAGTATATGGGACAACACGTAGTAGATTAGTACGCGTATTGCCACATGTGGTATAGGCGACTATGTCCGAATAAACAAATATGAACCCTAGCTCGCCATCGTATCTAAAGGCTGCATCTGTGCTACCTCTAATCACATTGTCTCGAAAACCTATCATAGTTGCCAGCGGACGATCGATTTCGATGCTAAAAACAGTGTCATTGTCAACATGGAGAGAGATATGCTCACGGTCATACAGAAAAATAAAGCCAGATTGCGGCGCGGGTGCTACGAGACCTTTGCTCTGTAGGTTAGTGAGAAAAGACAGCTGCTCGTACCTGCGAATAGCCCTCCCGGGAACCTCACGCTCTCCAGTCTTTTTCACCATCTCCAGCAGGCCCGCCATTGACACATTTCCCATATCGAGAGGGAAAAGAGCATCAGGCGGGAGTGTATCCACAACAGGGATAGCGGGTACGGACCCGGGTGGCAGCTGATCAACAACGGGGAGTGGCGCGGCCTTCTTTGCAGCCTTGTTTTTTTCTTCATCCTGCATGATCGCAGGAATAGCGCCTGGAGGAAGCACGTCAACTACAGGGATAGCATTTACCCTTGCTTCCTCCTCCTCTTTTAATTTCCGCTGGGCATCCTCTTTCTCTCTCTTCTGGTCCTCGATATCAGCCAGCTTAGCATCCACTACCGGTATATTATCGATTTCGTTAGCCTTCTTCGCAGTTTCCTCCTTTTCCAGGCTCTTATCTAGCTCATCCGCCCGTTTAGCGTCAGGCGGCAGTACGCCAACTACAGGTATCCCTTCCAACTTAGCCTTCTTTCCATCTTCATGGTCTCCATCGTCCAACCCTCTCTTTATCCGTTTAGGCGCTAGGGTGTTCAGAGCACGCACTAGATCAGCGGGTGTCGGATAGTCTCCGGGAGGGAGCGAGAGCTGAGCTTCTCGTCCGTCATTGTAATTAACACGAATATTGTATCGAGGAGAGACATTGTAGACTACACCGTTGATCATAAGCTGATGAAGAGCTACACTGTAACGGCCACTATCAAAGTTTAGCATTTCCGGAAGGCGGGTAGTAAAATCGGAGGCATCTCCATTTGATGGCAGGGTAATATAATACTGCAACGCTTCCGTATCCATGACAGTAGATCAAATGGTTATTCTTTCATCTTGCATTCGTAATGACAAGCATCATGGACTATTCTCTCGTAAATCAAGAAAAAATAAATTGGCGCGAAATTCTGCTGAACAGTCAGGCAGGCGCACGGCATATCTCACGCTACAGGGGTCAGAACGGGCGCGGGATAGGTTCTATTATCAGGACAGTTGTACAATTAATCTCAAAATTCCTAAGCAGCCCCATTGGTGAGGAACTGGTGCGTACGGGACGTAATGTTGTAGGAGACATAGCCGAATACGGGAGTGTCAAGGAAGTGCTAAAGAAGCGGGGCAGGGAATCGGTGCGCCGAATGGCGGGTATAGGCAGAAAGAAGCCGAAGATTATCGGATTTGTAAAGGGGCGTGTCGTAAAGAAACGCAAGACATTCATTAGTTAGTATGTGTCTTTTCCGTAAGCTGTCGCACTATCTACTCTCTGTGGTCGGTGAATGGGACACGCTTCTCCCTGATGCAAAGACTGACTGGCTCGAGGCTGTCGTTCCCCTGCTCTCTAACCGCCTCTATCGCAAGGACACAACCGGACGCATGCGAGCTATCGACAATGCATCACCCTTTACCCATGACTCGATCATTTTTTACTTGACACTGGTTCGCTCCTCGATGTAAACGATGTTTATGTGAGGTGATAAATCATTTATACATCTGTAAACAGCTCGTGCGGTTGACAATGGCAAATATCGAGAAACAAATTGCTATCCCTCAGAGCATTAATCTATTTTCCGCAAAATCTCTCTCTGCAGGACTTGAAGCGGTCTGCTGAACCGAGTCTGCCCTGGTTGTAGAGCACGCGCCATACTAATTTCGCATAAACAATCAGCGATGTATGCTAGGAATAGGCAAATTCCAGCTCCTAGTCTCTTTCAAGGTAGTAGACGAGGACGGGGATGATATTGACGGCCAAGATGAAGCGACAGATGCCTTCGCTTGTGCTAATCTCCCCATCGCTAGCCTCTTCAAGCAAGTCCAAGTGTTCATCTCGACTACTATGATCTTCGACAGTGGTCCTACGTATGCTCACAGGGCCATGCTCATCGCCCTCTCGTCTCTCACAAAAGAGTACAAGGACAGTGCTCTCTCCATTAGCGGCTTCACAAGGGACACTGCGCGAACGGCTGACGACGCTGGTTTTAAGGCACGCCTCGCTGCTACAAAGAACAGCCAGCTTTGCGAGATTGTCGGACCGCTGTTCATCGACCTATGCATGCAAGATCTTGCCCTACCGCCCTATGTTGATCTACGCATACGGCTGATACCAAGCCAAGCTGAATTTGCGATTGACCGAAAGATTGGGACCACAAAGGCAATGGTCAAGATTACGGATATGCGCCTGGTAGTGCAAGAGCCCTACCCATCGGACGCCTTCCTTGTCTCATTCGAATCACTTCTCCGTGAGCGTCGTCTGACCTCGTATAACCTCAAGACGCTGACCATGCGTAAATTTTTCCTGCCTGAAGGCCGTCATGTGCTTAGCGAAAACCGCCTAGGTCTTGCTCGGCTACCTAGCCGACTCGTAGTCGCGCTTACTAGTGCAGCGCAGTTTGCGGGAAAATACAGCGAAAGCTCTCTCTACTACCATCATCATGGACTCACTAAAATCACTATTCAGGCAGGGCCACATACCATCCCCTGTACACCCTTCAACATTAACTTTGCCAACGGAAAGTTTGCCCGTCCTTTTCTCTCCAATCTCTACTCGCTAGGCATTCACTACGGTACGGGCGTGACAGGAAATGGAATATCGGCAAAGGAGTTCGCGAACGGCTCGACTTTTTATGTTTTTGATGTCGGTGGTGCAGCCGAAGAGTCTGGTGACTATTCACCGGTACGCCCGGGAGATTGTTCTATTCGTTTTGACTTTGCTGAAGGTGTACCCGCTGGTGGTCTCGTAGCACTTGTGCTTGTTGAGGCCCAGGGTGTTCTTAATGTGTCTGCGGAACGCGAAGCTTCGATTGACACCTTTATCTAAACTAGCGATAAATCGTTCTCTTGAATCCATTGTGGTGCACTAAAATCGGGGGACTTTACAAGAGCATACATGCGATCTCTTCTCACGCTTGATAATCTTCTCTACCCGGAATGCACTAGCATTCTTGGCCTGTGTCAGCTCTTGCCTGTAAAAACGTTCGGTAATGGGCTCGCCATTGTGTAAATCCTTGATGCGATACATAATTGGGGCAACGCGATCTAGAATCTGCGTAACAACGCAAAATTCTCGTGACCACGTAGGGCGATATCCCTTGAAGTAGGTGGCACGCCTGCGAAGAATGCGTACACAGGTGCCGACTGACAGGTCGGCCTTCCGCTTAGGCCTCTCTTCTTCCACATCTGCGTCTCCTAGACCCACTTCCTTGGGCGGGATACCGGTTACACTGTGAGGAGTGGCGTTGTAATTGTCGATTATCTTCTGTACATCACGTTCCCAATTAAGCTTTCCCGTGTGAGAGATCATGCGGTAGAGCCAGCCCTTTATCGATCTTACAGCTCTCTCCGCCATCGCACATTTCTTTTCAGAAGAGGGAACGCAGTGGCGTATTCCAAGCCTTCTGAAGAGTGCAGCCACTTTTGCATTTTTGTACTCTAGTCCATTGTCGGAGAAGAAGAGAGTAGGGGAGAAGCGTTCTTTCCTGAATATATCTTCAAGTGCGTCGCGTACATTTGTGGCGGTTTTACTCTTGACAGGTCTCACATAGATGGCTCTAGTGTACACGTCAACGCAAATCAGTAGATAGCGGAAACCCTTGTTATATCTGGAAAATTCGCGCATATCTGCAAGATCGCTGTGAAGTGTGAACTGTGGAGCGGGAGCACGCGTTTTTCTGCGTGCAAAATTAACACGAGAAGGCTTGTGTAGTGCATACGTCTCGCTCTCGCGTTCAAGTATGTCTTTCACCGCTTTCGCGGGTATGCCACTTTCCCGTGCAATCTCATTAATACCTCGAAATGCTGATTTATGTTTTAAAGGGACATGGAAGCGACAAACTTTTTGAAACCGAATATGGCAATATTTGTAAAATATGTTTCTTAGACGATAATAAAGATAATAGCGGTTGAAAAATATTTTTAAAAAATTCCTGGAGCGAGAAATATTTATTTGTTCCGGGAATACCTCGATGCCATTTGCCTCGTTACTATGCGCTAAACGCAGTAAGACTGCGCCTTGGCTGGGAAACGATTTTCAGGATATCTTGCGAAGTAGACATTTTTGTGCACTCTGGTTTTGGTTTTTATATTATTTACGCGATAAACTTTTATATGACAGCCAATCTTTTTTGGCTTCCATGTCCCTTTAAATCCGTATAATACGATAGTACTCTATCACGTACACTACTCGGTTTAGTCATCAGAACAAATGCGTCCACAGAACCTTCTTGCCCAGCTTCTTTCCCTTCCCAAACAGCGTGCCAGCCCGTGTGACCCGTGCCGAGCCCTTCGAAGGGTGCGCGTCCTTTGCCCAGTTAGCAGGCACCACATGCTTTTTCGATGTTTTTCTAGGTTTTGGTGGAGGTTTCGGTGAAGGCTTAGGTGAAGGCGGTGGCGGTGGTGGAGGCGGTGGTGGAGGAGAGGGACGACGGGGTGGAGGACGAACGGGGCGAGGAATCTTCGAAGACTTGCTGGCAGTAGTAGACACCATTGGAGCTGTACTATGAGAGCGGAATTTGTTAACCTCCGAGAGCAGACGTTCATAGAAAGCGAGCTTTACTGAACTGTCAATAGATCGCTCTTTGAGAAGAGAGAGCAATGATTAATGGGCCTCTTCCACCTTTGCCTCATCTCGTGAAATATTAATGTAAGGAACTATACGATACCGCGTCGTGTGAATCATCGAGTAAGACTGACAGGTTTATCAGCGATACATGTGTACAATTACGCGCAGTAGATGACGAGTCGCTCCATTGCATGAACAGATCCTCCCCTCGAGCCGATCAGAGGGTTCATCGGAGAGGCGTACGTCCCCTTCTCCAAGGCATACTATCTGACCGAGACGCGTCGGCAGCCGATCCATACCTGAAAGCAGAAATGTAAAGATAGAATACAGTGCTAATAGCTCACATTCATGTCCCGATCCGTGTGGAGGACCGTGACGTCCCGGAGGTAGGCGGGAGTGTAGCCACGGTACTGCGGGAGCAGCTCGAACTATCCCTCCACGCAGATTCTCTCGGTGACGAAGGGGAACATTTGGAAGAGAGTACGGATGGCGAGTACCCGATGCTCGAAGCGGTAGAAGGACGGTAGACTACGGTAGAAGGGTATCTTGGCATTGAGGCTAGAAGAGACATGGGATGACTGCTCGGCGCGACTACCATCATGAGAGACTGCCTGGATGAGCGAGGAGTCGGCTATTTATACCTCTGCCTAAGGCGAGAGGGAAGCGACGCGCAGGGGGAGGGAGACTACGCAGTTAGAAGAGGGATAGTGCAGATCGTATGATGACTTGCAAGACCTTTGTTTTGAGAAGATGTGTTGATAGCTCTACGGCTTTAGGTGTGCGCGAAGTGGAGGCCACTCTACGTACGACCGTAATCTCAGACATAACCTTTTCTTTCTCTTTAGGCGTAAAGGGGATCTGTGAGATGTTCTTGCATATCTCGGCAACGGCTGTCAGCTGTCCCACTGATGCATCCTTGATTAGACTAAGCGCGTCTTTGCCTGTGAGAGAATAAAGAAAGGACCGGTTGAGAAGAATTCGAGTCATTGAATGAATGGTCAAATAAGGAGGTTATGTAGTAATTAATAAATCTATTGTCCTGCTTGACCGCGTGGAAAAATCTTACGATATCGTGGAACGAGTGTCCGCGTGAGAACATCATAATGAAAAACACGGCGCATCCGCCGCATGTCTCGGCGTCTGTTCGCTGATGCGGACTCTTGTTATAGAACACATTTGCGAAGCAGGCGGAGAACTCTCGTACCCACTTCTCGGGCGTACCACCGAGCAAATCGAATATGTAAAGGGTTTTCCCGGTGCCGGCAAGAGCAATCCAATGGATGCCCTCGTTCGTACTCAGGTCGCTATTGACGCATAGGGTCCAGGAGTGAGGTAGACCGGAGGGAAGAGTGTCCCGTGCGAAGACTCCTCGAAAGAGCTCGCGGGACTCTTCATCAGATAATAGAAAGCGTTCGATTTGTGAACCGTTCATTGCGAAATGATGGGCGGAGTTTCGCCTCCCTTCACCTCAGGGGTATATAAGGCTGGCCGAGAGGTCATTCATTCAGTCACTATGGAAACTCTGGTACAGGATGGGTCTACTCAGGTCTTCCCTGAAGAGCCTCGGGCCCCTCCTCGCAAGCGCAGAATCAGCATCCCGCAGATGCTGTAGAGAACTGGTGTCTCTTGCACAGCAATCGGTAGTTCGGTCTCGGTCCTTTATCGGGGAACGAGTAATATGTATTATAATACGAAGAAGAGAAAGAGGGGAATGAGGGAGTCTAGATTGTACGAACGCAAGTGGGCAAGTGAGCAAGTGAAGGGGCTCTACCCCTAGGGGCGAGAGTGAGAGAGGGGGCAGAGATA
>LS929111.1:39859-50106 GCA_900490955.1 Micoletzkya japonica | reverse complement strand
GTCCTACCTAGATTGTACCCTCTTTATGATACAAAGGGCCATTATGTAAGTCAAAAATAGCAAGGTTCTGCTCTGCGCACACACTAGGTGCAGTGCAATGCACTAAAATTAGAAGCTCAACCTGTTCTAATCCTTTTATTTCCAGATTACAGTGAATTCATCGGCTAATTATGGGCTTACGACCCCTCCTCACCTCCCCGCCGTATCTGCCCGTCCTTTTTCTTCTTTATTATTGTTTTACGTGTTCTTCTCGGTGGAGCGTAGGCTCCATCGCTGTCCGATAAAGGATGGTCCCTCTGTTCCTAGTGTGATAGAGCATGGCTATGATGGCTAGAGATGTTGAAGAGGGTGGAAGGGAAAGAGGAGGGGTTGAGGGGAAGGAACGAGTGAGCCGGCCGGGGGGGGTACCCAGGGGCCGGCTGGCAAAAGTTATACATTTAATGTATAGGATCTGGAGGCCGGGGCGCTGCCGGCGCACCTATACATTTAATGTATAACCGGTCATACATATATGTTATTGGTGCCGTAGATAACACGCCCAATGTATAACCCGCTATACATATTTCTCTGTGTGTAGGAGAGCATCTGCACAGGACTGCTGTGTGAGGACGGCCAGAAGAAATGGATACGATAAACGGTGAGTGACACTCTCTTTATTTCTCTCGTAATAACTAACTGTGTTCAGGCAACCCCGTTAATCACTTCTATTCCGTGACAAGGATACGACGACACCCCTGGAGGATAGAGGAATCGGCTGACAAGTTCCACATCACTAATCTCGCCTCATCTTCCATGCATCCGAGAGAGTTGCTTGTCATTAACTCTGATTGTTGTGAACTGTTCGTGAAATTTCCGGAAAATCTCATACAAAGAAACAATGCTATCCAATATGATGGCATGTTCGATATATACTTTCTTCTATTCCCGTATCAATAGTTTGTGTATCTCATTCGGTGATAAATCCGTGTGATAACCGCGTGTAATACAGAGATGAAAAGGAAAGGGAAAGAGTCGTAGGTTAGAGGGGGAAGACCGGGTGTCAGGAAGAAGAGAGGGGAGGGGAGAGGGATGGAGGGATAGGGGAGGGAAAGAGAGAGATTGCAGGGGGGTTACTCCTTCCTCTGACTGTCCTTCTTTTCTGCATAACGAAGCATAGCAATACAGATCTCTAAGAAAGTTTATCACTGTGCACGTTGTAAGTAACAGAACAAAGTGAGCATGCGAATCGGAGAGTCGGGGACATAGTCACAAGTGGGCGGACTGGCGGAACGTAGTGATGGAGGGATAGGGTGAGATAAAGAAAGAGTACGGGGATTGCATAGATACATAGATAGGTTGTGAATTGGATGGCTGGATAGAGACTGAATGAAAGAAATGACTAAGAGGACTAGAGAGGTGACAAACCTGACAACGTCCACGAAGCGAATCTCGTGCGTTCTCATCAGCATGCGCGTGCGGTCTCCACAATTCAGCTCGCCCTCGCATTAGCGCGTCACGAGGTTGCAGGCGACACCTGTGTCTGTGGAAATGTGTATAGTGGAATCAAAAGATCCGTCAGTAACCCGTTCCGATCATCGAGCGAGAGAGTGTGCAAAAGTGCGAGAATTAGACGCATTTTGGAATCAGAGCAACGGATGGATCGGTTTACTTTAGTTTTTATTAGTAGCAAACTGACCGCTATGGTGCGTGTTCTCCTACGGAGAGGACTGAGGGATACGATGTGTCTCCGAGGAGTTTCGACGATGGGTTGTGTTCCTGCCGCCGCTTCGACAAGTAGGGTACGTCCTTCATCTCGAGATCGAACCTTTGGAGATACTCTCCCTCCAACTCGAGCTTCCTCCTCACAGCATTCCCACAGTAAGGGGAAGTGTCTAATAGCGAATTGGCAACTAATTTGAATTTACTCTTCACCAAATGTTGGCAGCTATTTGGGCTGTCTCTGTTCACGCTCCCTCTATCTATGCCTACGCATCGTTATTTCAGCTAATGTTTGTCTCGTTACTCCTGTACCAAGCAAAGACGGGAATGTGCTACAGTTCTTCCATCTTTACCTCGCCAAGGTGTAGTCCAGACATTGGTACCTAGGATTTGAAAACCAAGCGCGATTAGCGTATTTATCGCCTGACTCTCTTTATTCTTCTATGCTCCTCATCACTCTCTCGGTGTCACAACGGCCACAATAGACTAAACCCACTCGATAACACCATGAAAATGGACGATTATTTCAAATGTGGTTAGAGATAAAGCTTGTGAGTAATAGGAAATGCAGTAGGAAGTAAGGAATAGGTCACAGTGTTCTCGCAACAGTGAAAATGTTAAGCGAACGAGATGCCGAAAAATAACCCTGATTTCGGCAGGAAATCTCGCACGGAAAACACCGTATCCTTAGCATTATGGCTCGTTCGCATTTAAAACATTTAGAACATTTTGCCTACATCATCAGCTGTGAGAGAACACTGTACACAATTAAGCTAGTACAAATCTAACCCGCATGATCCGCGTTCTCCGACGTAGATACTCCAGATCGGCGTATCGCACTCTTGGAGAGGCGACGTACGGTGAGGGCTCGATCATGGTGATATGGGCTCTCCGTTGTGGTACTGAATAGACGGTGAGAGACTGGAGAGAGGAAGGACTCTCAAAAGTGCAGAATTTGCACCGCCTCACACCTCGAGAGAGCTTTGAGGAAGTAAAAAGAGAAAAGCAAGCATGAAATCGTGCACTTTACGAATCAGAACTCTTGTATATGAATTATGCCGGGAAACTGAACATTTGACTAACCTTGCGTTATATTTTACACTTAATGATGCATGAATCCATGAAGTATCGCGATCGATGTAGGCGATCTGAAAAGAAAAGTGAGTGTACACAGATGTACAAACTGAGCTTAAGATATTCGTGCAATAAATGAACCTAAGAGATGCGAGTTGACGGGTGACCATGAGAATGATCATGAATGACTGGGATGAATGAGGAAGATTTGAGAGGAAGAATATGCAAAAGGAGGTCGGTTATTGCAGGTTCCACGGGAGTTGTCCTCAGAAACGGAACGATTTAATACTTCTGATTGAACTAACAAACTATTCCCGCTGATTACGCTGTCCAATTGACTCCTTACGTGTTACCAAGGCAGAAATCAATGGAATCGAAAAAAATTGGAGCCGGAGAGGTCGATCAGCGCGCGTATTTGCATAGACAGTTCGCAATCGTTTGCGTACTTTTTGTCAACTTTCGTGGAACTTGTAATATAGGGGAGGAGTGAGCGAGAGAGTAAGAGAGTTTGAGAGGGTCTAGAGACCGAGGGTAATCTTTTGTCAGGACAATGCATGGGGGTTAGATATGGTAAGGATGGAATACGCTGTTAATGAAATTTCGCTATCTCGTTATTTCGAATTTGGTCCACTATTTACTGTAGAATCGGTCTGGTAATAGAGATGGAGTAAGAAGTTTTTGTTTAGGAAAGGAGATTAGACCTATTCAATTTCCATTCTTATCTCCTCCTCCCCCTCCGTTAAAGAAAGCAACGAAAGAAGAAAGCAAAGGAGGAATAAGAGAAATACTGCGAGTCAACTGGGGGAGCATTCATGAGTTAGAGAGGAACACGCGAGGATAGAGCTCCAGAGTGGAGAAGAGATGAGGGAGAAGGGCGATTGACGAGGGTCCAGAGAAAGAGAGAGACAGTCTTCTTCTTTGTCCGGGTCAGCCAAGGCGGGAAGGGTGAGCGGTAAAGGAGGGAGGGAATAAGGATGGGAAGGGAGGATGGGAGGGATAGAGGGAACGAGAGAGATTGAAAGAGGGAGAGATGGAGAGAGTGAGTAGAGGGAGAAGGGAGAGCGAGAAGGGGTTGAATTGCAGCGAGGCGATGAAGATAGGGAGGATACAGAGGAGATTGCTCGGCGGGTACGGTAGGTGAGGAGAGAGCTCGAAGGGAGGATGGGACTGGGAGATGGTGAGGGAGGATAGGGGATAGCGGCTTTCCGTTGTAGTACTAAATAAGTAATAATTGAGACAGACTACATAAAATGGATGACTAACTATGCAATTGTCAGATCGAATGAGTAGCGACGACGACACATTGTGATGCTTAATTATATAGGATATGCCGAATATGTATAATACAAGAATGCTTACTACGTGCAGGCGCCCGTCTACTTCCTCGATCATCGTTCCTCGGTGAATAGGGCAGTGGAAGACTCCTCGGTTACGGGGATGAGATGCCGCAGGAGGCACGTACACACATCCATGCCTAGGCAGTGGACGTGTGTACGTGCCTCCTGCGGCATCTCATCCCCGTAACCGAGGAGCCTTCCACTGCCCTATTCATAAGACGAAGGAACAAGAGAGGATATAAGGAGAGGAGAGCAGTCTGTTGTGGTAACAGAGAATGGGTAATGGCGATCCGTCCTCTTTTGCCCCGATCGTTATCCGTATGTTAACAGCGGTGTTCATGAGGGAGGACAGTATAAGGGCGATGAGTGCGAGTATATCACAGGTGAGTAATACTGTGATGGATAGGGATAGGAGATGAAGAGTAAAGAGATGGATAGATTGGGAAGAGAGATTAGTAGGAGGAGATTACGTGTCTTTTCCCCTGTATAACGAATCATACTATGCACTACAGTGTGTATGATCATGACAGTTTATCGATGATGCAGCGGAAGACATTGTGAAGGATATGCACTGTGTGAGAATAGCGATTGAGGGGTGAAGGTTATTGTTGTTGGGGTGAGTACGGTAGTTGGGAGGGGGGTCTCTTGCGAAGAGATGGAGAGGAAGGGGAGTTGAAGGAGAGGGCGAGTGGAGCTGGATAGAAAGGATGAGAGCGCGACGAGAGACAGGAAATGTAGTGGAGAGCACTGAAATGATTATGTCTGACTCCTTACTAGTGTGCTCTAGTAACACTCACTAGTCTCTATATTATTGGAGGAAAACGAACGTTGAGAGAGCTGCGAAGTTCTTTCCGCTAACCAACGTAAAACTTCAGCCGGAGCCGGCTTTTAGCCTATGCTGGCATTTTGCCAAGAGAGTTTCACTGTATTTAGCGGAGTGCGCTGCAAAGATTTCTCAACGTTCCTTTTCCTCCAATAATATATATATATATATATATATATATATATATATATATATATATATATATATATATATATATATATATATATATATATATATATATATATAGTGGATTAAAAAGATCCGTCGTAAAATCATTCCGAATATAAGGCGAGAGAGTGTGCAAAAGTGAGAGAATTAGACTCATTTTGGAAAGAAAGAAACTGACGGATTGGTTTATTCCACTATATATATAATGTCCAATTCAGACTGGTAATCATTGCCAAGGCTTACTCTACAACTCCTCGAGCGTCTCGAGGACGTGCAGCCTGAGACGAGGGGGAGGGTTCGGTCGACGGCGTACCCCTTCGATCTGGCCACAGCTTCGACAGTGGACCAAGCCCCACGTACCTATAATGACCAAATGAATCACAGCATTCCGCCCGGTGAAGATTGTGTCTTATAACGAATTGACCTTTATTTTAGAATTTTCTAAAGAGTGACTTAACCGATCAACACCAAATTTTGGGGGCTTGCTCAAGTCATAAGGTCGAACTTAAGTTTTTAAATTCATGAATTTACGCTCACTGGTTCGCCTACAGGATCGGATCCTGTGCGCGGAAACCGCTATCGCTATTAGCTTGGAATGCTGTGGAGTCCTCTCTATACATTACTATTTCCCTCGTTAGTAATGACTATAGTATCGGATTTGTGACTAACCGGCGTGGAAGTAGCGAGAGGGCATGCACGCGCGTCGAGGAGGAGTGGAGGGACGCGGTTGCTCGCTCTGTCCAACTGCCATGACCCCCGTACAGTGATGCTCGGGTGGGTGGCGAGATATGTGTCTGAACAACGATAAGTAGATAGAATGATGGAGTATGGCTATGATGTAAATAGGGACTAACCGAGAAGGCGCAGCTGTGTTGCATAGTCGGATGCGTTCCAGTTGGGGAAGCGAACTCGGAGAGAAGATAGTACGGATGGCATGACAAGTCGGTTTTTGGAAAGGACTTTCTGTTGTAGGACAATATACTTTCCGTGCAAAAGTTCTTAGAAATTAGGAGTATTTTTCGGCCTTTCGCTTACTAATTACTGCTATAAGAACATCGTGTCCCTAATCTTGCCTTACATTGCTGATGTAGTTTTGATTTACATTCTACTCCTGAATAGTAAATCTAGACCAATGAAATCACTCTGATATTGATTTTCCCAAAGAACGATTTTGAGTTTGTTCCATGTGTCGCGATCGATTTAGGCGATCTAAATGTAAAATATTTATATAGAAAAGAAAAAATTCATAATATCGCGAGATAAATCATAAGCGATTTATTTTAAAGAGTGAAGGAAGTTTATTTATCGGAGACAAGAGGACAAATTAGTAGAATAGGGCAGATGAAGTAAGAAAACAGTTAGACTTTAATACTACCGGTCTACACAGAAAGTAACGAAAGAAATAAGGTAATCAGAGAATGAGAGTAAACTTGGGTATTTATGTGTGGGAGATGGACGTGTAAGGAAAAGGTTCTGAGAGAAGGGTGAGGAGAGGGAGAAGGGCGATTGAAAAAGGTGCCAGAGAAAGAGAGACAGTCTTGTCTTGTCCGAGTCAGACAAAGAGGGAAGGAGACAAAGATAATGAGGCAATAGGGTAGGTCTATTAGTTGACCGAGGCTCTATCCCTTCCCCTACAGTCACCTCTCCCCTGTCCATCCATCGGTTATTGTTAGTTCTCTTCTGAATCTCTATTCGCACGCTTCCTCCTCTCTCAATTTCTCTTTCCCTCCACTCTCCCTCTCTGCTCTCCCTATACGGCATAGGCTATCTCTCCCTCTCTCGCTAGATCTACCAAATCACCAATCTCCCCATCCCTTCTTGAGCCTACCTCCTCTCTTCGCATGCCATCTTCCCCTTTCATCTCAGTCATTCTTAACATCTTTTGTCCGTCTCTTTAACACATCATATTTATTTCTAATGAAATGGCAGTACATATGTTTCCTGTTCTGTTCTATCCATCCCTGCCTCTCACCTTCCACCCCCCGCTATGCACTGTCTTTTTTTCTCTAGACTCTCTTATACTCTCTTACCCTCTCTCCCTCTTCCACTCTATCCGACCTCTGCCCATGCGCTGCCTCACACATCTGCCTCATCCTAGTTACTCATAATCAGTTTAAACCCCCAGCCATCTCGCATCTCTTACATCACTCATTGCGCGAATATGTAGCGCTCTGTATATTTTTACCACTGCATACACTCACTTTTCATCTCAGATCGCCTACATCGATCGCCATTCCTGGATTCTTCCACCATCAAGTTTCATATGAAGATCAGTCTAATGTTCGATTTTCTGGTGTAGTGCTGGCTTTAGTATCAAAATTATGGCCTTAGCCATATCATTCATGCAGTGCATAATCTGCAATAATCGAGCGACAGGTACGTAATGTAATATCCAATTATAAATCGAATATGTTGTTGTAGATGACGTCCGATTCATAACCTTAGTATGTGGACGTGATGTCTGCATTGCGCGCGTTAGAATCAGAACAGTTGGCAGATGGCCTTGTCGCTAGTATGTGAAAAGAACGCCGTTATTAGTACACATTCGATATTCAGGGTTAATTGTACGAGACGTGGTAAGCTCTACACGATTGACAGGAAGAGGTCGTTGCTCTCGCTAGGTATGTCGGCATTTTGACCATGTAATTGCGAAATTTTTAATTTACTTGTATTAAGATGATAGCGTACACAACCTGAATGCGATGAACAAGACGCCGGACGCTGAGAAGCCGATAGAGTTCGCTCCGTATGCAGTGGATCTCGCAGTCGACATCTTGACAGAATCGGGAAAGGAGAGGGTAAAACATTTCATAAGATACACATATAATTAATTAGCTATGTACTAGTCCGAGTTCAGGCATTACTGGAAGACACACTTAACTATCTATGAAAAAGGAGAATGAGCATACGGTCCAATGGTTCACTAAAGTGATGAATTGCCTGCCGATTACTCGAATGCCCAGGATCGACACAGGAGGTAGGGTAGAGGAAACTAAAATATGTATTGCATAGTATTTTCAGACATAGTAACCATTCATTTCGATAATATGTTACTCGCTCTGCCGATGAACAAGGAATATCTAGTTGAGGAAGATGTTAGCTGGAATGCGTTGGCTAATAGAGCGGGTGTTGTCTTTAAAGACGAGAATGGAGTCATGCGTTCACACATTGGAAGATTGAGCTTGAAAAATTGTAACACTGGAAAAGTATTTAATCAACTTCTTACCATTTGCTATACATCGTGCATAAATGTTTGGGAAAGGAGCATTGTTTACAGTTTAAAGTTTCACGCCGTTTGTCTGGGCTAGCAGTGGAGGGGTTCCAAAGGAGGGAGTCTTGATAGATAGGAGAGGTCGGGGACTTCAAAGCTTCGTCAAATACTCACTCAGCCCGCGGTGTCCATGATCTTGAGTATCCTCATGATCCTGGTTTGGCGCTAGTTCCCCCGCGCGCCAAGTCTTCAGGGGGAACGATTCAGCTTCTTTTCCAAGATTGAAAGGGGTGCGCTTGATTGAGAGAGAATGAAGAGAGCGCGCACAGTGGCTGTTTTTCGTCATCCACTCGTTTAACATTCCGCCGTTGTCCCTTGTCTCACCCCCATTCCTTACAATTGCACTCATTCGATAATCTCTTGCACCGTAAACACGGGTTTATCACCAAATGGGATATACAAACTATTGATACGGGAACAGAAGAAGGCAGATATCAAACGTGTCATCATACCGAATCTCATTGTAACTCTGCATGAGATTCTCTAGAAATTTAACGAATTGTTCACCACAATCACGGTCAGACTTCAGGAAAAACAGATAGAATACTCTCTCTCTAATGCAACATGATGAACTTGTGAATGAAAATCGATCGTAGTCTTCTCCTTTTAAGCTCTTATGGATATGATGCTGCACAGCAATGGCTAATGGCTGGCAACTCTCTCGGACACACGAAAGATGAGGCGAGCTTGGCGATATGGATTTTGTTAATAGAATCGCAAGAAAATTTGAACCGGAGAGGTAAATTAGAGCGCGTATTTGCATAGACAGTTCGCAATCGTTTGCGAACTTTTTGTCAACTTTCGTGGAACTTGTAATACCTGTCAGCAGATATGAAAACCCCTCTATCCTCAAGCGGGTGTCGTCGTATAATTGTCAAGGAATAGAAGTAGCTAACGAGGAATAGAAGTAGTTAATTTCCCTAGTCAACCCACACTCCTTCAATGTTACACTCCCTCTTGAAATCTCTTTATTTCCCCTATCATCCTCCCTTCCCATCCTTATACCCTCCCTTATTTGCCACTCACTCTTCCCTCTTTGCCTGACCCGGACAAGAGAAGACAGTCTCTCTCTCTCTCTTTCTCTGGCTCCTCTTCAATCGCCCTTCGCCCTCGTCTCTTCAGCCACCTGCTAGAACCCTTTCCTCGCATCGTTATAGTAGTGTATACTCGTAGCTTCATCGTTGCTTTGCCTTCCCGAGAGAGCATCGAGAGCGCTCTCTCACCATCTTTCCATGTGAGAGAACGTATTGATTACTACAAGACTTCTAGTCTCTCCCCCATAGCGAGGAGTACTCCATAAACAAAGGCTTTCCACCCAAGCCTTGGGGAATCTCTACACGCCAACACTAACACATGACGTTTTATCAGTCCGCGTTCCGAAATTCCGAATATCTCTGCGTCTGACCAATTTCCATGCTCTATCGCCTCCACTGTCTTAATTTACATACGAATCTGTACTACGCAGAATGACGTTGGGCTAACATATCTAATATGGGTAGCGTCTTTATATTATATTATCTCCTATGTTATTGTATTATGAATCATGAACCGTCCCTATATTATGAAGGTATGTCCCTTTCAAATGCTCTCCCGGTTGACTCGCAGTATTGCTCTCGTACTCCTCATGCCGTCTTTATTTAGTCCTTTTCTGTCGTGGAGAAGTTTTGCAGTCGAACTGTACACTGAGAGAAGATTCCGTTGCGGATTTCCGAAAGTCTGCATTCCGTTACGGAATGGTCGGAAGAAGCGTCGCAATTCCGCAAATAAATGCGGAATCATTCCGAAAGCGCTTTCGGAATCATTCCGAAGTCAAAAACCTGCCCCAGCAACACTGGCCTACCGTAATCCACACGCGTGCAGACGCGTCGCGTGCGAA
>LS929061.1:406860-417260 GCA_900490955.1 Micoletzkya japonica | reverse complement strand
AGATTCTCTATGGCATAACTGATCTGACATGCCCCTTAAAAGACATTTATAATCTGTGTCCTTCGAATACAAGAGGAAATTCTTTCAAGATATGCTATCCCGTTCCCCGTACTACTCAGAGGGAATCCTCTTTTGCCATACGAACTGCAAAGAAGTTAAATGAAGTCTTTAAGAAAGCAAAGCTACCGAGCACCTATTCAGATTATGTAAAATTAATATGAGCCAGATGAGTGAAGTCATTGCGGTTGATTGACCAATGTCCGCATCCACTTTGGCCCCCCGACCACGTCCTCCCAGGCGTATGGAAATATATAAAATAAATAAATAAATAATAATATTCCGAGATTTTGGAGCGCGAACATCAAAATCGACCAATTTTAGAGGTTTTTGGCCCATAACATGGTTAAACCTAATATATTTCCTAAAACCCTATACATTTTCGTGATCAGCATGAAAGTCTGCACAAAATGAATGTACTAATGTTTCGATTTGATGATTTTCATTTTTTGGGTTCATTTCGCTCGAACCATAAATTTAACTCCAGGCAATATCTACCATATGCATTTTTTGACTTCATTGGATAGCCCTCAATGTCCTGAATCTCATCCTCTCTCCTTTTTTGCTGAAACTCCGCCGTTGCTGAGAAAAAGCTGTGCAAAGATTTCTCTCGCTGACTGCGTCTCTTCATTTCTCTCTTGTCTCTCACAATCAGTCAACCGCTCTTAATTGGTTATCTCTTGAAATGAATGAGATAGTTGGAGGGACCCTTTAAGGTCGGGAAATCGGCATTTCTAACTTTGATAATCGTTTTAGCATGCTTTCTAATAAGCTATCTTTCTAATAAGCTTTCTAATAAGCTAATTGTAAGCTATCTATAATGTTATTTTGAGGTATGCTTGTATTTTCGCCATCCGCTGCTCGTTTCACTCATACGCAGAACCTGCTTCATTTCCATTCCTTTCATGGTTGAAGAAACTGTTCCGTCAGTCGTCTCATTCCTACTTCCGACGAGAGAGCGGAGCGATGTGAAGAGAGTCCAGACAAAGTACTTAGGAATGAGTTTACTCACGAAACTTTTTCGTCAATAATATCCTGCGTATCTTCATTCTTCACTGTTTTTTCACGAGTGGAATTGCACTTTCTATCGACTTCACCAAAACTTTTCAAACCGCAATGCTCGTGTCTCAATGTATAACGATTTATTAATGGAAATGACTCGGTCATTCGGTCTTTCTCTTCTCGTGGCGCGTGGTCAGCTCTCCCTTCGTCTCTCCCACTTTCGCCTTTCAACCAACAACAGTCTGGCCGTCTCCTTCCCCTAGCAAGATGTAGCGTTCTTGGGGAAGTATCGCTAAGAGAAGATCAAGAAGCGTTTTACTTCAAGACTTCTCAGCCTCGGGTCTGGTTTTTGAAGATTTATTTCTTACGAAGATCTCCTCGCCTCCCTTCTTTGGAAATACCCTTCCTTACGAACCCCGATAAAGGCTATTCTCTTTCTCACACTCGGTTGAGTTGAAACAGTGGCTGTTGACCATGTGAGATACACATTATGAGACAAGTAAAGACTCAATTCGAAGGGGGAGAGTGGGGTAACAGATTACGGTAACAGGGGAAGGGAACAACAGAGGTACAGTAACAGTCGCATGTACAAGAGAGTCAACCATGATTGTCAACCCGAATAAGTGAAAGAACAAAGAAAGGCACTGATTCATCACATTTTAGTATCGAAGGAAGACGAAGAGGAAGGACAGTCGGTACTGAGAGTGGCTTCACTCTCACTCGGTATAGAAGCGACTACGATACGGTTGATGGGTGAAGAGAAGGGGTAGTGGGGACGGCATGGCACTCCTGCAACGATTGTTGGGGTACGGTAGGGTAGGAGGAGATACGGTAGGGGAGGGGGATGCGGTAAGGAGAAGGGGAAACCTGTCTCGGACGGAACTGTAATGACGTCTTCCTCATCGGAATCAAACGAATCGAATTTCCATGAAATGGAATCTGGCTCAGCCGAGCAGTGAGGGGCCTTAAGGAGAGATTAGAAGAGGAAGGATGATAAAAAGGGAATGGAATGGAATGAGACTCCCTATAGGGTAAACCTCTCGTAGGGTACTATCTCACCTCGTGTCCATTTCTCCTCGTAGGTATCTCATATCCGTGATTGTTCGCCGATTGAACAGCAATCTTCGTCTTTGGTCTGAAGGAAGGACATATCGAGAAGGAGAAGGGAATGGAAGAAAAGACTGGCTTACGGGGGAGGAGGAGGGGCGATGGGACGAGGGAAGGTAGGGGAGAATCGAGAAGAGGGGAGGGGAGGGGGGAGGGGCGATGGGAGACCAGGCACGCGAGGGGGACGGTCGAG
The DNA here is from genome assembly GCA_900490955.1 of Micoletzkya japonica. Lineage (NCBI taxonomy): Eukaryota > Metazoa > Nematoda > Chromadorea > Rhabditida > Diplogasteridae > Micoletzkya > Micoletzkya japonica. Next base: position 414,901 of record LS929061.1, on the reverse strand, counting down.
AAGAACAACCACTGATTGAGACACCTGACAATGAGAGGTTACGGTAGGGGGACGGTAGGGGGAAGGGCAGCTTACGTGGGTAGAGTAGTCCCCTCCCTTACGCTTCTTCATTCCCTCCGATCCCTTGAGAATGTCATCGGTTAGAAGAGTCGACGAATAGGCAGATACTCCCTTAACAGGATACTACGAGTACTGTAGTTGAATGAGTCGATGGCTTACCTTGGACCTGTTCTTCTTGTAGCAAGAGGTGAACATAGATAGAAGACCTCTTCTATGGAGAAGAAAAGAGAAGAGGGAGAAGAGGAGGAAGGAGAGAACGACTGCCAAGAACCACTGAAGGACATTGATACTGGAGGTTTGGGGAGACGTTAAGGGAAGAGGGAAGAAGAGAGTAGGACAAGAAGGGATATCCGGTCATGAAAAGTAACATCCAGGAGAGCTGGTGTCCGGGGAATGGTGAACATCCCTCGGGGAGTTCCCCAGGGAATGGTGGTGTGGAGAGTGCACCACTTTCCCGCATTTTTTATTTTCAAATTTCTGGTCGTTTACATCTTGGTTATCTGTTTTTATAATGTGTTTTTATGTTTTACTTACGTTTCCACTCGTTTTTTAAGGTCTGTTCAAAGAGCATGTGATGTATAGGCCCTGTTTGACCATAAATGTACACGTTCTGCGAAGGATAGTTTTCAATTGAAAGGTGGGAATCAGAAGAATGTTGAGGGAAGATGATCCGATGGGTTGTGTGGGGAAGGTGTGGATGGAGGGACAGGGGAGGGGGGAGGAGAGATACAACTGTTCGATTAGAAGAGAGATGGATAGCCATTACAATGACACACGCGAGATAACGATGAATGGACTTCACGTGGGAAGGAATGAATTGACCTTTCAGAGGGAGCATCTACTACTCAAGAAGAATGAAAATGATGGAGGATCTTGCATCTTCATGAGATATCAGTTAAGACGAATCCGGGAAAGGTTGCGGTTGGGGAACGGGAAGAAGAGAAAGGATAAGAGGAAGCTGTCGAATGTTTGAGGAAGTGAATGGATTGAGAAGAGGAAGAAAAGGAGGGAATGAAGGGTCATGCCACTACTAGGACGGATCAGTGAATGAAGAGTAGAGATGGATGGAGGCAAGCGATGCAAGGGTCATTCAGAAAAAAATCTTACAATTAGCAATACTTACACGTATCGAGCATTTTTTGGTTTGCTTATCGACATATCTTTCTCCGAGGACTTGCAGATCAATAAGATCAATAAGATTAATCTTATTGATCTTAATGATCTGCATCATTTTCATTGAAGAGAGCTAAATGCCTCACGTCTACGAATATATATATATATATATATATATATATATATATATATATATATATATATATATATATATATATATATATATATATATATATATATATATATATATATATATATATATGAAAATGAAAATAAGAAGAGAAAAATGTCACTTGAAATCAACAATTGTCTGTGGCAGAGATATAATAGCAGAAGAGGAACGAGAAGAGAATAGAAACGGATTCCAGCTGTGAATAGAGAAAGGTCGATTGGAGGAAGAGGGAGTGGCTAAGCGTAAGATTGCAAGTTGGAGATAGGCAGATAAAGGTAATGGGGGTGTGAAAAGGAGGAAAGAACAGGAGGGAGATAAAAAATAATTGTTATTTTAGTAAGTAAGATATTGATTCCACAGCTTACGTAAGAATTACGTTGAGAAATGGAATGGAATGGGAAAGTGCAAATGAGCTAAGGGGTATCGAGTGAACACTCTGAGGCCTCTACTATCACGAGCTCACTCTCTTCTCGAATACTCAGTCTCCCCCCTCTCCCTCACTCTCTTATTCTCTCTCCATCCCCCTCTCAGTCTCGGTGTAACTCAGTGCTCCCTAGTCAACACTTCTCACTGTCACAACTCTAAATGTCGCGAGTTGGAGTCTTCTATTACAAAAGAGACAAGAAGAAAATATATAAGAACTGTTCCATATAACAATAAAGACTGATGAGGATGAACTCACGAGAATGGCTGGATTGATCTTGTATGTACAGGACTGTGGATGGCAATTCCAACGAGTACATACCTTAATAAGATGTTGTTTGAGAAGAAAGGTGAAAGGGGAAGGGGATCTCGTTTCTCAGCTTCTTTTATCTTTCCGAAACTCAAAGACGAAGGGCTATTGAAGAAGTTGTTTACCTTGCTCTATTCTTAGAGGATTCTCAGGCTCGTAGACAAGAAGACAAAACAAGAAAATTAATCTAGTATGAGATATCGATTGTAGAGTAAGCGGGTTTAACAATAATCATCATACATGTGCATGGACCGGAAGTATGGGTGGTATGCCCATATTTCTTTGGCATTTTACTTTGGTAGGCCTATATTTCCTACAAAATTTCAATTGGCAGGCTTGATTTCGTATGTTGGTAGGCCCGTTTCTCAAAATATTGCGGGGAAGGCTGCCCATGTATGATAATCTTCATTCCTTTTTCTCTCAGTTTTGCGATTGATATTTAGCATGATCTCGAAGTATGCAAGTTCAAGTATGCAAGCTCAGGCTATGATTATGAGAAAAAGAAGAACTCACCTCTTCAATGCCACAATCGCACTCTTCTCCCTCTTCAAGCACTCGATTTCCACAGATGGATTGAGACCTGAAATAGGAGAAATGAACAGGTACCGAGATATAGAGGGAGAGGTGTCTATCCAATTCCCTCTTGATTACTCAAACATTCAACTAGTCATTGTGCACATTCCACTCTTTCCACTCTATTGGTCTGGGGAAAAGGTGAAGTGATTAGAGTGAGAGAAGTAAGGAATTAGATGTGTGAAAGGAATTCAGGAGGAAAAGACACTTGTCAAATCAAAGAATTAGGTAGTCTACGTTCCTTCACATAGTCTATGTGAAACATTCCAGTACGCTGCCCTTGCCTTTGCATTAAAACCTACACTGCAATAAACCATTTCCTTCTAATACCTCATCGGGAATTCGATTTCCGTTCGAACACAGCGACTTGTATGAAGATAATTGACGAATTGCTGAGCTGTACAATCGTGGTCGAATCCACTAAAGAAGAAGATGAGGGAATGGGGAGAAGTGAGAAATAAGGGAGAGACGCGAGTAGTCTCTTTACTCTTGAGATTATGGAAGAAGAAGATTGGAGGACAAGGGGGAGAAGGGATTGATCATTGGCTTGTATTATGGGAAGAGGAATACGAGGGAAGGAGAAAGAGGGAGATGGGAGAAGGAGAGGTGAGACTTTTTGGGGAAGGGACGAAAGGGGAACGGATCCGAAGTGTGTACTCACTCTCAATTCATTCCACGCACAGATTAAACACTTGACAAACTCACGAGGAGGCATGAACGGATCAATGTGAAACTGATCTTACGGTATTCGAAGACACGAATGGTCCGGGGTGACAATCGGAGAGATTATCGATCGTTTTGGTCTCTCTGTCTCGCAGGCACAATCAGGCACTTCTATAGACGAGTTGAGAGGCTGAATGAGATAATGAAGGACGAGTGGAGGAGGGGGGAGAGAGAAGGGAACCTTGTGAGGAACACCCAAGAGATGAGCCATCTCGTGGAAGAATATGCCTCCCATTGCCTTGGGTTCGGATGGAAAGAACTGAAAGATGGCCGATTGAGGCGTCCTTCTTACTGTCCTCTGCTACAGTACTCTACAGTACCCACCCCACACAGCATCACCGATTGCGGACTGCACATTCCATCGACGAAAGCAAGACCCCCCGCGTACTTGAATGTGAAGAGAACTGCGAAGTCGTGGTCGGGCAACTTGTGCAACCTGCACATCAATCATTTGAATGGATTACGATATACATGTTAGGGAGGGTGAAGGGTAAACCGTTCCGTCAGTTATCTCATTCTTCCTTACAATTAGAGAGTCTAACCGAAGTAGGAGCGAGTTTACCGGCGGAACGTTTCCCTCAAAAGTTGAGCACAGACATACGAGCACAATGTGCAGTGAACAGTGAAACCAGCACTTCTCAATATTGGTATTCTCATTTACTCCAAAATATTGCTATGAGAGAATGGTTAGAAGTGGTAGTTGTACTGCAGGTAGAGAGGGTTAGGGAAGTGATTATGAATATGGAAGAGTACTGTGGGAAGGGTCCATTGGAAACTCGACGTATTCGACCTTCGTTGTACTTAGCGAGACTGAAACAATTCTCTACCGTATACATTCATGCTACAGTATCCCCACACTAATTACCGTACTCAATTAGGAAAGGGAAAGAGCCTATGAATCGGAAATAGAAGGAGAGGGAAAATGGAGTGCAAATGCTCACAAAAGGCTCGTGCTAATGGAATAAGAGCAATGACGACATGATACAGTAGTGCATGCAATAGGGGAAGGGTAGGGAAGGGTTGGTTAGAGAGGGCACTATCACTTGGACATGCGGTGAGTAGGACAGGGGAAGAAGAGGGGGGGGGGGGGTACCGTTGGTTGCGGAATTCTTGGAAGGAGTACAAAGAGAAGTCCGATCTCATCATGGGAAGGATATCCAGAACGATGAGGGCTACGTTCAGTTGAACGAGGTACTGCAATCGTCTGTCCAATACCTTCTTTCCTTCTTTTCCCTCCCCTCCCCCTATATACTTTACCCCCCCCCCACTCCCCTTTCTCTCATTTGCCTACCCGATTCGCTTCCTCCACAACGTGCAACACTTTTGACTTGGTTCTTATGAAGTCGTTGTCGTAATATTCCATCTGCAATTTGCATTTATTCATTCCTTAACGAAGTCGAACAGTCATCTAGGGAAGGTCTTACAATTTTGGAGTCGACGAATAGAATCGTTGTGAGATATCGGATGTCGTCGGAGGGAAGACTTATGAGGGAATAGTAATCGGGGGCTGACGCACCCCACACTGCTGCAGCACGTTTCAGTCGATGACGGTGCTGGAGGGGAGATGAGGTACGGTAGAGGGGTGATATGGTACGGTATACCGTTATAGAGGGGGGGGATATGGTAGGGTATGGCAAGGGGCGATAGTGCAGGATACTGTAGAAACGAATTGGACAACCAACCTCCTCTTTGCTCAAGGCTCTACTGAAGAGAGTGAAAGACGCGAAGATGAAAAAGAAAGAAATAACGGGAATTGGATACATATTGAAAGACGTTGACTGAAAGAGAGGTATCATGGTCGGTATGAAGATGAGCCTCACCTTGTTCCTATGTGAAAGACTCTGGGAATATTGGTCCTGAAACGATTAAGACGATCAACAAAGAAACAATCTACCGTATGACGCTAATGCTTAAGTATCTATATCTTAAAAAGCTAGGAAGTAAATAAAATAAACTCACCTAATGGTCGGCCGTTGTGGGAATAGTGGAGAAGAGGATGAATGAAGGGAATGAAGAGAGGAATTGCACTCTGCACTCTTCCTTCTACATCCCGATGTACTACAAGGACACACCTACGTCTGCAAGGAATAAAGTTGAGAGGGGAGGGGGATAGAGGTAAAAGGGAGAGAGGAGAGCGAGAGAGAGAGGGGAAGAGGACCCTTGAGGGTATAACAGACGACAAGATGGATGATATGCACTATGGACAAACTACTGATAAAGAGGTGAGGAGGGAAAGAGGGGGAAATAGAGGAAGGGAGGGAAGGGAGGGGGATTCTCTACTCAACTACTACTCATAGACCGGTATGCAGATTATCATATGGAGACACGATGTGAAGAGACTTGAATGACATGTAATAACAAGCATCAACTAATGGAGTGAAGTTGGGATGGATAGAAGGGGGTATCTGGGGGGAGAGAGTACATGCATGGTCAAAGGACATGAGAACTAAGAGAGGGGGTAAGAGAGAGAATAGGGAGAAGGAGTCTGGAGATGCACAACTCATTCATGAAGTATGTGAGTCGTCGAGTGGATGAGTACTACGAGGACTCTTAGCCTCTTCGAGATAAAAGAGGGGATTCCCATCGGGGAGATAGGAATGGGGGGACACACGGAACACTCTAATGCACACTAACAATAAGCTCATTCCACGTGCATTCGCAGCGTGGATTGTCTCTGAACGATAGTGAAACGATTGCATAAGAAAATGGCAATGAGAAGGGAGAATACAAATAATTGTATGATATGGTTGACGAAAATGTTCCGTCCGTCGTCTCATTCCTACTTCCGACGAGAGAGCGAAGCGGTATGAAGAGAGTCCAGACAAAGTAGGAATGAGTTTACTGACGGAACATTTTCGTCAATAATAGTAATAAAGGAATGGGGAAAGAACGGATTAGGAAGGGAAGGGGACACTCAATTACTGGAGGAGGAGGACATCAATCTGCAGGGCACGGAGAGAACCCCTGAGGGGAGAGAGAGAGGGGGAGAGATCCAGGGGAGGTATAGGTCAGAGGGTCTACCACTCCCCGTACCCTCCTCTTCTTTACACATCTTCCCCCTTCTTCTTCCCCTCGACTCCTTTTATATCCTCTCTTCATCTTCAGTGCTCATTCATTCTTCTTGTATTCCTCCACACACCCATGCGATTCCTCCCATTCCCTCTTTACTCTCTCTCCCTCTCCCCTCCTATGAACCCTCTACCACCTCCCCTTCATTACCTCTTATTCTTCCTTCTTCGGACATAACCCAGCTGTGACCAACACATGCTAGGAGAGGGGTCGAATGTTTTATGGAGAGAGGGAGAAAGATCGGAAGGAGAGGGAGAAAGAGGGGGACAGAGGGGGTACGAGGGAGAGAAAGAAAGAGACAGGGGTACTCCCCGAGAGGGACAAGAGAAGGAAGGAAAGGCAGCGTGTACTGAAGGGAAGAGATAGAAGACGATTTATTCGTTCGTCTGGTTTGAGTAGGGAAGAGAAGAGAATGGACATGGGGAGACATCTGGGGAATGGCGAGTTGGGGGATAGGGGAGAGGGGAGAGGGGAGATAGGGAGGAGGACATGAGGGGATAGAAATAGGTAGGAAGGAATGTATTAGTGAATGAAAGGACAAATTGAAGAGAGAAAGGCAAAGATGGACTATGGAGATAGACGATGGTTGGTATGAAGGTAGAAGGGATATTGGGAGGGGAGGAAATAGGTAGGGGAATGAAGGGAATGAGGGAGGGAGAGAGGTAGAGAGGTAAGGAGAGTAAAGAGGGGGCATAGGGTATGGAGGGATTACTAGTAGAGAGTGACCGTGTAACTTGAGAAGGAACGAAGTAACAGCTGAAGAAGAGGATTAGATAGACGACAAGGGTGGAGTATTGGGGGAACGGCGGAGTAGGGGAGATTGGTTGGATAGTGGGGATAGGGGAGATAGAGGAATATACTGAGCGAAAATATACAAACATGTTGGTACATAAATATACCATGAAACACACCCTGTATATAATATACCAATATGTTTGTATAAAAATATGTCAATGCTCCCCCCCACAGCCTACAGCGGGCAAAGTGAAACTTCATTAGCATGGCCCGGACCCGGGAGGGTGGACGAAGAACGAGTGAAGAATAAGAGTTTTTCTTGAATAACAAGAGTAAGAAATGGAAATTCAAAATTAGGACTTCGCTACGCTGTGAGGATGACCATCCGCTACAAGATGCATATTCAATTACCCACCAAAGTGCAAAGGCCAGGGAGCCTTTGTGTTTTTTTTTGCCTGTATAGAACTATACAAATTGTCGTCGAACAAAACACAAAGGCCAGGGAGCCTTTGTGTTTTGTTCGACGACAATTTTTAAAAAAATTGACCAAAACGAAATTTTCGATTATATGCCTGTAGAGAACTATACAAGCGTGTTCCCAAAGTTTCAATTCTTTTGGTGCAAGCAGCTCTCTGCAGTGGCTGTTTTTTACTACATAATGACCAGTACCGCAGTAAAAAATCACCCCCCCCCCCCCGAAGTGAGTTTCGAATATGAGTATTTATCCCATAATTCAACGACGTGACTGTTTGTATACACAGAAAAATATGTATCACGGGCTATACATATTAGGTTTCACAGATTGAACCCTATACTAATATGTATAGCGGGCTATACATATTATGTGTAGGGGTTGGAGGGCG
>LS929061.1:369506-395558 GCA_900490955.1 Micoletzkya japonica | reverse complement strand
TCATTAGCATGGCCCGGACCCGGGGGGAAGAGGGCAAAATCGAGGTTTTTTCGATTTTTCTTGAATAATAGGAGTGGGAAATGGAAATTCAAAAATCGGACTTCGCTACGCTGTGAGGATGACCATCCCGTACAACATGTATACTCAATTACCCACCAAAGTGCAAAGGCCAAGGAGCCTTTGTGTTTTGACCGAAGATAATTTCAAAAATTTTTGACCGAAACGAAATTTTCGATTATAGGCTTATAGAGGGCAATAATACAAACGTGTTCCCAAAGTTTCAATTCTTTTGGTGCAGGCAGCATCTCTGCAGTGGCACGACCGTTTAAATCAACGCGCACGAAACATTAAAAATGCACAGCGAGTGGCGAACCGCGACGCGTACGTGACGCGTATTGAGAATGGATTTTTAAGCCAAAATCTGACTACGGTATCGGCTCTCTAAAAAGAAGCGCTGTGCCACAGTTAGATGTAGGTTGTAATCGTACGTGAGTGGCCGCCTATAAGCGAAGAAACCGTCAGATCGGTTAGCTAAAATGTTAACCAATTTGCGTTATTTAGCTTCATAGGATCATTATCATAGGATCTACTCTACCTGCAAGGATAGTAGAGTAGATCCTATGATAATTTGCAGTTTATACTAGCGCAATCTCACTTTTACAATGTACTGTACATCCCTTACAAGAAATCCATATTTTGGCGGAAAGTAACCATCTTTTCGGATGAAATGACATCTTAGTAATCAACAAAGCATCCCCACAGACGTTTTCGAGAAATTTGGAACCATTTATTATGTTTTTCATTTTATAATGTTGTCCGTTTCTTTAGACATAAACGGCAACTGCAGAGAGGCTGCCTGCACCAAAAGAATTGAAACTTTGGGAACACGTTTGTATTGTTGCCCTTTATAATCGTATAATCGAAAATTTCGTTTTGGTAATTTTTTTTGGAAATTGTCTTCGGTCAAAACACAAAGGCTCCCTGGCCGTTGCACTTTAGTGGGGAATTGAATATGCATCTTGTAGGGGATGGTCATCCTCACAGCGTAGCGAAGTCCGATTTTTGAATTTCCATTTCCTACTCTTATTATTCAAAAAAGACGTCGAAAAAACCTTAATTTTGCCCTCTTTTCCAATCATTCCTCACTCATTCCTCTTCCCCCCCTCCCGGGTCCGGGCCATGCTAATGAAGTTTCACTTTGCCCGCAACAGGCTGTGGCATGGTCAGTGTATGGGGGTACCCATGCAAATCAAGAATTTTAAATTACGTAGCGGTACTTTTGCAGTGCGGTATGTGTCATGTTATAGTAAAAAGCTATTTGCGGGTGGGAGGGTAAACAAACGCGAAAAAAAAATTGCTGCATTTGCATCTGCTCTAAATGAGAAGAGTAAGCTCGCATACCATCCTGTATATAGCAGAGTACGGTAGCTATCATGTTTAGACGACGTCTGTTGTGTGAGACTGGAGAGGAAAGAGTTCATCGGAGGGAATCCAATCGATTACGTTCTTCGATTAGAAGATGCAAACTCACAAGGGTTAGCATTTTATTCCATTTGGCAGTTACAATGACATGCGTTTGACCCTTATCTGAAAGTGATTGCAGTCTCTGTCATTAATCGAGCATGAATTGAATCTGAAAGGAACGATTAGAACTATGATTATGAAGAGGAAAGAAGGAGAAATTGGAACGAAGGGGGAAACAGATGAAGAGAAGAGGAAAAGGTTTGAAATGAGGAGAGAAAAGAGAAAAATGAGGGTTGAGGTTGGATGCTGCTAGAGAATATGCTGAAGCGAGGAGAATGAGAGAGACCCCCGATCAGAGAGCGATACGGTAGGGGAGGATAGGGTAAATGGAAAGGGGTACGGGAAGGGAGAGGAACGATTGTAGATTGGAGAAGAACCGAATACGAATGAGAATGAAGAGACGAAGCGAAAGAAGAGGAAAGTGGAGGGAGTATCTAAGGAGAAGAGAGGCTATGGAGGATGCATTGAGTGTTATTCACATACAATTGGGGGAGACAAGTTGGTACTCTCATAGGGGATACGGTATCCATTGATATTCGTAGGTGCCCTGATGGAGTCGGATTGCATTCTCGCTACAAGGATCTCTGATATTCTCAAGAATCTCAGGAATGCAGTCAGAGAGACGAATGAGTTGACTGTGACTACGGTAGTTCAATCAGGACAAATTGATGATTAATGAGTTGATTACAGGAGAACGGAAGAGAGGAGGGAAGAGTAGAGTACTTTGTTAATCAACGATTACCTTCTATTCTTTCTGTAGTGGAGGATGTTCTATCGAAGAGTAATAATACTCAAGGAACATTCATTTATGGAACTGAGGTACTGTCTTCCCCGATCATGGAGTACTGTAATATGACAGCCTTATCGAGAGAATCGAGAACTTTCGGTGCTCAGAGGAAGTAGAAACTTCATAGTCGTGAATTTGCATTAAAATGTTGCCATAAGTACTTTGAGATATAGGCTACAAATCTACGTTTTCAGAATTTCGATATCTTTAGTTTCCTTCATGCTGTCAAATTTAGGGTGTTATGACAAGGTGTCCAAAATCGCATCACTTCAAAACGTCATAAATCCTTTCAAGATGCATTAATTCTCACAAACTCTTTTGATTTATGATCAGCACGATGTGTAAAAACTGCTGATTATGTTTATTTGTGATTTCGTCATCACATTTTTCGATTGCTGTACGACATCACTTGAAACGGGATAACTATCTTAAAAGTGAAAATATACTCACGCGGTCAAAAACAGATTCTAGAGGATATCCTTGGCTACAAAATGTTTTTGCAAAGCATGAAAATAGTTAAAAATTAACATAATAAAATCAGCATGGTGAAATAACATCATCGAATCGCTAAAATACCGTCAGATAAATGTGCAAAAATAGTGTCCCAGGAAGGAGTCGAACCAGGTAGTATTGACGAAAAAGTTCCGTCAGTTAACCCATTCCTACTACGTCTGGACTCTCTTCACACCGCTTCGCTCTCTCGTCGAAAGTAGGAATGAGACGACTGATGGAACTTTTTCGTCAACCATACCTTTTGCGTGGTACGGTTACAGTTTACCTTTTTACCAATAACTTTCCCCAATGAAAACTTTGTTTATATAATCTGTATATCATTCGATTCCTCTTCGTAAGGCGGATCTAACTAGCCTATTTAAAACTTATTAGTCGCTAAAGAAACGTTCCTGATGAAGATAATCACACTTTTCCGAAAATTTGTGATGTTTGAGAAAAATCGTTAAACGTCATTTTGTAGCCAAGGATCTCCTCTAGAATCTATTTTTGACCGCGTGAGTATATTTTCACTTTTAAGATAGTTATCCGGTTTAAAGCGATGTCGTATAGCAATCGAAAAATGTGATGAAGAAATCACAAATAAACATAATCAGCAGTTTTTACACATCGTGCTGATCATAAATCAAGAGTTTGTGAGAATTAATGCATTTTCAAAGGAGCTATGACGTTTTGAAGTGAGCCGATTTTGGACCCCTTGTCATAACATCATAACTTTGACGGCGTGTAGCATGAAGGAAACTAAAGATATCCAAATTCTGAAAACGTAGATTTGTAGCCCATATCTCAAAGTACTTATGGTAACATTTTAATGCAAATTTACGACTATGAATTTTCTACCGCCGCTGGGCTCTCGATTCTCTCGCGGATCGTGTCATATGTATATATTCACCTATCATCGGGTACTGTAGGATGTATTCACCTATCATGGGGTACTGTAATGTCTTAAATTCTCATGGAGTACTGTAGTACGTCTTCCCCTATCATGGGGTATTGTAGGATATTGATTGCCCCTTCAGGCTTCGTACATAGACTATGTGCTAGTAGAGGAGCTCGACGCCCTCTCAACCCTCTCCCCTTCCCTCCTCCTACCGTATCCCTCCCTCTCCCAATTCCAACAACTCTTCCATCAACGACTCGATATCACGGTCAGTCCAAACTACAAACTACACTTTACATCGTTTTTCAGACCTACGCTTTAATGCATTCTTCCATCTCCCTCAATGATGAATCGGATATTCCCTCTTCATCCACCTCATTCCCTTAATGGTACAATACCCCTTGGAGTACAGTATACGTGTATACAGTAATATATCGAGTAGAGCACACAGATAAACAGATTGATTCATCATTCTTCACGGGAAGGAGACAAGAAGTGAACGACGTAATACCGGGAAGGAAAAGAGAAAAGGACTAGGAGAATCCCTGAGGGCATGTGATACGTTTAGAGAGAAGAGGGATACACGGGGAAATGCGAGAATTGAAGAGATAAGAGAGGAGAGAATAGTGAGGTCAGTGAAACAGAGGGGGTAAATGCAGACAAAATCAACGCCCTGATCAAGAGAAATGCTATGAAACGAGGCAGAGGGAAGGACGACCTGTTGGGCAGAGACTACATGAAGAAAAGGCAGAGATATCGGACCTGTCGAGGGAGCTACCAACTACAAGGCAAGGGAAGAAGACACTACTCTTCTGATCCCTCGATCTTCGGGGTTTTGGTAGGAGGGGAAGAGATATCGTGAGAAGAGAGAAGGAGGGAGAGGGTAGGGGGAGGGGCTTGAGAGGGGGAGGAGGAATGAGGGAGGGGAGAGGGAGAGGAGACTTGAGCAGAGAGAATGTCCACTGCCGACAGGGGGTCCAGGGACACTCTTTCCTCTTCCAGTTTACGCATCTTCTGACGACGATTGCAGAACCAGACACGGACTACCTGAAGGGATACTGTAGGAGGGGGATAGGAGGGGGAGGGATACTGTATTAGAGGAGGGGTACGGTAAGGTACTGTACACATACAAGGGGGATCATAGTATACGGTAGTGCACTCACGTCTCTTTCCAGTTCCAGACTATCAGCTATTTCAGCCATTCGACTGTGATTTGGACGGGGATTACGCTCGAACTCATCGTCCAGCTGAATCGACCCATTATGGTATGCAATGGCAAGTCCCTTCTACTTCCCCCCACATCCCTCCCCCTCCCGATATTTGCAATACCTGCATCTTCTGTACTGTATCCAGATTCGTCCTCTTCCTTCTCTTCTTCAATACTCCCGCTCCATTCACTTCATCTCCATTAGAAGATGAAGATATCAGCTGCAATACATACCGTACTCCCCACCCGACATACAGTACACCACAGACTACGGTAAATAGACACACTTTATCACTATCGTTACTTGGTACTTCACAATATGAGGATGGCAGGAAAGGGTATTAAAGCAAGTAGTTTGGCTTGAGTTCATGCGGTGAGTGAGTGTGCATAGTGCGTGATAGTGTTCATACTTCGTCCCCTTCCCCGTCCCTCTCCTCCTCCCCTCCATTCCCTCCGAAATGCCTCTTCCACTCGTCGATTCCTTGATCGACGGCTTCAATCGCAATGGCAGTCCGTATGACGTTATTCCACAGATCCCCATCCTCCCCCTCTTCATCTCCCCCATCCCCTTCCATATCTTCACTTGCTTCTCTATTCCAATCCCCTCCATTCCACTCAGTGTCATTCACTCCCTCTAACTTCACATCCACCAATTCCACCACTTCCTCGAATATATCTCCAAGTGTTAATATGCCCTCCTCCTCTTCCTCTCCTTCCATTTCGGGTATCAATTCCACTTCTTCTTTCTTCTTCTTCCCCTCAAACCCCTCTTCTTCCCCTTCGTCTTCTCTCCTCCCCCTTCCCTTTCCATTGTATCCCTGTCTCGGTAGTCTAACTACTCTATGAATAGGATGGGTAGGATCATGGAGTACTCGATAAGCGTAATCCCTCACCAATCGGTTATCATCATAGTGGCATTTCTTCTTCGTTCGTAGTCTATTCCACCCATAGGGATCCTTCGTGTCCTTATTGCCATGCCTCATCTTCCACCAATGTCTCCTCTTCTTCTTTTCCTTCTCACCTCCGTCTCGATTACTGTGTTCACTAACCCAACTGTCTACCATATCCCTCTTCTCTCCTCCACTTCCAAAGGGAATATTCCTCGGCCCCAATAGTCCCTCCTTATCCTCTTCTTTCCAATCCAATAACTCAGTAGATAACGTCTTCTTCATCAACTTCGGGGCCAGAAAGATACTTCGTGCGGGAATGACGTAGGGAGGAATAAAGAGGGGAGAGGTGAGATTAGTGGAGGGAAGGTGAAGGTGAAGGGAGGATATAGAAGGCTTAGGGGAGAGTACGATAGGAGTAACAGGTGAGGTTACGGTAGTTGAACGAAGTGAGGAATGAAGAAGCCAAGAGGGAATCACGTGCTTGACTAATATGCACACAGAGACATATATAGGAACACGTTCTACTAAAGCTTCGAATAACGACAATTCATTGTCGATTACTGTACAAGAAGAAGCAGTACCATCTACCGTAGTCAGAGATGGTTCAAGAGAGTCAATCGACAGGTCACATTCATTAACCTGTTTGTCCATTCCTCCCATCGGTCTCTCCAGTAGATCTGCTGCTGTGGCTCCGTTGGCTAGTGCATTTTCAGCTTCTGCTAGCCATTCCTGAACCAAGAGATTGGGGTGGGGAAAGAAGAGGAGAGGGGAGGGGGTAAGGGTGACGGATAAAGCTAACAATTGGGTAGAGAAATACCTTGAGAAGAGGACGTAGTTTGCACATATTCTTGAAGGACAGGTTGAGTGCCTCGAATCGAGAAATGGTAGTCTGTGAGAAGTCCGTCCCATACCGTTTCCCAAGAGCTTGACCAACGTCTCCTTGTGTGAACCCTGTAACCACATTGTTTCCACGAATGTCGCCGCAAAACAATTATATTTAATAAATATATATAAAAGTCCGCCAATCAAATGTTCAAAATATAATGTACTCGACTCAAATTCAAAGACTCACCAAACTTTATCCGTTGTTTCTTGAACAACTGGGCGAAGTTCTCTAGATCATCGAGGTCAAGACGGTCTTCATGAGATATAGATGAGATGGCAGTCTTCAGAGCTTCCTTCAAAAAAAGCACAAGTTGAATGTCGAAATCCATTTTTCGGATTTCCCACAAGAATTTCGATTGTCATGATTGGCCAGTCAGCAGTGTGCGAGGCGTACTGTAGTATTGTGATGTCTCATAAAACACACCTACAGTACGCTGGCGCAGCTTTTACACCAAATTTCGACTTTCATGAAAAAGAAACCTTTCATGTCCTGTTTCCGTGTTGTTTTGGTATTGTTGGAGGAGGTTACCTTGTTGTTGTCGAATAGTTTCCTCTTCAACGTCAACGTCCTCGTTGCTTGTGCGTGAGTAAGAGCTGTCTGTAGAACTGACGGTTTCACTTCCTTCAAATTGTTACGATTTCCATGTTTCCGAGAAAATAGCTGCTAATCCATTAGTCGTTTTGTTTCAGTTGGAAAATTAGTTTTCATTTCTGTACCTCGGATGAGTTCTTTTCAGTTGAAACATTTGACCAACCTCAGCCAAGGATGGAGTTGTAAGTACTTCTTTGACGGTGGGCTCTCCTTTGATAAGTATATGGTTATTGGGAGGAATAGATGAGGTATTCGGAGAGAGGAGAGATGAGAGAGTAGCAGGGGGAAGACCTGCAGGGGAAGTAGAGGGATGGACTCGGAAATTGGGAGAATGAAGCGGGATACCCAGTTGGAGCATGGGATGGACTGCATCTGCAGACTGTGATGAAGAGACTAGGGATGTGAGGAGGGCTGTGGGTGATACTGGAAGGAATGGTTGGGGGAGAGGAAAGGGAGGGAGAGAAGTGAGAGGGAACGAGAGAATTGAGAGGGGAGAGGGATAATGAGGTAAGGCACAGGGAGAAGAGAGACTCACTCTCGGCTTTAGCATCAAACAAGTCCATGGAAAATACAGAAGAGAGACGACTGAACCAGAGAATGAGAGAAAATGATAGGGAGATAATCGGGGAGGGGTGTATGCTAATTAAGGGACGGAACTCATTGGAATATGCAAATGAGGAGTGACTCACGATCGGAGAGTATTTGTTGGAAGGAGGAATTGTTGAATAAGTGGCCGAGTCTTCCGAGAACTTGGACGGTCGAGTCATCAAGAAGAGAAGGCGACACACATTCCGACACCCCTTCTTCCGATCTGTAAGTTGCATTACTAAACTCGGATGGGTTACGTTTCACTCTAACCGTTTGTTCTACTCTTCCCTCTCAAATTCAAACTCCCGAGGGTATCTGGAAATGTGGCCGAAAATCTTCCGTCAATTCCTACTTTGGACGAGAGAGCGAACCAGTATGAAGAAAGTGTAGACAATAGGAATGAGTTTGCTGACGAAAAGTTCTTCAATATAGTCGTTCAAATTCTCTTCAATACTCTTCTCGCTATTCAAATTAGCTTCAATTAAACGAGTTAGGGTTCGAAGTGATCCTTTGATTTGCATAACGAGGGGGAAGGGTATTTAAGAGAACGCAATAATTTTCCTCTAGCGGCTAAGCGAATTCGAATTAATTACGGTGCTGAGGAGTCCTTGAAGTATAAGAGTGAAAGTGGAATAAACGAAGCCATTCTAAGACGTTAGTCAGTGCTTATTGACAGTAGAGTTGAATGAAGTGACCGTAGGTGATGCGTGGAAGCTTGGTCTACTATACATGGAAGCATCCCTTCCCTTCTCTCCCCGTATGCAAATTACACACTCTCTCCCTTCTCTCTCGGCCTATTTTGCGTGTATTGAATGCAGAAAAGGCAAGAGAGAGACGGGGGAGCGGAAAAGGGAGAGATGAGGGGAGAAGGAAAAGGGAAAGAGGAAGAATACGAGTATTGCTATGACTCTTCTTGCAATTACAACTATCCCCAATGCAATCTAATCACATTGTTGGTTGGTTGGTTGGTTAGAGATTAAAAGTAAACATTGAGAAGATATCGGATATTTATTATTGAATACCCCACAACTTCACTGCGTTAAAAAGTCTTCTAACTCACGATATTCACTAGTCGTTCACTCTATTCATACATGGGCAGGGTTATCACCAATTATTTTATAAGCAGAACTATAAGAAAGCTAATTTGAATTTTAATTGTTAAAACAGAAGATAAGGAATAAGATAAGAATGGGAAAGGAATGTATATCACTGATTGTCCAACCACCCAACAGTAGCTACGAATGACCGTATCCCTCACTATCCCTCACCTTTCCTCCTTTTCCTCCTCTTCCTTCTCCATCGAAAAAGACTTTGGTTCTTCTACAAAAGACGTCGATTCCTGAAATGTATTCAATCTTCATTTGAGAGGTCAAATGAAGGAAAAGGGAATGAATCTGAAGAGGAGGGGGAACACGTTAACCCTACTAGGGAAGAAGAGCTTGCGAAGGGAAGAGAGAGAAAGAGAGAAATGGAGAGAAGGGTTGCAATACCCTCCATTAGAGATTTGCATGCTAGGGCTGTAACAAAACTGACGAGAGTGAAGGGAGAGGGAAGGGGAGAGGAAAGAGAGGGAGGGACAGGAGAGGGGAGGGGGTTGAAAGGAGAGAGAAGGCAGGGGGGCATGATTATTCTAAAGTTGAACTGAAGAACTGAATGAAGATGCGATTGATGTAGTGAGAAAGGATGTGAAAAGATTGTGAGAATAGAGGGAGAGAAGCAGTGAAAGAGAGGGGTTGAGAGGACTCAAAAGGCTAAAGAAGGGGGACCCTCGCATTCTCTTCTTTCACATTATGCAGGCATGCATATATCGATCTACCAACTTAGTGGCAAGAAGGGAAAAGGGAGAGAAATGACTGGAGGATTGGGACACCGATGAAGGGAGTACGAAGGGAACTAAGATAAGGGGTGCAGAGTGCTTGTGGGCACAGACATCTAGGGAGGAATGCCCTCAGGCGGTCTATAGATACTAACTGACCGTTCCATCTTCATTGATGACTCTCTTCCTGGGTTGAGTCTTCCTTTTGTGAGATCCCTTTGGAGAGTCTAAGGAGGAACGAAGGAGGGGAGGGGAAGAGGGAACGGGAGGGGAGGGACCAGAGTGATCTCGAGATGATTGGGATATACGAGTAGCCATCTCCCTCTAGTAGTCATCCATCTGAAGCATAGCAACCACATTCGGTACAATCGAGGGATAAGAGGTGGACCATGCGATCAAGGTCCAAATATCAGCTTTTTATTTAGTGAGGATGCTTTTTAGTAAAAAAAGGCGAATGAAGTCACTTTTGATAGGAGCCAGAATGTAAGTATTAGAACTGTAAAGGAGGTAAACAAGAATAATACAAATGTTAAATATAAATAGGGATGAGAATAGGCTATGCAGTATGCGGGTCGAGTCTTCCCTTCAACCTGTTTCTCCTCCTCCTTATTCCTTCCTCCCTCTTTTCATTCAAGGCCAACGTATGCTAATTCACTGCTACTCTCTATTTCACGCTACACTTTTGACGCTTTTTCCATAGGAGGAGAGAGAGAAAGAGAGGGAGGGATACAGAGAGAGATATGAGGGAGAGTGGGGGATACAGAGGGTGTAGTGCGTTGTGAGCGTCAGCCTCAATCTTCCCTTCCCCTTTTGCATATTTGAGTCTCCCTCCTTCTCTCCCTCTCCCTCTCAATATGTAAAGGCATTTGTGTATGCACTCATGCGGCTTGACGACTGAGGTTTGCGGGGGGAAAGTTAAGAGAGGAAAAGGGAGAGAGAATTAGAAGGAAAAGGTAAGAGAAGAATTGATAGAAGGGGGTATTAGCATACAAGTTTCTATGGAAGGTATGCTCGATTTAGTGGAGGTATGAATTAGAGAAGACACGGACTCGAATAAACATTTGCATTCATGTTGTAATGCTGTGCCTGCTGAAAAGTGAGCACGCGACTTGATAGAGTAAGAGGAGGGGAGAGAGTGGAAGAGGAGAGAGGGGGAAAGAGGGAGGGAGGTAGAAGAGAGGGCAGGGAGAATCACAGAGGCAGACACATGTACATTAGAGAAAGAGAAAGATACGGTGGGGATGATAAAAAGAGTAGTTGGAATAGAAGAGTATGAATAGGGATAGTAAGGGATAGAGGTGGAATGAAGTGCGAAGAGAAGAGGATACGAGAGAGAGGATGATCTCTCTACAGGAGGAGAAGATTGATTGATCTTCTCCTTTCGAAAACGACTCACTCTACCCCCTTCCACCCCTTCGTTTACATACGATGAAGAGACACTGAAAATGCAGAGAAGTGAAGGGGAGAGGGAGTGGGAGGGAGAGAGAGGGGAAGAAAGGGATAGAGAAGAGAGCAGAGAGGACAGACCTGCTGGGACAACACTCGTATTTGCATATGGAATCACGAAAAGAGCTCCATGCTCAACTTTCGCGCAATTGATGTTGACTCTTTTATTTGAGGAAGGTTATCGGGGTTACTGTATTATGGTATGGGATAGAGAGGGGGGTATACTGTATAATGGGAAGGGAGGAGGGAGTAGTACGGTAAGGGAAAGAGAAGTGGAGTGCGTGTCCCTATCATTGTCATTATCAAGCGTGATTAGAGGGGAGAGAAGGCTAAGAGACAAGAGAGAAATGAGTTGTGTCGTATGCACAGAGAGTGTAGCACTCACTACGCTCACAATCACACCCTCTATCATCTTCATTTATTCACTTTCTAACTCTCTCCCTTGCATTCCGACTATTGAGACAGTAAGTGATGATAGACGATTTAAGAGAGAAGAGGATGGGGGAAGGGAGGGGAGTAAAGAGAGCAAGAGGTGAGGGGAGAGACCAAGCATACACATGCAAATGTCTTGAGTGTCTAATCACAGATTGATTGATACGCAGGCAAAAGACACTTATCTATACCATTCATTATAATACGAGAGGGGAGAAAGAGAAGAAGAGACGGAAAGTTTGTTATCGTCGTTTATTTGCATGGAATGATGAAGGGAAGAGAAAGACAGCCATTACAATGAAATAGAGAAGAGAAGAGAAGAACCTACTCGATCACTAACAGTTGTCTTATTCAGATAACGAGAGATTATCTCGATCGAAGGAAACGATGAGAGAGGCAGATATTTCCATATTCTTGTAGTGCTAGCGATTATCAAAACCGGAATGTGTAGTGAGTGTTAGCAGTGAGGAAGAGATACAATTGAATGAGAGAGTGAGAGGGATCACACGTCTTTGTTACAAACGAACACACACACATTTCAATTATCAAACTGTTCATATATAATTCTTCAGCTAATATTTAAGAACAAATATACGAATGACCGTAGACCTCTGAAGCTCATTAACATCTGTTAAAGATCACACATGCGGAGATAGGATTCTATCCTCGCAATGTATACTAGGAGGGGGGGGGGCTTTAGACTGTCGCACTCTCTGTGCTCTTCTTGCTTTGTATATTAATAGGTATTCTGATCCATAATGTTATATGAATTAATCAGTCTATTGCTAAGAAATGGATTATGGATCCTTTAATAAAGAAATATCCCAAAAGCATTAAATTCCTTTTGTTATGCTAAATAGTCCCCCTGATGCCTCGCTGATGAGCTGGATTGCTGGCTATCTGATAACTAAACAATGCAAAATATCTTACAAGGCGTTTAGCTAATTGTTAGCTAAACCAAACATGGGCACAGACCCGACGGTCGGGTGGTAGGCTCCTCATTTTGTAGGAACCTAGCTTGGTTGGCGCCTTATTATTCCAAATGCCTGATTGGTAGGCTAAACAAAACCTCAAGTTCTTCAATGGTAAGCCCTTGTTCAAGATAATGGGTGGTAAAGTTGCCCACGTATGAACTAAACATTCAAATAGGAAATACCTTGAATTCCAATGCAATTATTATATTTATAATTGATAAATCTTTTAAAGGGTTCCTCCAACCATCTCATTTTTGTCAAGAGATATCCAATTAAGAGCGGTTGATTGATTGTGAGAGACAAGAGAGGAATGAAGAGACGCAGACAGCGAGATAAATCTTTGCACAGGTTTTTCAAAGCAACGGCGAAGTTTCAACTAAAAAGGAGAGAGCATGAGACATTGAGAGCTATCCAGTGATGTCAAAAAAATACATATGGTAGATATTGCCTGGAGGGGCCCTTTAAGTATCTGTTGTTTCCTTTTTTGATGTAATATATGATCGAAAAGTCATGTTCGACGAGTCATTTCTCGCCAGAGCTAAATTCTATTCATAAACGGGCCTTCGCAGAACTCATAGTTCGCTATCCATGCAGAATTCACTAAGAATACCGTCAGATTCCATTCGTTTTCACTTTGCGTGTCTAGATGGTTTTGTCAATTACCTGAGTCGATCATTGCTGCCCCCTCCGTTAAGTTTTTCAAGAGTAGAATATCATCACATCCTATCGTTTATGTTTTTGAATCAACGTGGTTTAAAATCCACGTTGATCCTCGTGAGCAATAGGTCCACGACCGTTTCGCACCTACATTTAAAAACGGCACGCATTTTGAGCATACTGTAACAGAAAAATTAAAAAAAAGTTCTACCGTGTGCTGCTCTCACCACGAAAATGGGCGCGTTTCTACGCGTCACGCCTCTTCAATGATACCTTTGGAATGTCTCGTTTCTATCGCAAACTGAACTACACTATTGCGAACTGAAGTGTGCCGCTTCTAAAGCATTTTGATGTCTTAGTTCTGCTCATATAAACGGTCGTGAGGTCCCCTCTCCATTCCCTTATTGCGTCCAACGGGTGTTCATGTTATCCTAGAGCATGCCACTTTTGCTCTCACTGCACTCTCTCAAGCTGTTTTAAACACCGTATAAAAGAAAATTCTCGCTTTTATTTCTTATGGAACGAAACATTATGCCTCCGAGGAGTGTGTAACGTTTACTAAAAAACTTAGTCCAAGGAATAATTCATGTTATATTGTACGTTTCTAGCTCTTGCAGTGCTTTCCTTGCTTTTGATTAGTCAACGGTTGCCATGACCAACAATCGGATTTATCCCGGAGGATCTGAAGTTGCAATAAATAATCTGACGTGAGAACTGACATTCATTTTCTCTGTTCCCCGTGAGTGGTCGGCTCTCCATTTCGTCTGTCATCCGAGTGCCCCACGTCTATTCTATCACGTAAAAGAGGATGGATCCCCCCCCCCCTGAAGACTTGGAGCACGGGGGGAGTAGCAGGATCGAGAGTATACTCAAGATTCTACGGGAAATCGGATTGAGTGGGTTTTTTAAGAAGATTCAAAGTTTCTAACCTTTCCCATCTATTTCAAGGCCTTTCCATACTTTGGACCCCAATACACTGCTAGTCCAGATAAAGTTGTAAAATTACAACAAAAACAGAACTGGTAGGATAGGACAGGATTGATCACTTCATGGGTCATGCAGGGGATGGTATGGCGTGCTCATGCCGTATGCTGATCAAAGGAAATTATCCATTCTTCGATCGACAGATTGAGCCATATTACATTAGGGGGTTGGGAAGAACGACGTTCGATTTGTCGTGACGAAAAGAACCGTGTTCGATTCGTTTTACAAGCTTGTTTTTTCGCCTCTTCGTGACAATTCGACCGGCCTGTTTGTCACACTTTGTTATTTTTAAATGACCGCCTCTTATATTGAAACATTGAACAAAATTTTCTTTTTTCGTTCTGAAAAAATAATTGAAAAAAGTAGATTGCGAGTTGTATGTGAAGTGTACGGTAACATTTGGAGGAGGATTTTGAAAAGCGTTCTTCGGTTTACTGTATATTGACAAAATTTTGGCAAACTTTTCCAAAATGAGTCTAGTTCTCTCACTTTTGCACACTCTCGCCATATATTCGGAATGATTTTCCGACGGATGTTTTTTTTAGATTAAGATCCCCTATATTTATTTTTTTTTCCTTTTTGTTATTTGCCTGGTTGATACGACGACGACATTGCAACGTTCAATGCTAGAATGATTATCTAAGCTAGACGTGCTGCCATCCTCACTTTTTTGTCGTGGTGCACCATGGGTGTCCTCTTGCACGACGTTTTATCAGTCCACGGCAACCGATCAACTGCGCTCGCCCCAAAAAGCTGCCAAATGTCAATAATGCGGAATTATGCTAATTTGTTACTGTAGAGGATTTTCATAGTCATCGTTGCAAGACTCGCTATGAAAACCCGGCGGTAATTTAAAAAACGGAAGAGTGTGATAGGGTAATCCTGAAAAACTCGATAATTCTATCGTATTTTTCTAATTTTTTACTGATTTGCGCGGCAAAAAGGTCATTCAAAAGTCGCGTTTGAATTTCAGTTCGCGATAGATAACGTTACAAGCGTTTTTCATTATTTTGGGGCGAGCGCAGTTGATCGGTTGCCGTGCCAGTCAGCGTTCCGAAATAGCGAATGTCTCTGCGTCTCTCCTATTTCCATGCTCTCTCGCCTCCACTCTCTTAATTTGCATACGAATCTATTCTACGCAGCAGGACGTTGTGTCATGATTTCCCTTCCTCGCACGCTTGTTGTTTGCAAAGGATGTCACCCGGGAGAGAGAGATGAGAGGGGGGGAGGGGAGTTCAGCACACGGCACAGCACTCCGTTCACTCTGCTTCTCTCTTATCTCCCCCTTCTCATATCTCTAAGCACGCTACATCCCCCGAAGTGTTTTCGTCATCTCATAATGTTTCCCTTTTAGTCCCTTCCTAGTCGACAGGCCACTTCGGCCTCCTCTCGCAGAGGAACGGCTCTCTCGGGGTAACATCTTCACTATATCGATCCTTCTTTTCTTATTACATATTGTTACAATGAATCATAAAGGAATCGTCTTCGGTCTATTCGCTTGAGTGCCCTTTCTCACTAGACAAATGCCAGTCTTACAATGAGATTGCCTCATGGCAAGCTGCTTGCTTTTTATATGACGTTTCTATCACTATCCAGGGCTGTGTTAATAGTCAGTTAAATGTATAATAGGTGAATGGACGAATATTATTAAACAAAAAGGCATACGAATAAGTAAAGTTGGTCGGAATGGTGATATTTTCAGATGTTATCTTTTCGTTGGATACAGTCTCTTCGGTGTTCGTCATTCGGCCACTCTGTACTGTCAGTCTTTTTATGCTTACTCTTTCCCTCCCTTTTACTCTATCTCTCCTCCCCTTTTCTCCTCCCCCCTCCCCCTCCCCTCTCTCCTCCCCTCCCCCTCCACTAACATGCTCCAAGCGTGCTGTCCCTTCCTTCTTCCCTTTTAGTCCCGATGTCTTCTACTACTAATAATAGACCATGGTAAGAATAATTTTTCCTTCTCCTTTCCTTCCATATAGATAAGTATTCCCTCCCCATTCCCTCTTTTCAGTCTCACTCGCGAGAATACAATTCCCAATGGATGTTGTTTCCCTCGAACTCTTTCCACTGAACCCTCTCGATCGAGGACTCACTTCCAGGTTTGTTAATCTCTCTCTTTTTATAGGCTAACAAGTGTGCGTAGACTTAATAGAGCGTAGATTAAATCAAATTATACAAGAGAGATGGTAAATATTAAGGAGCTAGTGTTCGATCTGTACAAGGACGAGAAGACGAACAAGATCTTCATCCCTCAGTTCTTCAAGGTCCGTTCCCTCCCGTCTTATCTCTCCTCCCTTCGACTAAATTGCCACTTTTCGTGTCTCGTTCTCAAGAATGAATATATTCATTGTGCTTGACTGCCCTCGACTACTCAAGTCTTCCTTTCCTTCCTCGAGTGCATAGGAGGAAAGGGGAAGGGTAGGAGAGGGCTGGAGACTATGAATGAGTATCGTTGCTTCTCCACGAAGGATTAGCATTAATCCGAGTCATTCCCTCTCTTTAGCAACTCTTCGAAAGTGGAATACGAAGAGATGACCCGAGACTCGCCAAGGTATTCGAGGTAATCAATGCGTTTATCCCTTTGAAATGAAATTTATAGCAATCTAACAATGAGAAGCTTATAAGACGTATGAGAGGGTCGACCTGCCTGTGCCCATCTGCAAAATATTTTCTGATTTGCCTGAAAACAAGTTTCCTAGGGTAGAATTACACGCTGAACACGATGGTTTTGGTCCCAGGTCTCGAAAAAAAATTTCTGATGAGTTATGATTAAATATATGTGTTTTCATAGTAAATTAATTATTTCGGTCAATTTTTCATTAAATCAGATGCGGTAAAAACCATTCGATAGAGAATTAAATTCTCTGCAAAACACTGTTTAGAAGTTGTGCAAAATGTTTTCTGAAGACAGATTAATATCTCACAAAAGAAAATGGGAAAATTGAAAAATCGTGATTTTCAAGCATTTCGTCATCTAAACGTTTCTGGCCACGCATTATCTCATCGGAATCGGATTCTTGACGTCATTTTACATCGATTAAGTCAATAAAATCGAAATTTTTGGGGTGACGTGAAAAAAGTTATGAGCACTCAAAGAGGGCCTAGAGAGGTCGCGGGCATTAGGTGCAGTTCAGGTAAATTGGAATAACTCAATTTCTAGAGAAGATAAAGACATGCGGTGAAAGTTCGGTATAAGTTCGATAGGAAATTAAATTCTCTACTAGATCATATAAAGACTTTACAATTTTATAAACCACATGGTAAGAAAAAAAGCAGTAAAATAGACCAAAATCGCCAATGGTAGTGGAAAATGGTCTTTTCAGCACTACAAATTGTCTGGCCAGTTATTTTCTCATCGAAATCAATTTCCTGAATTCATTCTGCGTATAATACATCAATAAAATTGGAAATTGAGAGTAACGTGAAAAAGGTTATGAGCATCTGTAGATGAGGCACATTCATCTGTAGACGAGTGCCCATGCAATCGCATGCTAGGCTGCTTTTATCAAGTTCCGATCGTATATTGCCTTTAATAATTAGTAAGATAGTCCAGAAAAAAACATAGTTAAACTGTTTCTTGTTCACAATACATATCTTTTTCACAATACCTATAATAAAATCTTACTGTTCTTTTAAAAGTTGCGTGTCCACTCGGATAGCGCGATATGTGTAACAGAGTGGAGAATGTGGTAATAAATTCCGACAATGAGGCACTTCTATTTTGCTATTCGCCACCCATTTTCCATCACTTTTTCCTCGTCATCCTTCACCACGCCTCTCCATTGCACGAAAGGGAATATGGCATGCCATGACAGAGAAGTACAGAAAAAAACCTCATCTCCTGCCTGATTATATTTTTTCATTCTTGATAATTTTTATTCTTTTTTTGTACTTTTCCCGGCCATTCTATCATATTATTTGTGGTGGGTAAGGAAATGAATCCACTCTGGCCTTTGGCAAGCCGTCTTCGTCTCGCGTTTTTTCCCTTTGCGGCTTTTACTTCTCACGATAAAAGTCATACTGTAGAAAAAGTGATGGAAAATGGGTGGCGAATAGCAAAATAGAAGTGCCTCATTGTCGGAATTTATTACCACATTCTCCACTCTGTTACACATATCGCGCTATCCGAGTGGACATCCAACTTTTTAAAAGAACAGTAAGATTTTATTATAGGTATTGTGAAAAAGATACGTATTGTGAACAAAAAATAGTTTAACTATGTTTTTTTCACTTATCGCACTAATTATTACTACAGATGAATGTGCCTCATCTACAGATGCTCATAACCTTTTTCACGTTACTCTCAATTTCCAATTTTATTGATGTATTATACGCAGAATGAATTCAGAAAAATGATTTCGATGAGAAAATAACTGGCCAGACAATTTGTAGTGCTGAAAAGACCATTTTCCACTACTATTGGCTTTTTTCAATTTTCCCATTTTCTTTTGTGAGATATTAATCTGTCTTCAGAAAACATTTTGCACAACTTCTAAACAGTTTTTGCAGAGAATTTAATTCTCTATCGAATGGTTTTTACCGCATCTGATTTAATGAAAAATTGACCGAAATAATTAATTTACTATGAAAACACATATATTTAATCATAACTCATCAGAAAATTTTTTTCGTGACCTGGGACCAAAACCATCTTCAGCGGTAATTCTACCTTAGGAAGCTCGTTTTCAGGCAAATCAGAAAACATTTTGCAGATGGCCACCATTATGCTGCAGAGAGGTCGACCCTCTCAGACGGCGCGTCATAAATGACATTACTATCTACACAAATCGCGTTCATTCAATTTGCTTAGTAGACGCGTTTAATGGTTTTGTGTTGAGAGAGTGCAAGAGGCGGAAATGGTGGATACGACGACTTCATTCGACACTGACAACTTGTATCTCGACAAGGAATCTTTCAAGAAGTTGGTTGCTTTCCCTCTTTATGCTGTAGAAGAATGGATGGAGGAAGGGCATGAATGAAGTGACGTCGAACAGACGATTAGAGATGGAAATAGATGTAGGGGAGGGAGGGGGAGTCTACCTGGGGTTGGAAATTGGAGACGGAAATTAAACGATGTTTGTTCTCCTGTCTTTGCGAGGAAGACAACCAAGGGAATTGATGCTGAGGGATGGTACTCTAAAAACTTTAGTGAAGGGGGGGCGGTAGTGGGGTTCTCTAGACGATAACTAGAAGCGAGAACAGTATAGAGTAATCGTATACAGTATTCCGGGGAGCAGAGTTGTGTCATCAGGTGTGTCGGAAGTGCAATCGGAGTCATTGCAAAGGCATTGAAGAGACAGTTGGCCATTCCTGATTGGCAGTCATTCTGCACTACAATGGGAACTATCTTCGAGGAGGTACAGTATCAACACTTGTCATTAGTAAGAGATTGAGTAGTATTATAGTCTAAGGGGTAAAGACGGGCGTTCCCTTTCCCTCTACTTAATGTATGCATGGGATTGTTGTCTCGTGGAGACTCTGAAGAGGGGAAGCAAAGAATATTGAAGAAGAGCGAAGGGGACGAGTAATGCTTTTGAACACTTTCATCCCGTTTTGTCTGCTCTCGCGGGTATAATTATATGGGAAGACGAGGGATAGAAAGGGACGTGAAGCTCAATATTCGAGATGTACTACACAGGGATATTAAGGTGCGACCTGCTCAAGCGGGGAACGTGGCTACTTATATTCCTCAGTTGGCGAGAACTGACCCCGGATATTGGGCGATGAGTGTGTGTACTGTAGATGGGCAGAGGAAGAGTTGGGGAGATGCCTATGTCCCCTTCTGTCTACAGGTATCTTTACCTTGCAATAGTGAAGAAAGCCTTCTCTTTGTGCCTGATCGTCGGCGTTGTCGTCCTTTAGTGCATGAGTCTACCTCGCGGCAGTGTCATTCCTTGCCCTTTTCAGTCAGTCTCTAAGCCCTTCACATATGCGATGGTCCACAGTGAATTGGGGGCGGACGAGCTTCATTCATATGTGGGACAAGAGCCGAGTGGACGACTGTTCAACGATATCTGCCTCGACCACGACAGTCAGTTACTTTCTCCTACCACTTATCCTATCACACGACCGAAGTACTTGTAGTATTCATAGGTGACGTGCAACCAGAGGATAAATACTAATACATGAAATTGTTTCGCGGCAGGGGTCATTTTCCAGATGCCATGTAAATCGAGAATTTAGTACAGCGATGGGGGTAATTTCGCACTGCGGTACGGGTAATTTCACAGTAAACGGCGGCCTGCGTGCGGGAGGGGTCCTACCCCGTAAATTACAATCAATTACTGTATTTTTCCCCTGCGTGCAACTTGAACTACAGTACTACTTCGGTCGTGTGATTGAGTGTTGTCTATGTCCAGTGCTGTCCATTGCTTATCCGTCTCTCCTCTTGTCTTATCCTCCTCCTCCCCCTATTCATTCCCCCTCTCCTCCAACAATCTTCATCCCCTTCCAAACAGCTCAAAGAGAGGAAGACTCTCGCATTTCACTCCCTTGCCATTCACACACACGCAGCTTCGATAGAGCACGACAGGGCTCTAAGTGAGACTAGAATGTAGTGTGTACTCGTCCCCTTGTGGTTACTGTCTCTCTCGTTAACAGAGAGTGGTCGGAGTGAAGAAGGTGTTCCCCGTACAGAGAAGCCGCATAATCCACTCATCAATGCGGGGGCGATTATTGTAGCGAGTCTGGTTATGAGGAATGCGACACTCTCCGACAAGTTCGACTATGTGGGTGGTCTGAGGGGACTTGGTTATGGATGGGGGGAAATAGGGAAAGGACTGTCTTGCAGGCCTTGCAACATATGAAGAAGTTCGGAGGAATGGGCACCTTGGGATTCAACAATGCAGTGTTAGTTGGGTATGGAGTCGGGCACTGATCAGTCGGTTCATTCTCAGATTTCTGTCGGAAAGGGAAACGGCTGATCGGAATTACGCGTTATCGTACTATATGAGAGAGCACAAAGTGAGTATGAATAGTGGTTGGTATCTGTAGGCAGAGTAGCCTCTCCCCCATTGCAGTGCTTCCCTCCGAATACTAATCTCCAAGACACTCTCGATCTCTACTTCCAACTCTGCTCCATTGAAACCAACGCTGACAATCTCGTCAGTTTATTCGCTTTTCTTTCCCAATGGTGATTACTGTATGGGGATACTTTGTACCGTGAAGCTGATGGCGGAAGTTGAATCAGTTGATTGGATTCCAATTAGAGATGATTAGTTGACATGGCATTTCAGGCTGTAATGGCAGCGACTCTTGCGAATGGAGGAGTCAATCCCATGAGAGGGGAAAGGGTCATCAACAATAAGTGAGTTGTGTCCGGGGGAGGGGGGGAGGTAACAGATACAGTACCATTCATGAGCGAGATTGACCGATCGCACGTTAGCATGACTGCTCTTCATTTCCTCTAATTATTCGACAGAGCCTGCGAGAATTAGAACAACACAGACCTTTGTATTTACAGTAGATGCGGACTTGCCGACTTGTTGTATTATAATGTTTGGTTGATTACCAAGTGCATGCTAGATAATAGAGTTCCGGATAAATCTCGGCAAAACACCAGATTGAAGGTGAAAGCCAGAAGGCCAGATTGAAGGTGATCTAGTATCTAGATCGATAGTCCTCCCTTCCCCTATTCGAGTAAGAGACTACTGTTTCAGAGCCTGTCGGGATACTCTTTCTCTCATGTACTCTTGTGGAATGTACGATTGGTCGGGACAATTCGCATTTCGTGTAAGTTTCGCATTTTGGTTTTTTTTCTTTAATGTTTTACGGTGAAGGCTTGTGAGAAATAGTTGTACTCCTAGTGAAGGAAAGGGAAGATAAGTGAAGTTGTTGTTGCAGGTTGGTCTCCCTGCTAAATCGGGAGTATCGGGTGCGATGATCATCGTAGTTCCCAATGTCATGGGTATCTGTCTCTACTCTCCTCGATTGGATTCGCTGGGTTAGTCCAGTCTTTCCCCTCTTCCTCTTTTCCCACAAGATAGCTTCAGGTAGAATAGCTGACATAGCTCAGTGCGTGACTTATCTCTGTCTCTTGCAGGTAATACCGTGCGAGGAGTCAAGTTCGCTGAGCAATTCATCCAAACCTTCAACTTCCACAACTACGATTCCCTGGTTAGTTGCTCTCCTTTCATCCATACCTTTCCTATCACTTTCCCCTTTGATTCGTTCTCGTGCCGTCTCGCGTGTCTGTCATTTCTCTCACAGGACAATCTCTCAGGTTTATTCGGATGAGAGGAAGTTGGACCCGAGAAGAGTTGTACAGGAACAAGAACAAGAGAATACGACGAGGTTTATGTATGCTGCGAAGACTGGAGACATTTCTGCTATTAAGAGGTACACTCGCAATGGAAGCTTCACCTCAAAATTACTGTAGTAGCTTACGAACAATTGGTAAGCTACTACAGTAATTTTGACAGTTAAGAAATAGTTGTATGGCAGTTAAGAAATAGTTGGATTCTTGAAATCGTAATAATGTAGTGTAATAAGTGATAGTTGGCGACCAGTGTATGCACAGATTCCTGCTTCTGGGTCTGAATGTCCACGACAGAGACTACGATGAGAGAACTGTCCTTCATGTGGCTGCGAGCGAGGGCGACGAAGCCGTACTCGAGTATATCCTATCCAAGTGGAATGAAGACCCGCGTAAGACATACGACAATCTCATTCCTTCTTACGACAAGAGAGCGACGCGTTATGAAGAGAGTCCAGGCAACGTAGGAATGAGTTTACAGACGAAACTTTTCCATGATTTTTTTGTCTGTTTCCTTACCAGAGGGAATATTGTATGCGCATTTACAACTTCGGTCCCACTCTCTCCATACCGATTCGCTATCTTGTCAGAAATAGGAATAAGAGCACTGACGTAACATTTTCCTGAACCCTATCCCAATTACAGTACCCATCGATCGATTCGGTCGCACTCCTCTTGATGATGCAGAGAAGTTTGGCAAGGAGAATTGTGCGACTTTGTTGAGGAAAGCAGCTGAGACATACAAGGTTGGTAGGCAGTAGAAGAGGGAAGTAGGGTAAGGATTGAGAGAATGGATATAGGGGAAGAGTATGCATGGTTATAGATATGGTGGATTTTAGTAATTACGGGACTCTCTCAGAGCAACATTCCCTCTTCCGCGTCCATTCACTCACTTTCTGACGAATTCGCGAATACTCTCGCGTCTATGTAAGTTGTTATTGCTTTGCGGGGTTGAGTTGAATGGGAAGGGTCGGGAGTGTGGAACGAATCAAGTACAATCTGTATGCTTCATCCCATCCGTTGTACTAAAAGATGGATGATTAATGCAGGCCGATTCCCGAGGAAGACCTCAAGATGATACGGGAAGAGAAGGAATAGACTGGCAACATGTCTCATGGACATTAAACAACTCTACTAATCAAATGCAAATCTCAGAGTATGACGAGTAAATGTGCAATAGTCTCATTCGGGCACAAGACATGTTTATTCTCTTTCGGTCTACACTAGCCGAAGAAAGGAGGAAATGCAAGTGAATCGTATGGAGAGGTGACCTGTACTCAAATACTAGAGAGACTGAGCAATGAAAGGGAGATACACGGTATAGGGAATGTGGACTGGGAAGAGATTCTAACATGCTAACCAGAAGAACTAACAGCATATCACAGTCGCGTGTAGACCCCGCTATCGATTTGTTCTTGCAATTCCTTAGTCAATCGAATGTACGACTTGTCACTGGCATACCACAAGTACACTGGGTCACCTTAACGATTAAGCTGAAATTAGAGATATTTAAAGTACTAAGGTAATTCACCAACAACATTGACATACCTCCACATTGAGAGAGATCAAATCCAGCTTTGCGAAGTTCCGTCTTCTTCAATTTATATGTTCCTGAAAGAGAGAAATGAAGTAAACCAGAATATTCTAATTCTCCGTACCAGTTTTTTCGACTTCATTGCAAATGCGAACGAATACGGGAATAGCATAAGAGGCGAGATTATCAGCGAATCGAGAAGCGGCTTCTTCGAGTATCTTCTGGAAGAAGGATGGTCAGCGATGAGAAGGACCTTCCCTTCCCACCTTCTCATCTACATTATCTGCCAGTTGAATAGCTGCCATTCCTGCTCGTCCTTCTTGCTTTCCCACCTGTTCAGTTCACGATCGAATAAGAAGTACCCTATATCGTACCTCTACTCCGAACACAGTGCAATCGATGATGCTCTTGATCGGTTGTAGAATTCCCTCTACTTCAGTTGTCGATACGTTTTCTCCCTTCCATCTTAAACCCCTTTTCTTCAACAATGAGCATTCCCTTCTCACCTGAAGGTATCTCCTCTTCGGTCCTTGAAGTAGAGATATCCTAGTTCGTCCCAGTACAGAATGTCCCCCGACGAGAACACCTTGAAAGACAGATCTTCACTTCCTTTTATAACAGGGCCTACGCTGTCTCCCTTCTTGATGACATCTTTGTATATCTTCTTGGCCGTGTCTCCCTTGTTAACGTATCCTTCGAATCGAAGGAGAAGATCCTTAAATGACGAGATTATCAGCAAACGGATATGCAAGTTGTTTGTTTCTCCTCGAACCTTTTCTCACCTGGTTCTTGATCAATCCAATCATCTCTCCAGTCTCACCCGGTTTGCATGTTATTGCCAACCCGTTCTGAAGGAAGAGAGTTGGTCCTTCAATTAATTGTCATATAACCTTGTCTCGAATGAGTTCTCCCGTCTCTTCATTAATGCGTACGAGTCTAACAGGATAAAGGCCGGAGATGTAGGGGTAAATGGGGAAGAATCCGCATGCCCCGACGTGGTTGTCGATGTTTACTGAACACTCTACATCGCTCGTCTCTTCCCTCTCATCTAACCGATGTTCGAGTTTCCTTCAGTTGATCCGTACAATTCTCCGATCCTTTCAATTCCGAATCGAGTAGTGAATTCAGTCCAGATCTCTGGTCGGAGTCCATTTCCCCACATCATGCGCATCTTGAACGAAGAATGCTTTTGTTTGTTTGTTGATAGCTCATATTTATCTTACCTTATGGGACTTCTCTTCGGGAGTTGGTTTCTGTGCGAGGAGATATCGGCAGAGTTCTCCGATGTACTGACTACACGTACAGTTGTACTTGACACAGTCCTTCCAGAAGTTGGAAGCTGAGAACTTCTTTCTGATTACACACGTAGTTCCCTGCACGATCATCGATCCGATGCCGAGAATTCCTGTCGGATAGTTTATCCCAATTCACTATTCCTTGGCCTACCTGCTGCTGAATGATACATGGGCATAGTGATATATATGATATCGTTAGGAACCGTTCCAAATGAGGCACAACATCCCATGGCCATCCAATAGTACCTGATCATCTTAGTTTTGCAATCACCCTGAAGTGTCCTCTCACCGGAAATGCTTGATCACTGCAGGCTTGGGATTTCCGGTGGTGCCCGACGTGTATATGTAGCAGAGTACACCTCAATCACATGGCTCAAAGTAAGTTGTCGACCAATCTCTGCAGTTGTGTACTTCAAAATCATGTTTTCTTACTCTTGAAATCGACTCCGGCGATTTTGCTTGGTTCGTCTGTAGAGCATCCATCGATTTCCTTGGATAGAACGGGAGCCCCTTCTCCTTCTCCATCGTTAATGAAGACTTTGAGATCTTTCGGAATGAGTCCCTCCGATTTGGCCTTGTTGAAGGCTGAATAAAGGAAGTGTTGAGTATAAGAGTAGATCACTCTACTCTACTTTGGCTATTCCTCCGCACCTCCTCTCCCTACTCGCTAGTTGAGTTGTATTGGTGATCTCCCGCGCTCTCCCGCGCCCTGCTCTCTACGATCACCTTGGTTGTCAGTCTTATCCCTGTCTCCCTATAAACCTCTTCCCCTCTCCGTCCTCTCTCCACTGTCCCAT
>LS929061.1:348057-365362 GCA_900490955.1 Micoletzkya japonica | reverse complement strand
ATTGGTGATCTCCCGCGCTCTCCCGCGCCCTGCTCTCTACGATCACCTTGGTTGTCAGTCTTATCCCTGTCTCCCTATAAACCTCTTCCCCTCTCCGTCCTCTCTCCACTGTCCCATCCCTCGAGGATCCCTTGTTGACTATACCCCATTCCTCTTCCTTTTCCCTCTGCCTACCCCCTGTCCATCGAAGGACACAACAGGAAGAGATGATAGGCTTAAGAACTGCATAGACTCACTGGGATGAAGTGATGGAGTCGTGATTACGCATTTGCACTCGGAGACGTTTATGGAATGGGCAAGAGGATCGAGCTTGAGATTGGAATTGATGAAGGCAGAAACTACGCCGATCTGAGATGTAAAGGAATTATGGTTCTGCCTCCTCTTATATACAGCACCTTGGACAGTCCCAGCCACAATGCGAAGAAGTCAATGCTGTTCTCCATGAAGAGAGCGACGACATCTCCTTTCGCATATCCTTGAGCCTGGAATCGTTCGTGGTTTGATTGTGATAAAGGGGCGAGTGTATACTATACTACGAATACATCAACATTCCTATTCTCGTGCTGATAACACGGCACTTAGAGGGAAGAGAGGGCGAAGTATTTCCTCTTCACTTCCTACACATCCCAAGCTCGTGATACACGTAAATAACGCTAGCTGTGTAAGAACATCAAAGATGAAGTGTCTAATATGAGATCATTTTGTATGATCTCATATTAGACACTTCATCTTTGAAAAAAGGATGGTTTAGAGCATTGCAAGTAGAAGGACAGCTTCTTTAGGAAAAAAGTACTTATACCCACCTCAAAGTAGTGAGCATACTGATTCATCAGAGCATTAAGCTCGCGGTAGTTGAGCTTTTTCCCCGTTTCAATCTGAGAGAGGTGTAGTTTGATCACTTAATATTTTCATGGTTAATATAAGTTGAGGCTGAATAGTTCACCTCAACTACAGCTTCCTTCAGTGGATGGTCAGCTACTCTCTCCAACCAAATCTCGTGAATTGGTTTGTCTGCCTTTAAGCGGCGATTAATGTCAGCCTTGACTTTGATAAGAAGAAATAGACCTCTGAATGGGAAAAATTGTGTATATAGAAAGGACTGTTGGAGGCTTACTTGAGGTCTCTCTTGAAGGTCTTTCGACATCGTTGAGCGAATTCTGTACACATTAGTCGATAAACGACGAAAACGACGAATACGAGCCACCACCTTAAGGGAGTAAATGAAGTGACGGAGCAAAATACGAATTGGGGACAGGTTGAGGGTGCACCACTCCTCCTTGCAACATTCCTTTTCTCTATTCGTCGACTACTGACCCTTCTATTCGGTTCGGTTTGGCTGCTCTGTTAAAGGGCCGTTAGGAAACTATTAGTGCATACCTCCTAAGGGAAGAGGGAAGCAACCGCATTGGAGGAAACATTGGAGACTAGACAAGGATTGTTATTGAGGAGAGAAGGGTGATAGGAAGGGGGTGTATAGATAGTGGAGGTGTTAATGGAATGGAAGGGTGGGAGGACTTACATGCTTCTGCCCACCACGAGTAGTGCAGCTGCGAAGAGAGCGAGTCGGAAGAGGGCGAGTCTCGGGGAGTCCTCCATGGCCTGTGACTCCCTTCCCCTTATCACTCGTACTCTTCCAATTCCCCACTCCCTCACTATCTTATCTCACTACTCCACTCAATTCCCCTTAACAACACTTCCAATGTCGACTGTCTCTTGTCATTTATTCGTCCCTCTCGTAGTCTACTCTACACACTGCCAACGAGTTCAACCTCTGTCGTATAACCCTTCTCGGTTCTCCTTCAGAGGTACACATTGAATAATCTACTGTCCGAGTAGTTCCCTTGTACCCGTTTGACCGTTGTCTATCAAGATGAGTTTCCCGTATGCATTAAGGCTGTGTAGATGGAAGAGTAGATGAGCGGGGTTGGAGGGGAGGGGGAAGAAGGAACGTATACTAACCAGAGTGAAGTATGGCCTGCGCAACCAACACGCGAGTTGAGACAACAACGGGTCGTCCATCGTATGAATCCTGAAATGGAAAATGAAAAGGGATACGGTAGTCGGATAACGAAGTGCCAAAGCGACTTGATGCTTCATGGGCGACTTTAGTCAGTGCACTTCCCCTTGTACCCTGTTCCCTAATGCACGAACAAAGAAGCGAATCAAACGATTATCAGCAATACACGCACTCTAACGATTGCTGTCTGTGATTTATGTGGGAGGTCATAAAACAGGCGATTGAACCACCTCTACTCTACTCTGAGCTACTCTTATATGGCGGAACCGAAACATCCTTGGGTATTGGATATATCAACTTGTAGAAGGACATTAAGGTAACTCACAGTGAAGGGACGAACCCGCGAGGGGCGGGAGGGGAAGAAGGGAAGACTACGACCTTTGAGGGGACAGATCTAAGTGAGAAGGGGAGAATGGACACGATATGACTAGAATACACTAAAGGACAAGAACAGATGAATCGAAGGGAGTAAGGGGATACATGGGATTAGTTGGCCATTGAGAGATTGCAAAGTTAGAGAGGGAAGGGAGAACGAGAGACCGGTTCGAGAGAAGAAGAAGGGACACCGATGGGCATCGGGGTAGGGACACTGGAAGGGGGAGAAGCTGAAGGGGAGGGGAGGAGTGGGGAGAGGGGTACAAGGGTTAGGGAGAAGTACGAGGGAAACAGGGAGGGTATCACTCATTCCTGTTCAACTAGAACCAAGTGAATGAATCGAGAGAAGGAAGACATTCTACATGATCATGTGAGAAGAAGAGTGGGAGGGTATTAGATTATGAGGCAAGGTTTGGAGGGAATCGAAGGGATATGGAAGAGACTGTTAACAGGGGAAGGTAAGAGGAACGAGGGAGGGGGAGGGAGAGAGGGAGAATGAGAGAGTTAACTGGCTCGTTTCCACGCACAACCACTTAACTCATTATTAACAAACCTGCAGTCAGAAGAAGAGACTGAAAGATGAATAATTGTAGAGAGGGAATATACGAATTGTAGTGAACAAGAGGAGAAGGGTCAACGAGGATGGGAATTAATGGGATGGGGTTGTGAGGGAGAATTGGATGTTATGAGAGGAGAATAAAGGAGAGAAGGGAGGGGATGAATAAGGAAAAGGAAGAAGAGGAGGGCAAATGGTCAGTATGGGAACTGTAGAAGGTGGAGAGGCACGCGAGAAATGTACACAGAAGAGAGAAACTGAAGGAAGGCACCGAGTGAGTCAATGATCGATACGACGAATCCATGACAACTTGGGGAGAAGGTCCTCTGGCATGACTTGATCTAGAGGACAGCACAGACAAGACCATCGATCGACCAGGCAACCACTCAGAATACATTGAACCACTCGTATGACGCATACCTCCTACGTTCCTTTCCTGTATTGAATAAACTTTTGCTGTTGGATAAGTGCATGTGCACAGCGACAGAATACAGATCCATTTTACTGTACTGTCCCATTCCAATCACAGAAACCGACTAAACATAGTACGTACAATAAGTGTAGCACAAAGAATGAAGTGAAAAAGGGCGGACTAGTAACTAGTAGGGATAGGATACTTAATGAAAGCACTTAACTTCTTCACCGGATACCCTAGATACTGTAGCTACTATTGGAGTACTGTATTCTTTCTGTCCGGTTACGGTAATATTCAGCGTCTATAGTACATAACAACGACTAGACAACAAGACTAATCAGGGTACTATCGTAGCTTTTACTCTATTCATCTTTTACTCTATTCATTAGTCTACCAGTAATCAAGATAATAAATTGCAATTAGTAAATCCGTTCATAGAAGAGAATGTATGCTTCTGCAGAGAGAATTTTGCTTTCGTTTGCGATGGAGACGCGAGAATCACTACAGTAGTACCATTGGCCACCTGCGAAGGGTTGGGGTTACGGTAAGTGAATAGGATTGAAAGTATTCCCAAGTCGATTTTCCTTCGTGCAGACGCAGTACCTCCCTCGTGATAAGAGATGATATATGCATCATCTCTCCCCCTCCCCCAGTCCACATGCCATCCCTCCATCAACTACCTTTCCGTTCCTCTCCATTCTCTTCATCACTCTTCTCAGTCCCAATCGGTCCCTCTGCATGAATGTCCACGCAGTCTTTCCTCGCTCGCTCCAGCATCTACAACTCTTCTCTTCCCAACCATACATGGGCACCGACCCGAACTAAGGGCGATAGGTCTAAATATTTTAATTGATAGGCTCCCATTTCCTAGAAAATTCAAATTGATAGGTTTTCACAGATACGATTTCATACATTGATAAATGCATTTATCAAAGATTTCGTAGGTTCGTTCTCAACTTTCACCCTCCCCCTTCCCTTATCCCCTCAATGCCGTACCTCCTCGATATGCTTCAGTTTGTCTCTACTCTTCACATATGCAATGTAGTGTCCGCCTCCCAGATCTCCCGAATGGGACACAACTCCATACAGCGAATAGCGAATCGATTTCTGCCCCGGAGTGATACGCTGATGAGAAAGGATTACGGTAGCTGAGGGGAAGGGGCAACCTCGACTGTTTTGCAGCAGAAAGGAGCGATATCGAAGATGGGGGAGAAGGGGACATGACCTCCCATCTGAAGGAATCAAGGGGATGGGGGGGGGGTGTAGGATAGTGGAAAGGGAAGAGAATGGGAACAAGACAATGACTAGTACCTTCTTAGTGTAAACCCTTGCCCCCGCATGGACTTGTTGGAATCGTTTGAGATGAATTGTCAGGACGACGGGAGGAGTGACTATCAGGTATCTCTTAGTCGCCTCTACTCTCTTCTTCGATGATCCCGTTGAACCGTTCTCAATTCCGTATAATAGATATGAATGAATCAATGGCTTTCCTGTCTACAGTAACCCCCTCGTTCTAAGCTTCATCTATTCCATGTCTTGCAAAAGAGTACCTTCTTATTGACGGGAGTGCAACACTCTTCACATTCGTACTTGTTAGACCCTTCGAGTCTAAAATTTCAAGACTAAGCCATTAAGACTACAAGCATGTGAACGATGTAAGTATGACTGTGATTAAAGGACATAGATGTACTTGTTATCTTTCTTTCCTTTTTCATTCCTTCTCTTCTCTCACCAACCTTTCCTCTGCCGTGAATTCGAGCAATGCATGTGCAACAGTCTGTCCAACTCCTCCTTCGAAAGGAGCGAGAACCTTCTGAACAGCAACATTTCCTCATTTCTCAGCTCACAACCAAGTATCAATTGTAAAAAAGTAAATATATTTATTCTTCAGGCAACGTACGGTGTAATCCAATCGATCGACAGTCTTTTCTTCCTTTTCGTCGTCCTCTTCCTCTTCCTCCTCCGCCTCCTCTGCTTCTTCACGGTCCACATTCAATTCTTCCATCTTCGCGGCTTAATCCATTTCATAAACATAAAACCCAACCAATAGAAATACCCAAATCTTCCGAATTCGAGTCGTCCTTCCTGATAGAATTTGGATGAGAGTTCTTCCTCGAGGCCTGCAATATAATCTCTTGCCCCACACAACCCTCTCCTCCCAAACAGTCCCCCTCCTATTCCCTCCTCTCCCCCCACCCCCCCACCATATCCCACCCTTTTCGCAGCCACGGCTTCCTTCTTCTTCTGATGTTTACTCATTCTATTTCCATTCGCATTACTTCCTCTCCGTTCTTCAACCGAACGTCCATTTTGATTTCCAAGAGGAACAGACAAATCATAGAAGTGTTCGTACCTCAACTTGACCACATTCAATACGAATCCACGGTTTCAGCCAAACCCTCAATAATATTTGAACACAACCCACTTCTCAGAGACATGATGGCAAGCGGAGCATCTGATGGTCTGCAGAAGACGACCCCCGAAGACGACGTCGATCAGGGGACGACCCGACTGTTGCAGGTACCCTACGACTCACTCTCTTCTCTCTCCTTCACACACTCGTCTGGTTCCTCGCTTTTCAAGCATATTCTTGTGATAGAGTACTCAATGCAAAACTGGGGATAAATACAATAATTGATTGTAATTTACGAGGTAGGACCCGTCCCGACCGCAGGCCACCGTTTACTATGAAACTACCCGTACCGCAGTGCAAAATAACCCCCACCGCTGCATTAAATTCTCGATTTACATG
Organism: Micoletzkya japonica; assembly: GCA_900490955.1. NCBI lineage: Eukaryota > Metazoa > Nematoda > Chromadorea > Rhabditida > Diplogasteridae > Micoletzkya > Micoletzkya japonica. The sequence continues at coordinate 359,247 of LS929061.1, read as the reverse complement.
GCTACCCTACCGCTTCTGGAAAATGAAACCCTGCCGCAAAAATAATTTCAAATATGAGTATTTATCCCCTGATGCAAGACTCACCCTTAGCCTTCCTCATAATCGCAGGATCAATTTTGGCCTGTGAATTGAGGGGATACTGAAGGTGATTGGCGATAGCCAACTGATATCGCTGTGTCTCCTCGGAGCACAATCCATCCAGGAGATATCTCAATTTAGATGGTACATCCATGCTTGGCATACGGTAGTCATAAAGAAATATTGACCCAACATGTGCATCAAAAAGTATCAGACATTTGGTTGATAAAGCAGCATAAATATACTAACAACGCCTTGTATTCAGTGGTTGGTAGCTGGTAGGAAAAAGATATGTGTGTTTCCAGGCATTCGTAGAACCCTTCAAATTAAAAATGATCATGTGTACCTCAATAGTTCATGTGCATCTTGTTGTGCCATACTTCGGAATCGAGTTGCTTTCTGTGCTATCTAAACATTTCACCATTAAAGTAAAACACAAATTTACATTTATTCACCAGATATTAATCACTTTCTCCTTTATTTTCGCTTCAAGATATTTACTTTCACGCGCTCCTCTCTGACTCTGAATATGACCAATTAACCTGATTGAATAGATTATTGGGGGAAGGCGTGCGACCCGATCGAAAGTCGTTGATGAATGAACGAAGAGCATCGTTGATTGGAGAAGGTGAAGGGGTTACGGTAAGGGTCGTCTCCTGCAGCTACCGTATAGCAATGACCACGTGAACAGGGTCTGCGTGCATTATACTGTACTGGTCAACCCATTCAATGATACCGACAGATTTCGAAAGGTTGCCTACAGGGCTAAACATGAAAAAGTTGTGCAGTGACTAGCCGACCACAGTAACCACAACCACGCCCTCATATGCCAATGACCATCAATTCTAATAAACGAGAAATAACCTCCAGTTCCACTTTCTCATCGTTAACGATTGTTGTCGACGGCCGAATTATAATCTGACGAACTCTTCCGAATCTGAATAAAAAGCGCTAAAATTAAACTTTATTCTTGATTACCTTTCAAAGTAGAACTGTAGTTGGTGTGTATGTAGAATACATTGCATCACGGAATTGAAGAAACAAGTATTACCAAGATTGGCCAAACCCTGAATGTACTGTATATTGTTAAAGAAGAGAAGAAAGGAACCTTAGCGGGAAGAGCCACTTGTGAAGGCATCTTAGTAGAACAATTCTTCCCATTTCTCTCGTTATTCGAAGGAGTTTCCCTATCACCTTCAATACTCAGTTTTCTCCTCTAAAATTTGCAATGTAAAACTTACTTTCTAGCTTTTTCCCATTAACCTCCGATTCGGATTGGGATACTTTCTCCTTTTCCTTCTTCCTGAAAACATTAAAAGCTACAAGTGAAACTAATAAGTTCACCTGTAATAAATACACATGAACAACCGCTAAGGAGAGGGGAGGAACGGTGAAATGAAAACCAGAGCACTATATTGAAATACTCACTCGGTAATTTGATTGACCTTAGTTTCCTCTCCGTTCGTTCGTGTTGCTGATTTTCCTGAAAGCGAAGACTGAATTACGTACAACTAACAACATGTCACCCCGACGGTGCACCCCACACGCTTATCTTCATTTTCATGCCCCTCTCATATCATCAATGTAACAAAAAGACGAACGGAAGTAACTACCGTTCTTAGTTGCATCTTTGACTTGCAGTGATCGAAAGTCATTGACAATCATTCGAATCGGATCCGTTACTGGTACATCTTCAGTTGGAATGATCACATTGCACAACTCACACCTACAATGGCTTTTGACTAACACCATGTAAGCACCATTATATCGCCTTCCCCCTTCATACCTCACTTGAAAAATATGCGTATCAAAGAAGAAGGGATGGGGATCAGAAGAACGAACGGCAAGAGAATGCTCCTTGCTGTGCACTCGACACAGTCCTTTCCCACACGTAAGGCATAACAACAACACTTCGCTTGAAACCTAAACGTCACCTTATCACTTAATCCACCTGTCACCTGTAACTAGCTACTCTAAAGAAATAAATGAAACCTCTTTAACAGCTTTGTCCTTCTCAAGTCGTGTACATTCCTCACAACTACGGACATTTCCTTTCAGCTTCTTGCGAACCTCCTAAATCCCATGTTTCCATTAATAAAGAGCGTCATTCATACAAATAAACAAACCTTATTATTGACAAGTTTCCTTTTCGCCCGATGACAACATTCAACTATCGAATTCGTCAAATTCACGACATGAGAATCAGCTATATTCCCGTTCTTCTCTATGGAAATATTGTCCGACGAAGTTGATTCTTCGTCAAGACGAACCATTACTGAAATCGGAAAATTCGACATTAAAAACACCACGATATATTTTGAAACCCCATTAAGGTTTCGAAACTGGCAAATCTTAATGGATAGGTATATGTTTCGCGAAAAAATGTTTCGAATGAGTTGCAGTTTCAATTTCTAATATTCGAATGCGAAATTCTATAATATATCTTCGAACAACAAAGCATAAATAACCTATTAATAGACTGCGAGAAACGAATACGATGAAAACCTAATGAAAGATACATAAATTTGGAATAATCAAGCATCTGCAGGAAAAAGGTGAAATCAGGATACACGGAATTTGAGAACCGGCTTTAAGAATTTAAAGACATGTCCGTTTCTGTTTAATAGAGAAAAATATTTTCTTTATTCCGGAAAGCAAAGCGCTATACAACGGTATTACCTCAATATTCAATTTCTTCTATCTTCTTTTTTTTAAATCATGATTCCTATTTTGCACATTTGCTTCAAAGTGAATTGTATCTTTGCAGGCAAATCATGGGGGAGAACATCATCTACGCATGTGAGTCACTGTAATAGCCTGTCTTCTTGATCTGTGTCATAATAATGAAATACTTGCAGATCGTGGAAACACCGGATTTGGCCTGCGAAGGGGAATTAGATCTAGCCAGACGATATTCGAGGACAACAAGTAAGGTTCGTATTAATGTCTGGTAACACCTTCTTGCAGGAACCCAAAGGCTAATCCTTGCCGAACTTTCATTTGGAGCAACACCGGAAGGTTCTTCGCCTATTGCGACTCCGTTAAGTTAGTTATTTTATTTGCACTACATCGGGGTTGAGTTGGTATCAGTATTTGCCTTTGAAGGACATGTGTAGTAGAAGCAACGAGTGGCAAGGTGGTCCTGGAGGCAGATCTCAAGAGAACGACAGACATGATGTTCTCTCCCAAAGACACCCTCTTTCTGTCCTACGAACCGTACACTAACTACAATACTTCGGTTAGCAGACGTGTTTAGTTGTGCATCTTATCTTATTAAGGATGGGGAGAAGAAGACCCCAGATCCGAATCTTCGCGTCTGGAATATGAACACGGGTGAACATGTGGCCACTTTGATTGCGCAGAAACAGGTTTGTACTCTTGTTATTCTTTTAGTAAGTCTTATTTCTGGCATTACGTTGAGCGTTCCATTTATTTCAGTCGGGATGGAAGCCTCAGTTTTCGGATGATGAAAGTGTCGCTGTTCGACTACTCGGATCGGAGCTCCTCATTCACAAGAACAACCTCTTCGGTTAAACTCTCGTTGTGATCTTCTCCTTTGTTGTGTACTATCTACTCGATGAGTATTCAGAGAAGTACAGTACGAAGTTCTCTCTTCCCCGAATGGAAGGATTCTCCCTTTCGCCTGGTCACAATCTGCACGTGGCTGTCTATGTCGGTGCACACGGAGTACGTTCTTTACCTTCATTCTACTTGATTTGCATTATCTTTGGTAATATCCAAACATTTTTTTCCTAATAGGTATGATTGCTAATAAATTTTTATCTTAACGTTAGAATGATTGAATAAAATAAATAAATGATTTCGAAGGGTCAACCTGCCACGGTTCAAGTGCGTAAGGTGGATACGGCCTTTTCTGTACTGACCAATAAGACGTTCTTCAAATCCGATTCGGCCAAGTTCAGCTGGAATGTCAAGGGTATGTAGGGTGTAGGGATACTGTATGATAGCAATGAAACTATTAAATAATGTCTTAAGGAACGGGACTGTTGATTCTATCAGTAGTGGACGTTGATTCTACAAATAAATCGTATTACGGAGAACAATCGATTCATCTCGTCAACGTGGTTGCTGGTTTGTTGTCGATCAATCCTTATTGTAACGATCTCACTCTCTAGGATACGTACTGTCTTTTGTATTATCTAGATGTTTCATTTTGCCCCTCTTTATCAGGAGACGCATGTCAAGTTCCTCTGGGTAAATCGGGACCTGTGTATCAAGCCAAGTGGAATCCGAATGGAAGGGAATTCGCTGTGTGCTATGGATACATGCCAGCTAGGGTGCTTTTTATTCTCTTGTCTTATTGTCACTAATTATTATGTAGTCTTCTTGTCACTAATTATTATGTAGTCTTCTTCTCATTATGTACTCTAAATCCCTTCAGATCACCCTTTACAATCTCCGTGCTGAAGCTGTGTTCAACATAGCGGACGGACCGCGCAATGAGATCCACTACAATGCATTTGGTACTTCATTTATGATCACTTGTCCACGGTATTCCCTTCATATTCGCCTTAACATGTAGTTATAGTGCACAGTCTTTTCTTTGTCTAGAGAGTCTTTCCTTTGTAGCAATTTTTCTCTCGAAAGAATGAATTCGCGCAACTCATTTCATACATTTTGAATCTTATATTTATTGAGTGATTGACTATTCGAATGCATAGTCCTTCTCGTTACCCTACTACCCCGTCTGCCATTATTTACCTTTCCCTGTGCCAAACTACAAATTGTTCACTTCAGGAACCATCCTTCTCGCTTGTGGATTCGGTAACTTGGCATCGGGGAAGATGGAGTTTTGGGATGTGGAGAAGAAGAAGCAGATTGTAGAGGTGGGTACTGAATGTTTGGATACAGTCGGGTGGGGGGATGGCTGGTTGATTGAGAACTCGATGCAGTCGCAGCCATCTCATCTATTCGTATGAGATGTCCCCCCTACCTTATCCCTATACATCGGCGAGCTTTATTGCATAATATAACGCTACCAACGTTGAGCTTTAGATGAAATGTGGGGACCGTCGGGTCAAAGGCCCCACATTTGATCGAAAGCTTAAAGGGACATGGAAGCCCCTTCCCTCAGATCGCAGTGCCCAACACTACGTACCTCGAGTGGGCGCCCGATGGTCATCACCTCCTCACTGCAACGACGACGCCTCGTCTCCGAATAGACAATTGCTATCGTCTCTGGGACTACAAGGGAAAGCAACTGGCGGAGGTTCTCTACAATTCACCTCAAGAGGAACTCTGGCAGGTCACTAATTCCTTCCTTTGTTTAAGCACGAAATACTGTAACACTCCATATATATTTGTTTATTCAAAGTTACTTTTTCCAATGCATATTATGAAGTCATAGGCTGTGCAGCGGATGAAAAGAGAGTAAGGGTTTACAGTAGTACTCTAGGTGTCCTTCCGCCCTCTTCCCACAGGGGTCTACAATGCATTCCCCGTACAGGAATTATCGAAGGAAGAGAAGGTTCGTACTTGATGGATACTAAGAAGGGAAGGGCAAATAGTTATCATCAGATCCAGACATGAGACCACCACCATTCGATAGAGCATAAAAAGATTAGAAGATCCTGAGAAAATTAGCTGTCCACACATCTTCGATAAATCCTGCGTCGAAGATTCTGATGGATTGAACACGGTCTCGAGCAACTGTCGGCCGCGGATTCCCTTCTACCCGAGCCGGCGGCTCTTGGACAGCTGGTTGGCGGCGCCATTCGTGGGCAACCTTCCCCGCAATATTTTGAGAAACGGGCCTACCAGTGTACGAAATCAAGACTATCAATTGAAATGTAAAAAATATAGGCCTACCAAAGTAAAACTTGGAAGAAATTTAGGCCTACCACCCGTGCTTCGGTTCGGTGCCCACGTATGGGCGGCGCAGTGGGCAAGAGGCTGGACTGGTGTGTGGTAAATTATTGGTTCGCTTCCTCTCGGTGGTGTCTGGGACTTGTGGTTTTTTCGAGTTTTTTCATTTCGTATCAAGAAGTTGAAGATAGGTATATAGGTAAGGATGGGAAATTATTAGTTGCTGTGTTCACTGAAATACAGGCTCGTGAGAGAGGCTTCGAAAGAAGCACCTGCGGAACCGTTCCTACTTTTCCCCGAGTTACAATTTGAATGAACGATGATCTTCAAAAAATTTTCAACAAAAAAGATTTGAAGAAAACACATCTTACCCACTGCGCCGCCGACCAGTTGTCCAAGGGCCGCCGGCTCGGGTAGAGGAATCCATGACCGACGATTGCGGGAGACCGCGTGCAATCCATCAGAATCTTCGACGTCGAATTTCTCGAAGATGTGTGGACGTCGGCAGCTAATTTTCTCAGGATCTTCTAATCTTTTTATGCTCTATCGAATGGTGGTGGTCTCATGTCTGGATCTGATGATAACTATTTGCCCTCCCCTTGTAAGGGTTAGGCGTACTGTAATATAAACTCGTGAATAGTAGACTGAAGAGAGTAGCTGAATGTGACGGCACGTTGACAGAATGCGTCGGGTCTTCTCGTGAAGGGAAGGGGAGAGGCAGCTGCGGCAGTTCCCACTGGGGCTGTATCCAAGGCCAGTGCTTATGTACCCCCTCATCTGAGGAAGGAAGGTGAGTATTGCAGTGTGTACGATCAGATGGAGAAGGGGGGGGGGTGGCTGCACGAAAGAATCGTGGTGGAAACTCTTTGTAAGAATCGCTGCTATGAATACCATGAATGCATTAGAAATTCAAAATCAACGTAAGCTGATTTATGAGCGAGAGAGCGAAGGAGAAGTGAAGAGAAACTATTCAATTCGATCAGGCTCGCGCAAGAATTTAAAGTTCTTCCGTAAGAAATATATGAGGCCGTGCTTTCCACATGTCTAAATTGTTTTGAGCACAACGATCTTGATTTAAAGTAGTTTACTGGACTCAATTAACATTGATCACGTCTAAAATAAATTATCTAGTTTTAATGCGATTTAATTGAGGTTCGAATAAGGGCTCCCTCGGAACGAATGCACCCAAGGCGCCGATGGCAGAAAACGATAGGAAGATCATGAATGTTAAGAAAAAGGTCTACCTTTATTTATTCTTTTAGTGGGTTAGTGAAAACCATTCAAAAATCAAAGATATGTATTTATAGGATGTACTCGAGTTTTTATAATCAGAATCATGTAGCTTTTATGCGAATATTGATGTTTATACTGTGAAAAGATGAAAGCTGTGTTTACACGACTTAGCATCGTCTGGGAACGTTAAGGATACTTGCAGCTGGCTGATATCGAGTCGTTGAAGAAGAGAGTGGCGGGAGGAGAACAATTAGAATTGAATCAACTGGAGAAGATGAAGAAGGAAAGCGAATTGCTGGAACAGTTGAGACAACTAGAAATTGCTTGAACTTCATTATCACATATACAATAGGGCTTGGAAAAATGAATCTTACTGAGTGGATATGAACGTTGGCTTTCCGTAGACGTTCCGGAGAAAACGATATAAACATCTACGTAGTTGAACGATCACATTCATTAACTAGTTCATATTGTCAGACCTAATATACGCGCTCATTTCTATGCTCTGTTGTGTTGTTTGTTATCAATTCGTTGTTGGAATGTCGTTTGATAATCAGATTGTTTGCCTTTTCCGGTTGCATTGTCTCAATCTCTTGTCGATAGGAAATGGATATCGGATGAATTGAACGTTGACGGTCGTAGTGGAAAGTGTACACAGTGACGACCCTTCCCTCTCCCCCTTCCCCCTCAACTCTCTCCTCTCCCCCCTCTCCCTCTATCTCCCCCAACGTCTTCTCACCCCTTCCCCCCGTAGCCTCGTCTTCTTTGCTTGTTCAGCCCAATGTTCTCTACGTGAGAGTTGTATGAGTTCAGCTTGAATCAGTCTCCTTAAAAGTCCTAGATGAATCGTCCCTTCGCTCCATTCCAATGGTCCCGCTTCTTTTCCTCCTTTTTGTCCCCCTTTCACAGGCTACTTTGTCCTGCAAGGATCTTAATGGGAAGGACGTCGACTGGTAATGATGATCTTTGATCTATGTCATATACTCCTCCCATAGGTTCATGGCTTACAAACTTCCCGGAGGTCTGAAGGACTCTCCAGAAGGCCGAAGCTTCTACTATCTAGACAAGGTGATTTGGAGTACGGTATATGGTGTGATCCATTGTGACAGGCTAACCCTACCTGGACTCTGTCCACTGAGCCCATTGAGTCAGAGAAGAGTGCCATTGGAGCGACCGTTGAACAAGTATTCGATGGGAAGGATACGGTAGGAGAAGGGGGAGGAGAAAGAGGAAAAGAGATTACAGCTGTTCTGGGCAATGTACAATGACGACCCTCCTGATACTGACAAGGGAGAGGCGTACAGAGGACATATCAAGGTAAGAGGGCGAGGGGAGAGGAGGAGACAGACAGACAGACTAGGCATCAGGGAGTACTCGGATTTAACTCTGACAATGGCTTCTGGATCCAACACTCGATGCCCAATTTCCCTCCCAACCCCAAGAGCACGACCGATAACAAGTACGGATACCCCGACACGGCAACCAAGTTCGGACAGACTCTGATCTGTTTGTCAATGAAGACCGCGGATCTGAACACGATAAGTAAGAAGTGAAGAAACTGCGGAAAAAAGCTTGTTTCAGTTGAACAGCTGAGGTACATGCAGATTTCCCCTTACGGATACAACATTCCCGCTGACATGGCTGCCAAGTAAGAGAAGCTGTCGGGGACCACCCCCCTTCCGCCGTCTATCCTCCCAACCCATTCACTCGTAGATACGTCAACCTCACCTCCGTTATTGCTGATAGAACATCATTGAATACGAGGAAAGAGAAAGTAAATGGAAGTGGAGGTTAAAATACTTCCACTATTTGAATAGGTGTACACTTCGACGAAGACTCTCAAGACTGCCGGGGGTCAGGAATTCACGTCATTCGCTAAGCATAAGAACTTCAAGGCTGGTAAGAGACAAGGGAAGATGGGAAGGGAAGGACTGGTCAAGATGTGTGGATGAGTCTCATCGCGGTCGAAGACGGCATTCCGATGTCCGTCGAGAGTTGGCTCAATGGAGCTGCGAAGAACCTGGATTCCACTTGCTCTGCTGACGTCACTGTAGGACAACCCTTGTGTTCTCCCCTTAATCCTTGTAGGTACACGACATCTCGTCCATCGATCTCAATGGAAATGCATTCAAGTCGACGATGGATCACTCGAAATGGGGAATGTCTGATGCTGATTCCAAGCCTATCATATGTATCGGGGACATGAACAGACAGGTATCAAAGAGGTCGCGATTCCACTCGTTTCCATGATCTTCACTCCTCGAGATAACCACATGCCTTATTAGCTAAGTGTCACTCTCTTAGGCTTCGCAAATGGCTCGAGGAGGAGGAGCTCTGTGCATTGAAAACAGCAAGGTCTGGAAGACATGGAAGGGCATTATCGCATCGACAAAGCCCTGTTAAGGAAGTATACGAACTCGTCTTCTTTATCAATAAATTATGACATTTCCAACACATTCACAACCTCTCCATGGAAACAGCAAATGACTTGGCGAATGAGAGAAGCGAAGCGTCCTTTGTACTGTCGTTCATTGCACTCTCAACTTGGAGGAGAGTGGAGTAGAGCTCCCGTAGAGACTCGCTCTGTAACAGGGGAGAGAGGGGGGGGGGGAGAAAGAGCTCACTTACTCTATCATATCCCTTCGTCACATTCGCGAGTAGACGTGCCATGGCTCCAATAACTCTCTCATCAGCTTCTTCTGATCCATTGGTCAATCGATTAGCCATTACGAGAGACTGATCCATACTCGAACGGAAGGCATTCACTCGTGCATTATCCTTAGCCATCATTCATCATAAGTACATCACTTGAGGTACCTCCATAACGAGCTTTTTCTTCTCAAATGCCATAGTTGACTTCAACTCGGCTTCACTAATCGGTGTCTGAATGGCGTTGTTTGGGGGATAATCTATGTGATAAGTTACCATTGCATGGCTATCTAACGAGGGAGTCGAGGAATGAACACGAGAATCCCGACTGTGGCCACCGTCCACTCTCCTTTCATCGCTAGGCTTGTTATTCCCAGGAGCAAAGTGACTAGTGATGGCCCTGTCTCCATGCTCCTCCAATCGTTCGACGAAAAGAGGAGATTGTTCTTCACTCTTCACTTCCCAAGCCAACACGTCCTCGTGCTTAACCTTCACTATACACATCCAAAGGAACGACTCTCACTTGGCCGAATAAGTCATTCGTCTCTTGATCAACCAAAGTGTCGTCGAACTGAGATACAGCCTCCCTTGAAGTACCCTGTTCCCCCGTGAAGGTAGATTGAGTATCCGGAACTGTACGAGAAATCTTCTCCGGCTACAAAGGCAGTAAGAGGTTGAAATAGAAAAAAACGACTCACAAGATAATAGTCTCCATCCATATGAACCATTCCATGAACGGCTCTGAGATGGGCATGGAGGTTACTCGTTTGTCGACGTTTCTTGAGAGATCGATGTCTAAATCACAAATTATTATTCATTTCGTATTTTTAGGACACTCACTTGGATTGCTCGTCGCAATAAATACATATGAATGCATCGGGCATATCAGGTGGCTGAATGATAAGATTGATTAGGAGGGAGCAGTGAATGTACCTGCAGGAAATGTCGATAGATGGAGGACCGTTGTGGTCGTTGCATGATGACTGAACAAAGTGAAGGGTCGAGTCCCTCTAGTCCCGCATACTTTCCCTCCCGCGTCTTTCGTCATCTGCTCTCTCCTCCCTTGCAACACTCTCTCGTCTAGTCTCTGTCTTCTCTCACTGCCTAGTCATTGACTACATACGCGTCTCGCAGAGATGAATCGATCTGTTATGAATCAAGACGAGCTAAAGAGAGAAACGGCCTTCGTAAAAGGAAGGAATAAACTCTGGTATTTTTTACCAACTTGGTGCCATGAATATTGCCAACTTGGAATCAAGCTTGGGCTGGACTAGGAAATCGCATGGAAACAGATTGGCAATTCACTTGGCACCAGATTGGAAAATGGGTAGATCTGGTACCAGGTTGGTAACTTCTGGAAACAGGTTGGCAATCCTCTGTAGTGAAACCCCCCCCCCCCCCGCC
>LS929061.1:322537-343779 GCA_900490955.1 Micoletzkya japonica | reverse complement strand
GTTAGAAATAGGCAAAGTCTTACTGTACTGAATATCGTAATAAAAACGAGACTGAAAGATCATCTTCTCAGGAGTCGTGCAAAAAATTCAAAATTAAGAGGTACGATAGTCCAAAAGGAGCGTAAAGTTGATCAATAATGCTTAAAAGGGCTGCTACGCGTATGCTAAAAGGGGCTGCTACGCAGCGACGCCTATACTGTTATAGGAAATTGAAAATTTGGCAAATTGCCAGCTTGCCCATTTTGTTTAGTTGTTTACTGCCTTCATTTAGCTTGCTCTGTCAGGCCGTGCAAATGGTGTTTCCCTCTCTTCCTTTCCCTCTCTTCCTTTCCCTCTCTTCCTTTCCCTCTCTTCCTTTCCTGCTCGCATGCTTTTCATGCTAAAAGTGGTATCAGGCATTCGAGGAACAATGAACATACTTGTCACGAAAGAAAACAAAACCCAAAACAAAATAATTTTGCAGCTTTTTATGGGCAGATATTCCACATTGCAATGACGGAATTCCAAGGGGAATAGCATTCCCCACCCCACGATAGTGAAGTTAGCCGAATGGTCTACTGGGAGAATTTTGCCCGCTTGGAAAATTACTACCCAGCCTGATCAATTTCGTATCTGATCAATTTCAACAGTCAATAATCTACGGTACAGCATTATATGCTGAGATAAGTTACCGAAACTTTTTCGGAATTATTCTTGACTTGACAATACATCGGAAATCCATTCACACTTTCGAACCATACTTTCGACCCCGTAGAAATCTCAATTAACTGTGAGCTTATACAAGAGTTTCTTGAAGAATATGGTTGAAGAAAATGTTCCGTCAGTCGTCTCATTCCTACTTCCGATGAGAGACCGAAGCGGTATGAAGAGAGTGCAGACGAAGTAAGAATGAGTTTACTGACGGAATTTTTTCTCAATGTTATAAGATTCTACCATTAGCAATCTTTGAAAAAATCTAGGATTTCTAGTTTTCCATTTTTCTAAATAAGTCTGGATTCTTGTTTACGTTTTGCATCAAAAGGTGTGGAAATTAGGCATAAATCTTTATCTTCGTTATTTTATGGCGGTGACCGGAGGCACTCACAAAAGAGTATCATCCTTGATACTCTTTTGTGAGTGCCTCCGGTCATGTCTGGATACATCCAGAGGAACAGTTCGTATGCATATATTCGGTTCTCTAGCTACCATTGTTGCCACATCATTGGTGTTGATGTGAGTAAGAAGAAAGCACTCAAGACCGTGAGTATCCATCGTATTCAACGGTAACTGATTCACTTGGGTGACGTTACTCGTCGCTCTGATTGATAACCTTGTATCGAATCTCTCGACTGCCGGAACCTTTGACCGAACGAAGGGAGTAAAAACGGAGAGATGTCGACTCATAAGAGTTCTCGTCTCCTCCTTCTCCTATCACTATCATTTAGCTTCGGCCAATTCACCCCTTCATACCAATTCGTTCATTCTCCATCTCCCTTTCACCTCGCATGGTCTCCCCTTCAGTTGTAGTCGTTCTTACAGCGACTGCATGTCTAGTTTACTCGTAAGTATCTTTTCCTTTCTTATCACATATTCCTTGTCATTTCATACGCGTCCGTATGATTACGTAATTCAATATCTCAGGTCTTCCCCTGGCTTTTCGACTGGAGAATCATCATTCGGTGAATGGCAACCAAATGCAGGATTTGGAGGAGGAGGGGGAGGAATGGACTATGATAGTGGATTCGGGTATAGTAGTTTACAAAGAATTGGGTCAAATTATCTTGTTTCAGAGGAGGATTCGGTGGAGGCGGATATGGTAGAGGAGGTGGGTACGGAAGGGGAGGGTATGGAGGGGGATACAGTAGGGGAGGGTACAGTGGTGGGGGGTACGGTAGAAGTAGCTATGTAGCCCCTCCACCCCCTCCTCCTCCACCTCCACCACCCGCTCCTGAACCCGAACCCGAACCCAAGCCTGAGCCCGAGCCTGAGCCAGAACCTAAGGTTGAGCCTCCTCCCCCTCCCCCACCCCCTCCTCCCACCTATGTTCACAGAGGCTACGGAAGGCCCATGTATGGAAGGAAATAATCGTTATCACGTAGTTCTGTTATCCACTATTATATTTGTGAAATATGTGCCGATTGTATAAATATGCAGCGGAGTAAACAACGAGTTCCGAATGAAGATAGTCACGTGAAGTGTGCAATGCAATTTTACAGTGAGTAGACACAGGTCGATCGGAGCGAGAGTAGAACGAGTTGGTAGTCATCTTTCCTATGCAGTCCTCCTTACTCATCCTTCGCTTATTCCCTCTTCCATCGATAACCAATCAAATGCAATGTGCCGTATACGAACAACACACATCGACCCATCCCTTCCTTGCATCTCCATGGTAACCATTGTTGGTCTCCGTGAGTCCTCTCTTCATTCCTTTCCCGACTGTCGCGTATTCGTGATCTCGCACAGATCTGCCCCTACTGGGACATGGAGAGAGGAGAGACGGGAGGATGCAAAGGAGGGGAAGAGATGGAGAGTGAATGTTCAAGGACGCGACTCTCTGTGAAGAGAGGCTGGTCATTCAGCCATCGATTACTTGTGTATAGACCGCTATGCTGTCATACTACGAGTAGTATACAATGCATACCTTGCACTTATCTCTTTCTTTTCTTTTGTTTGTATTTACGCGGTTCTTCCGATCCAAGAACAGGTATTCCAGTAAAGGCGTAGCATGGCTCTGCCTTCACCAACTTCCCCAAAGGTTCTTCTGCAAGCACCCGCCTTTGGTTGTGCCATAATTGGCTTCATTCTGCTATGGATAGCATTAGGAACTCCAGCATGGCAGGTATAATCGTTCTTCCGAACGAGGATTAGCTCATAGTTGTTGAGGTTACGTACGCAGTTGAACTTCGACAATGGTTACAGAGTGGATTGTGGCTAAACTGCCAAACGAGGTAATTGCTTGCATTTGCGGTTATATTGTTAAGTGTTGCCTCATAGGCCAAATGGAATGTACCAGTGTACATGGATGTTCTCCCAGTCTGATTTCGACTTCTACTCTAATCCTGATCTTACCATGTATCGAACACCGACATTCTACCGTAAGTATTCACCTTATTATTTTTACTTATTATTACCTATAATTGTTTCTATTACTTTTACTCTTATTACTAGCTTATTATTGACAGATTGGCAACGTACTCTTCTTCATCTTTTCTTAGCTGTTCAGGCAACAGTGCTTGTTGCTCTCGTTTCATTCTGTGTCTCCAATACACGTGAGTTCGTTTAATTAAAATAATTCTACTTTAAAACTGCTGCAATTCAGACACTATGCAGCGATGTGCGGTAATCACATTCACAATCGCGATAGGCATTGCAAGTGAGAGAAATGCTGCTTTCCTTGAGTTCTTACTCCTGTTATTCAGCTGTTGCTTCGTTTCTGCTACTCTGTTCATTCTTCGTCATTTCCTACATGGTTGAATATCGTTTCTACACAGTATCGGTTTCTGGAATCTATGAGGTTTCAATTACCAAGTTCTTTTATATTCCAACTTACTTCCAGAAACATCGCGGATATTCCTTCTTCATAGCAATCGTAGCTGCCTTCTTTTACCTAGCTTCTTCTGTATTTGCTGCGATTTATCTTATTCGGTATTCGATATACGTGCAACGTTTCATTTAATTAATATTTCGTGTTCTACGGGATTCGTCAGCCTCCGGGGGATTGCAACGAATGGCGAAGGGATATACACCTTCCACTCTTAATACATACAACAGTGTACGTCTCAAGCTTGAATAGCTTTCAGTTATCAATTTGTTTAGAGAGAAGATTACCGTATGACTACATCTCACGATGACTTCCAACCCACCTTCTCTTTCCAGGTAAAACCATTCTAGATCCCTGCAGCTTCTGTACTCCACGCGAAATCATTCAGCCTTCGTATCGGTCATCTCATCAATTTTCGACAACAGATGATTATGCAATGAAGCCGCTTCCTCCGACACCACGAAGCTACCAGTTGTATTGATAGCTCTACTAGTACGGATAGTTGTTTTTTTTAGATTTACTGCCTTTTCTCACATGACAATATCGGGTAACCATGTCCTTCTTTCCATGTATCTCTCTGGGTATACCTTATAAATATTGCTCATCTATCCATTGATTATGATATTTCATCCGTTTCCATCGGATTCTCCATACCTACATATGTCTTTCTCAATACTAGTATGGGTTGACTTCTTTCTCAGAATAATAAAAGCGAAGGAACTTGATTGGTATACATCACCGACTGGTTCACAACAAGGAGTAAAATGTTGAGATTCAATTGGAACAATCGTCTCTTTCAAACACAAGTAAGCTACTTGTGTTGTTAATAGAGATGAGTCCTCGTTCAGGTTGGTTCGATGGCTGTAGTTGCTCTCGCCAACTTGTGTGTATTCATCGGGACTGTGACTCCCGCCTGGCAGGTGAAAGAGAGAGTGAAGGAGAGAATACAACAAGAATGCAGGTAGCAGATGATCTCGATGCGGGACGATATGTACAATCGGGACTGTGGATGTACTGTCAGACTGGGGCTCAGTGTTGGTACATCTTCTCCGATAACTTGATCAACTACTACGAACGAGTTGACATCTGTCGATTCCTCTTGATTGGCGACTGTCGCAAGAAACTCCTGCGAACTCCCTACTTCTTCGGTGAGAGTGCTTCATTGTTCATATTGATGTCTATTACAGGATGGCACTATGCCATTCTCACCCTCTGCATTCTGTCCATGGTAGCCGGTACGTTGGCTATCATATCAGCCGCCGTTGGACTCTTCAAGCCTCTCAGACTTCGAATCACAACAATCTTCTATGATATTCTCGTATTCGTCTCGTGTAAGAGGATAACGATAATTTCCACCTCACACAGACCTTGCAGGGTTGCTCCTAGCCATCGGACTAGCTGTGTTCATGATCAACTCTGAGATGCTCGAGAGCAAGTATCTCATTGGAATCAAGAACACTTTCGAGGTACAACAGAGTGATTATTCTACTCACATGTACAAATGTTCAGAAGCTCTACGGGTATTCCTTCTACATGGCAAGTCTCGGTTGCCTCATTTTGACCTTTGCTATGATGGTTGCTGTCATGCTCACAACTCTCGTATTCTTCACGAGGGGAGGGAACGCAGCAGAGAATGCATATTACGAGGTGAAGACTTGTCATGGATTGAGATGAATGAGGGGGGTGGTCTCAAGCCATGTCATTGTAGGCCCATGAGAACGAGAGATACGAAGCAGCTCAACGAGCACGATTGTCTCAACAGTACTACACTCCATCCAAGACTGTAGGCGACTTGCCTCGAGGACTCAGTCAGACGTACATATAGGGCGCGTTGCCTCGAGGGGACCTCCTCCAAGTGGACATTCGACCATCTTCTCCTTCTTCCTCAGTCTTTCCTCCCATGTCATCTCCTGGTGTACATGGGAGATTCATCGTTCCCGAAAGGGACGAGGGAACCTTTACTCCGACAACCCGCCATTTTTACTCTTACTAACTCATCCCTTGGTTATCTTAATTGGTTGCTGTGTCCTTTATTTCTTGCCTTGTATGCATTCAATTAATCAACGGTTCTCATCGCATCTCCAGGTGAATAACTTAGTACACATCCCCCCGCAATGCTTTCTCACTTTCCTTTGCAAATTATCATTTCATGCTTATAAAGTGTTATCAATGTACTAAGTGAAAATACTCGTACATCATGTCTTACAACAAACTAAAAGAAATCTATCACTGTATTGCAATCGCGGAAGTGGATTCCGGATCGACAAATCATAAAAAGCCATATACAAACAATGCAACTGAGAACATTCAAAATATTTCAAGGTTTCCTTCATTAACCTTGCGACTGAAAATGAACTTACAAAGTGTATCTTCCAGCGAAGCAATTAACACGTGCTTGCTCTTTCAAATTGACATGGAAGCCCAAAAAGATCGACTTTCATATAAAGTTTGTCGCCTAAATAATATAAAAACCAAAACCAGAGTGCACAAAAATGTCTACTTCGCGAGATATCTTAAAAATCGTTTCCCAGCCAAGGCGCAGTCGTACTGCGTTTAGCGCATAGTAACGAGGCAAATGGCATCGAGGTATTCCCGGAACAAATAAATATTTCTCGCTACAGAATTTTTTAAATTTTTTTCAAAACGCTATTATCTTTATTATCGTAAAAGAAACATATTTTACAAGTATTGCCATATTCGGCTTCAAAAAGTTTGTCGCTTCCATGTCCCTTTAATCGGTTGAAATAGACTGTGTTGCATGGCACAGAAAGAGAAGGAATGAACTAGTGGGAATATGATAAGGAAGAGAAACAAACGTATCACGAAGAAGTCGATTCCTCGATCATTCGTTCCCCTTCCTCTTCCTCCTCTTCATTCGCTCGTTCTTCGCTGTGACAACTACAAATATTCATTCCATACTTATTCCTATACTTCTGTCAGATATTTGCTATTGTACCAGTATTTTATATTATTTTATTTATGTACGATCTACACGTTAAGTATATGTACAGGAGTGGAGACACGTGAAGTAAAGTATGTTTATAGAGTACGTCTCTTACCATTCCGAGCATTTACATGTGATATCAAGTGGTCTTCTCTTGATTACATCCTTCTGTCGATTTATGCATACAAAGGCGTTAGCCTGAAATATATCATATATTGTTGATGCATACGTAAGCTTAAAGGGCCCCTCCAGGCAATATCTACCATATGCACTTTTTGTATTCATCGGATAGCCCTCAATGTCCTGAGTCTCATACTCTCTCCTTTTTTGCTGAAACTTCGCCGTTGCTGAGAAAAAGCTGTGCAAAGATTTCTCTCGCTGACTGCGTCTCTTCATTCCTCTCTTGTCTCTCACAATCAATCAACCGCTCTTAATTGGTTATCTCTTGAAATGAATGAGATGGTCAGAGGGACCCTTTAAATGAGGACCAACCAGAACCCGGTTGCCAGCAGAACAAAGTTTGTTTACTTCTTACTAGCAAATCACTGCACATTTTTTCCGTTTGTCTGTGTGTGTATCTGTTCTACGCATAACTCTCTTAGAAATTCGAAATTTTAAAAAAAGTTCAAAGAAGACCCCCATCAACTTTTCAATATCTCGAACAAGTTTTCTGGATTTTTGAAAATTTTGAAAACTGGCTGAGAAAAAATCGATATATTTGAAAAAAATTTTCTAGCTCTGTCAGAATACGTTTTAGAACACGGGGATCATTTTTGGTCAAAAAGGCATCAGAAAAAACTTGAAAATTTTCAGGGTTGCTTTAGAAAAAAGTGCAAAAAGAATTCCACGAGGTGGGATCCGAACTTTAGTGGAGTGAACAGTACGTGTATCACCTTGCCACTGCTCTACTTGTACATGCAGCAGTCCTACCCCGATTTCACTCACGCGTGCGCTGTCATTTCCTTCTTGGTTGCTTCAAAGAATTCATTCATTCGTCTCTTGTATTTTACGGCGCACCGTTTGTCCTCTCTTCCCAGATTTTTTTCATGTATAAATCCTTAGACTTCAAAATCATTGTGCGACTAATGGTTAAAGTGTATTGAGAGCAGTGGGCGCCGAAGGCGCTCACCCCCTCCTAACACAAAAAACTTAGGCGATCCGTGAAGCGTGCTGTGGGAGCCCTGTGTTGTGTGTCCAGGAGCGAAGATTATTGTCCACTATTACTTGGTTGACCATGTCTCATTTGGGTTACGGTATCATTACGGTAGGTGATTCTCGTGGGCTAATAATTGGGCAATTGGCTGTAATCATTTAACTATGCAAATTTTCAGCAATTTCTGAATTTTCGATTTTTCATCCCATCCGTGGGGGCCGCCTCATTGCTCCCTTCTCTCACGGAATGTCTCTTAAACAGCTCTTCGACAGCTACAGCACAAGTAAAGAGCTGTTACTGGTCTTATAGCTATGCAGCACAGCCGGATGAAAACAATAGGACCTATCCGATTATTGTCTTGAACGGAAAACAAAATTTTGCTGGATACTGTAGCATTTTTGGCTTTTTCTAAATTTGAATTTTGGCAAATTGCCAAGTCAAAAGTCCATTCCAAGCGAGGGTGGGACGACCGGTAGGGTCATCCGGCTGTGTGCAAGACCTCTATATGACCTATTTTTGCTGTCGCAGAGATGAAAGAGCTATGTGGGCATTCACCTGAGAGATACGAATCTATCAATAGGATAGATCCGTATATTTCTTTTTGAAACGGTACTCTTTCGATAAATAAGACAACGCTTTGCCATTCCACTAACCTTTTTCACAACCTCCTTCGTAGTATCCCTCAAAGCCTCCCTCAATTCATCCATTTTAAGAGATTTAGCTGGAGAATCAAGCAGTTTGATCTAAAAAGAATCTTTACCTATATATAGAAAAGAGAAAAGGAACAAATAAAAGAATAGGAAAGGAAGATACATCGTGTTGCTCCATAATCATCTTCTCCAGGGCCATACGGACAACCTGTGAATATTAGAAATATTACAAGTACAATGTTTGAAGATAGGTAGGGGCTAGTCACAGCTTCAGTTACCGCATTTCCCTTCCAACGCTAATTGGGTTTTATAAAGTTGTGTGATACGATGAACTTACGTTATTGAAGGGCTTAATAGCGAGAGCCTTATGGAAGAGTTGAGCAGCCATATCTATTCTCTGAAGGGAATAATTGATACTAGATAATAAATGAAAGATGGGCCAAACATACTCTGTTACATGCATACGCGAGACCAAGGGAAGTGAGAGTTGACAGTTTACGGGGATGCATCAACAGTCCCTTTCTGAATTCCATATCCAAATTGAATACAGCTCATACGACGTGAATAGAATACTCACTCGTGGAATTTGATGGCATTCTCGTAGAGACCAAGTCGACGACTCGTGTGTCCCAGATTGTTAACGAGAGGTTCCCAGAAGAGATCAATGGGACTGAGAGAAAGGGACGATGGACTGTTCAATGGAGGAAGGGTACCGTCGAATGAGGGACGAGGGATCGACTGTCTCCGTTGCCTTCATCCCGCACACAATGCTAATGGCTGTCGAGAAAAGCTTGTATGCATCTGTAACCAATGGTGTGAGACTATCGAATCATTTCTTCTTATCGAATGATTCGATAGCAGCTTATCGAATCATTTCAAATATCGAATGATTCGATAGCGGCTTATTGAATCCTTCGTTATTCGATAGCATTAGTTATACGCTTATCGAATCATTCGATATTTAGTCGCGACTATATTCAATAAGCCATTCACAGAGCACTTTCTCATCAAAGCGGCCGTTCGGGATCACAAGATAGAGAGGAGAATGAACATGAGAGAAGAGAAATTTGTCGTGAGATAGAAGGTTAATTGTGTTTGCCTGTTTTTCATGATTACTTTGCGCTCTATCCTGATCCTGAACGACTGCTAAAAGGAGACAAATGTTCAGAAATGGCTTATCGAATACAGTCGCGAGTTATCGAATGATTCGATAAGCCGCTATCGAATGCTATCGAATGAAAGAACGATTCGATAAGCTATCATCTAATGATCCGTTTGATAACATTCGATAAGCTTCTTTCGATAGTCGCACCCTAGTAACCAACCCCCGTCCCTCTCCACCCCTCTATCCATACATGGGCGGCCTTCCCCGCAATATTTTGAGAAACGGGCCTACCAGTGTACGAAATCAAGCATATCAATTGAAATTTTGTAGGAAATATAGGCCTACCAAAGTAAAATTCCAAAGAAATATGGGCATACCACCCATACTTCCGGTCCATGCCCACGTATGCCCCTACCCCCTACCCCCTATCCCCTATCCCGTATGCCTCTCCATATCTCGTATTCACCTTCGAAGTCTTTCTTCAGAAACGCCAACGCCCCTCTTTCATGAAGTACGATTGGACTCAACGGAGAAATTCTCGCTGTGTCTGCGAGAAAATCAGCAGCCAACTGAAATGAGACGAGCATTAAAGGGTCCCTCAAACCATCCCATTCATTTCAATAGACAACCAATTAAGAGCGGTTGATTGATTGTGAGAGGCAAGAGAGGAATGAAGAGATGCCGACAGCGAGAGAAATCTTTGCACAGCTTTTTCTCAGGAACGGCGAAGTTTCAACAAAAAAAAGGGAGAGAGTATGAGGCTAAGGACATTGAGAGCTATCCAATGATGTCAAAAATTAACATGGTAGATATTGTCTGGAGGGGCCCTTTAAGCTGTGGAATCGAGTTGCGCCTCTTCATCTTCTAGAATTTTATGACATTCTAAGCAAAATCATTCAACTAGATAAAAACAAACAAACAAGTACCTTGTAGTTGTTAGTGAAGCAGTGTCCCATTGCTATATACAACTGTGGTTCGAAATTTTGTTCGAGAATACGAGCAGCCTAATGAGAGACATGTAGGGAATAGGGAGATGTGTATAGTGCCCACAGACATGGTAAAAATTCACACGATCCTACCATTCATAGATAAAATAGTATGTCAGATACGACGTACTTAAGGCACTTTTACGTCAGGATATGCTGATTTTTGGTAATTATAATGTAAATCAAGGCACTTTCATTTACTTCCTTGCAAAAAAATCAAGGCCGTTTGAAATTCTCCGATGTGATCATTTTATCTATACCGCCCATTCCTAGAGGAGCCAAAGAGCTATATTGCCCTTAAAAGAAAACGAGGCCCAACCCGTAGATAGCATATCTGCGACTGTTCGTGTTCACAATCATAACTGAGAATGTGTCCGAAGGCGACCCATCCCTCTCCGAAGTTCTCATTCATTGTCACTGCCTTGTCTGCAATACATACCTTAATACCTTCATGAAAGATATACCACGATTATGTGGGACCAGGAAGAGTAAGTTTAGTCAGCCTTACGTTTAAAGGCCCCTTGATAACTTACTCATAAAGCTTTTAGCAGCTCCGGTATTCTTTATGACGAAATAATAAAGAGCGACAGCATACCTACAAGGAAGAAGTAATGTAAGGCCTTTCAAGTGATATACCAAGTAAGCTCAGAATCGGGGTCTTCATCGACTAATCGGTGTGCAATCAGAAAGAGTTGGTCAGCATCTTCCAGTTGAACAAGAGACGAAATGTGCAAGAGAAGAGCATCCTCCAACGTTTCTCTTTCATTTTATAATCGGTCTAATCTTCTTCCATTCATCGAAAGTTTTTATATAGTAATGTTCCACTTATTCCCCCACTCACTTGATACAATCCGTGCTTGTCGATGATTTCCTTTGTAATTTCATTCGCTGACTTCGCATCTCCTTTATCGTACAGAATATTAGCCCGTATCACCTAAGAGGGCAAGGGAATACGGTAATAAAGACTGTGCCTTACAAGCTCGCGAGGATCTGTGTTCAAAGCGAGTAAATCTGCGTATTTCCCCGCTCCTCTCGCATCAATATGACACTCTTCTTGTCTCTGAACCCCTCCTTCCTTCCATTCCATGCCCACTATTCACTTACCGATTTCTCCATCTTCTCAATCTCAACATTAGGAACAAGTCGATAGCGAATGATTAGATTCTCCGCCTATAAAAATCGTCTCAGGATCACCGGAAAAAGTACCTATATTATTTAAATATCCGTGTGTAGGACCCTCCTCACTTTTTATTATTATTTAAATATCCGTGTGTAGGACCCTCCTCACTTTTTATTATAAAATGGTCCATACCGCAGTGCAACAAGACCAACAACGCAATAACAAATAATCGGCTACTATGCCCCCATAGAGGGGTATGGTTTGCTAGTTCATTACTCTAGGTGCCCAGGCACACACAATGATCGGCAAAACGACCCCCTCTGACTAATTATCCCCATCACGAAATACATTTCAAATATGAGCATTTATGCTTTGGAATTACAAATAACTCAAGGACGAAAAGAAAACCTGTAGATTAGTAGGATCTATCTTGAAGGCGTTGGAAATACATTTCGAAGCAGCGTCTCTGTTCTCCATAGCAATAAATGCTTTACCAATGTTCACGAGAATATTCGATCGTAACTGTAAAAGGTGCGATAGCTGTGGCTAGTTGGAATCGTGCACCTACTTTCATATTCTCGACTCGCTTGTCCAATTCATCAATATGTTCTTGTGGAATAGCAGGAAGTTGAGTATCGGGAGTAAGACAAGGTGAAGCAGATTGCAATGCTAGATCATCTATTTCCAAGTCAGCTCCCTGAAACGAACCCTGTACTTATTGAATTTTCTAATAATGTTTTAGAACATGTTTCAATATTGAATGTACCTATGCCTTGCTATCTCTCGCATTATGAAGTATACCAAGCAAAAAGACCAGAATAGCTATCCCAACTTACTATCCATACAAGGAAAACTGACATATCCTGCAAGCGGAGCTTGGGCAATGACAATGAACTTCTTTTGTTCAGCGAGGGAAGAGAGGTAGTAATTCATGAAGAAGATATGACTGAAAGCTCGCACATTTATAAAACATCTGTAGGGGACGTTTCTTAAATCTGCATATTTCATATTTCGAGTCTGCAATAGGGATGACATAATGAGAGGGAGAGTGCAAAAATAGTGCACCGATAGGGAGAAATAGTGAAGACGAATGAAGAGAGTCCATACATGGGCAACCTCCCGGACAGCATTTTTAGGACCTACCATTGTGCCAAAATTATTCAGCCTACCAATTAAAAAATTTCCCGCATCTACGAGCCTACCAAGGTAAACTTTGGAAAATATACGGGCCTACCACCCGACGGTCAGGTATCTGTCCATGTATGAGAGTCAGGTTATTACATTATATATTGTTGTGCCTTCCCCCCTTTCGCCATCCCTAGTCTGCAAAGATCCTTACGTGACATGAAGTGAATATTTGTCACAAATTGAGATCACACGATTGTAGCAACCGCATGCAGCCAAGTTCTGAATTACAATTAAAAATAACTTTCTTTTCGACACTCATTTCCAACTGGATACTACTATTGCTGCTGAAGCGAAATTTTGCCTGTAGATGTAATTCCTGTTGGCATAATATACCTGAACGTAATCAGCGTATCGTATCCACGCAGATTCATGTCTATCCTTGGCCGCACATTCATTTGCCCACTTCTTGTCAATCCAATATTCAGCACTTTTCCTATCTCCTGAAGGAAATTGATGCGAGAGAAGATTTAACTATGCATACCCAGAGCAAGGAACCTTTGTACTTGTTCTGTAGCAAATTCAGGAGAAACAGTAGACACATATTCCCTTTCACTCGTTTCGACTTGAGATGATGTTTGAGAAGAAGAGCTAGAAAGTGAAAAAGATGAATAAGGAACAAGGAAAAGAACATACGCTTCCTCCCGTACTTCCTCTTTGATGGTCTTGTGTTGAACTGGACGTCGACCACTGCGAGTTGTCATCGACATTACTGCATTCATAGATTGTACACTGTGGGCCCCAACTACGACTGTGTTCGGAATGAACAAACCGACAAAAAAACGGCAAGCTTACTGGTACCACGACGTTTTACCAGTCCGCGTTCCGAAATTGCGAATGTCTCTGCGTCTCTCCAATTTCCATGCTCTCTCGCCTCCACTCTCTTAATTTGCATACGAATCTATTCTACGCAGCAGATCGTTGTGTGGTACCAGCGTGCACACCTGTAGTAACAGCCAATCCTAATTTGCATTGAAGTACGGTAATTTTAATACTAGTCAAAAACGGTTAAACGCGACTCCAATAAATTTTAAAGGGTACTTGCTCGATAGCGAGCAATATTATAAGCTCAGCTCAATGTCTACATAGTTTTTTTACACCATTGGAACTAAGATCTAACAAAGGAAGCCCCAGTCACAGCACATAGCTTTTTGAACACTGTAATAGCTATGTACTACCTCTGTAAATCAAAAATAACGCTGTTACAGCTATGTACTATGTCTGTAGGATCTCTATCAACTGGGGGTTGAAAACCAAACCTTTTAATCGCATTATGAGACCGAGAGAGTGATCAGGAGCATGTAAGAATGAAGAGAGTCAGACGTAAATCGCGCTTGGTTTTCAAACCCTACTATCAACGCTGTAACATCGCTGTACGAGCTCTGTAGAAGCTGTGCATGTTCTCTGTCGAAGATATGTATATTCTCTGTCTCTATCTCTATCTCTGTCGCTATCTCGGTATCACTTCCCCCTGTATTACCACCTTGGGGGTTCTCTCTGGTCGTTTGCGGATGTTATAAGGGGCATAACAAACAATGAATGTTTATCAACGAAGTATAAGTATTTAGAACAATAAAAACGCTAAATAGCACACTATTATCCGAATTTCAATCCTCAAAGTCGACTAGTTTAGGACTTATTTCATAAAAAAAAGTACACCTCCTCGACCTCCTCGTTTCAGTAAAATGTTAAAGACTATGTCTGCTCGCAAGTAATGAAAGCAGTGAAAAAGCTCACCTGTTTTCGTGACTATATAATTCTCCTCCGCTCGAGATATTAAACTACATAACTTAATATAGCGATGCCTGAAAAATGAAGTAAATCTACATACTGACCTTTCATGCAAGAGCATCCATAAATAGAAATGCATATTTCTCGCTTCAAATAATCTTCCGCCATTTTCGTGCCAATGCCTATACAACTTCAATCGGCGTAACTGAACCTGCAACGAAGTAATAATATTCGGAATGGCTGCAACATTACAAATAGTTCGGCAACATAAATGAACAACATTTAAAAAACAATGGGTAGTTCCATAAAACATCACAAAACTTCAGAAAATAGTAGGAAATGGAAATGTCATCATCTCTTACAAATACTAATGAAGTACATAGCTATAACAGCTCTGTACTTCTCTGTCGCAACTCTGTTTCAGCACTGTTTGCCGAAACAGAGCTCTTACAGAGGTAAAAAATCTACAGACCAAAATCTGGCAGTGGAGTATTTACAGCGATGTAACATCTATGTACTATACTATGTACGACCGTTGTTCTAACGTTGTAAAAGCTATGTAGACAATGAGCTGAGAGCTTGGAATAGCAAAAATTAGAAAAATTACTCAAAACATCCGCGTTTGGCAAACCATTTCGCACTTTTCCGGGAATTTGGCAACGTGCCAACACCCTCTTGATGTGTACATTAGATTAAAAATTCAAAAATTCGGCTATTTTCGCTTCAACTTAGGACTGTGCACGCTGTGCTGGTTTTACGGTTTTGAAAAGCGCGGCCCGTGGTGTACTGTCAATAATTGTCTAGTTTCCGGCCCTGGGTGTAGTCCATATGATACCGTAATCTTTGTTGGTTGCTTCTAAATATTTATTTTTTTTCCTTGTGTAAAGATTTATTTTGTGATTTTACAACTATCTTAAAATGTAAAGCTGCGGCACAGATACTGGATAAATACAGAGACAGTCGCAATCGGGAAAATTAGGATTGGCAGAACGTCATACAAATGCAACACACAGCAGTTAGACAACGTCCTGCTGCGTAGAATAGATTCGTATACAAATTAAGATAGTGGGGGCGAGAGAGCATGGAAATTGGAGAGACGCAGAGACATTCGCAATTTCGGAGCGCGGACTGGTAAAACGTCGTGGTTACAGCAGTGTATTTAGAAAAGTACATTTTGAGAAGTATCTCGTTTCATGATAGGTCGTTTGATATAACCGAATACACCATTCGGTGCCCCAAGTTGCCAGTAACATGGAAAAAACTGTTCCTTAGATCCGAAAAAACTCATTTAGAAAAGTTATTCAATAATGACCTAAATTTCTCTATACTGGAGAGCTCCAGCTCCATGGAGCGTAACTGCTGTGCAACATATCGAAAGCCCTCCAATCTTCCAAAACGTTTTTATTAGAACACAGAAATCATCAGTGCATAACCGTACAAAATGTAATGAGATCAATTGATATGTCAGCAGAAGGAGTTGGTTTGCAAACAAGTGATTGATAACAATCACAAAAGAGGCTAAACAATGCTACCGTAATCTGAGAAGACGTTAGATTCTGAAAATGCTGGAGAGATATTGCGAGAGTTTTTAGAGATGGCAAGGACTTCCGAGTTGGAGTCTACTACTGCAACCTTGTATCGATGAGGACGAAAATTGAAGAGAATGAGATGGATCTGAGAAAGGAAGTTAGAATGGATGAGATTGCAGACTGACCATTCCGCATGCGATCGTCACTCCCAATGCACCTCCCCCCATCACATCTGCGTATCGATGCTTGTAGTCTCGAACCTGCACAATACTCTTCTTCTTATCTTCATCATTAGTAATCACTCACTCGACTCAGGCAAATGTAGACAGATAACACGAAGATAGCGTATTGAATGAAGGCTCGCACTATGGAGAAGAGACGGAGACGGTGATGTAGGTATAACTGAAGCAGGGAATCCGTTGACAATAACATGACATAGGTACTGACAATGACAACCGGGGATGGATAATGTCAGACTTACGATAGTGAAAACTGCGAAGAAGAGGGAAAGAGAAGCATGAGATGATGGGAAGGAGAAGTGTTGGTCTGGTCGAGACTGAAGAGGGGAATGAGGGGATGGAGGGGGGGAAGAGAGCAAATGGACTACCTCCCCAAGACACGTGAAGTTCTCGATGAAGGCATTGGATCCGAGGGGACAGAGAAGAGTGAGATTGGCTGGTTGGCAGACTGAGATGAAGTTGGGCCGGAGACGAGACGACGTGCGCTTGAAGATATTCGTAGCTACCGAAGTGGCCAGATAACCACAAGTGTACGAAGCTGAAGGGAAGGGAAGGGTAGGGGAGGGACACCAGGGAGGGAATACCGTAGAAGAAGACACTTTTGATGACGAAGGGATGAATGGAGTATGCACGCAGCTTCACGGGTTCTAATCGACAGTTCACTTTACGGATGAGAGAGTACTCCGAGAGGGGAACCTGCAGAGATCAAAGATCAAGGGGACAAGATGACTAGGCGAAAGGATCTATTCAACTCCGACCCTCCTTTGTCTTCAGTCTGTTCCTTTCTCAGATAAGAGAGATAAGAAGTGTCGAACACTACCCATTTAATTTCTTCTCCTTTACCCTTCCCCTTCCATCTCCCCCCCCTCCCCTTCTTTCATTCTAATCCCCATGCATGGCGATGTCATCGACCTCTAACTCTCTAATTCTTTTCTATCACTAATGAGTCTCGTGTTCTGCGCAAACAAGAAGTAAAAGGAAGATTACAACCTTATTTGTGACTGAAAGGGACTGACCAGAATGATAATGAGTACTCCATACAGCATAGTCATGTTCTCTGAATCGATGGTAGATGGTCTATCCGGATACCGTATCTCATCGTCATCACAGAAGAATCCCTTGAAGATGTTCAAGTAGAGGAATTACAAGAGGAAGACTCACTTGATGAGTGTAGGGAATGGATAAGGCGAAGAAACGAGCGATGACTAGGATTGGAATGGAGATGAGGGATACTAAGACATCGTGAGAGCCAGTCATCACGAGTCGAGAAAGGGTGAAGAGGGAAGTGGGGAGGAGAGGGAAGGGAGTGAAGGGTGGGGTGCAGGGGGGAGAGGGGAGATAATGAATACCCTATATGGGGGTGGAGTCCGGGGATGAAGGGGTGTCGTCTTCTTGAAGGAGAGTGTCTTCGACAAGCGCCGTCCCTCACTCGAATCTACCCTTATCATTCACCCCTTCAATGCTCATGGCCAAGAAATGACTGTCTTCAGGAACAGTACTTTCGTGCTTATAATCTAATAAGAGATCAATCTGAGCATCCACGTGTTGATAATGACAACTTCAATAAGAAGGTACTTGTTTATCGAAGGATTTTTGTTCTACAAATTATTACTCACACAAAAGTTTTGTGACAAAACTCGTCTTGTCTGCACTATCGCAAACAATAAAGCAAGCGTTAGCACTTTTTTATCGATCAGGCCAGATTTTCCAGATATCCTAAAATGTCATAATCAAGTGTTTTCAGATCTTCGCAAAATAAGACAAAAGTGTTCAGGTACGGTAGTCAGTTCGCGATTGCAACCCTGTGTGGATACAGTAATCGCCCACCTGCTCTCACCGCGCCAAGTTTTAAGGTTTTTTTTATTTTTTCTGTTTGAATAAAACGTTTTGTTGTCGAATACCTTTTTCTTCATATTATATCTGATCTCTCAGGCCAATCGACAATGGCCGCGTCTGAATTGGCTTACATGCAGTCTGACATCTCAAAAGGTTTGGTCAACGTTCGATGGTTTACAGATGGTTTTAGAGATGGCGGTTATTCTTCAAAATCTGCAGAAGAATCGAACGGAGTGGTTGCCAGTGATGAAGAGTGACAAGGAAGTGGTTAGTTTCTTTGTTCTGTTGCTCCAAAAGTGGCCTGCTTCAGTGGAGTGTTGTGAGGTATACAGTGGCTTCACGACCGTTCATTTGAAGGAATCGCAGACATTGAAAATGCATTAGGCACGGCACACTCAGTTCGCGATAGCTAACATTTTAATTGTCAAAAAATTAAAGATGTTTCAGAGTGTTCCACTATCTCCAAATATTGCTGGTTTCTAAATAAAAATAAATAAATTGGAATATAACTTATAGAAAAAAAGGGAATACCCCTTTTTTTCTTCTGCTTCTCTCCCGCGGCTGCCCATCCCCATAGAAGACTTGTAAGACAAGCATCGTCCCCGTCCCCTTAGAAGAGCTTTTCTTTTTCAAGTGAAGATATTATCCCCTCCTTCCCCTATCCCAAAGATTTCCTACCCGCCGCACACCTCACGGTGTATTCGATAAATAAAAATAAATAAAATATATATTGAGATATTTGCGATTTAGGTTCATTTTTAGCTATGTACGTTAGAGATACCGTAGTTTCAGAGTGTGCCGTTTTAGATATAGGTCATGAACGTACATGGGCTTATTCAGGTAGTACAAGCCTTGACAACGATGAGGGAGTCGATAGGTCCTCGGCTAGATTCGATTGAACAGGAAATAGATGAAGAGCAATTGACGCGTTCGGTAGTTGATGTATGCATTTTTTACTACTTTACCTTATTGCGGATGTTGTTAGTAATCAATGACTTGTATTCAGTTAGAAGAACTCCGATCACAGTTGTCCTCTCTTCGTTCCTGTCGAGAACTTCTGGACAAGTTTGCTTTCATCGAGGGACACTTGGTTGAATTGGGCGGTGACATCGAATCCAAGAGGTTGGTGTATGTTCTCAATCTCATGATATTTATCTTATTTGAGAGCGGCGGAACTGATAAACGAAGCTTCGGAGCAAGTTCCATCCAAGGAAGAAGTCAGTTTGGTTGAATCGGTCAAATCTGTTTTTTTTATTTGACACAAGACAATATGTTTTAAGCAGAATCATAGAGATAAAGTCACATTGGGCGGAACATTAATCAGATTAATTAATTGAGTTAACTTTTAAGCTGGCGGGGGGCGAATTGGAAGGAACGCACTCGACTGTTCCTCTTGCCTCGGATATTCTCAAGAAGGAACTTGTGACTGCGAGCAATATGTTGCTTGGCAAGCTTCATCGATGGTTCAAACAAGTATCAATTTTTGTTATTTTCAAATTCACGTGAGGCATACTTTCAACGAAATATCTTCACAAAATTAGCTCTTGATATTCTTACTCCGTTCCCATGCTGTCACTTTTGTATAAGAAGTGAGCTACCTCTATTGAAGTGGTTAGCAACGTCCTTTATCAGCCACTCCTCTCCTCTCCTTGCAGACCTTCCTATTCTCTCCTTCCCGCCTTCCCAATGTCACTCAACTCATTCTGTCCATGAACGATCAAACAGAAGCTATCGATGTGAGTATTCCCTATTCTTACCCTTCAAATTTTATTTCCTCTATAATTCTTGCTTAAGAATCTTGAAGCGATGATGTTGCTCAATGTTCTCCATGATTCTCTACAACAAGTAGTCAGTTGTTTCAATTCAAGTAAAGCTGTTTTTTTAGTTTTCCAAGTCCTTTATGTGTGAACTAATTGATCCGATAGTCAATGGAGGAGGATCTTCTGCACTTTCCTGTACTACAGACCCCGTTAATGTAAGTATTCCTTCAATCTCTTTCCATATCCTGTCTCAGTCTATCACTCACATCTTTCGAGTCAAAACAACAAAGGTAAAAGGAGGAACTACGATTGATGCGCAGCGAGTATTTAAGTAGGTTGATTGAATTGTTTCGAGTAAACTGGCCGATATGTAGGTGGACTGTATGTGTAGATCTTTTGATATAGCGATTAGCTTACTCAATGATTATAGTCAAAATTCTCAAAGTGTGCTAATGTAAAGTGCTGACAGGCTTTAAATATGATAGAAATGAGTAATGCGAGCGTAATTCAGTCAACTGGAGTGCCTCTTCACTCATCTCTCCTCGGCTCTTTCTTCTATCGTCGTTCAAACAGTCCCTCTCGTCAAATCCATCTTTAAACTCCTCGAACAACAATTTATGATGCTTATTCTAAAGGTATTTGAAGCCCTTCTAATCTAATCTATTTGCCCTTGAAGAAAGTGATCTCGCCACTATCGGGAACTGAGGAGGAGATGAAGGTGGTTATGAGCCATGCAGAGGCTTTTCGAGACAAACTCATAGTGAGCTGAACCTTTTGTTTGTTTAAAGGGAACCTAAAGTGTCGTCAAATCGTCCATTTTGAGTTTGATCTATGCGGACTCCTACCGCGAAGGGTTGAAGTCTGATAGGAAAGTTGCACCGAACAAGCTATTGACTGCTATGAGGAGAGATCAAAGGAGGCGATGCCACTGGCAATTAAAGGCCCTTCCTCTCACCTCCGAGAGGGAGACTCACCCCCCCCCCCCTTTCCCTCTCGAGGGAGGATGACTCAATCTCTTGCATTTCATGTACCCTCATCTTTTGTTTTTGTATGTTGTTCTCTGCATAATATCTCTTTATCATGGTTATCATGCATTTCAGATGTTCAGCGAGGGTCGAAATCGGAAGGCGAGGGAACGGCGAGAGAAGGCTTGGATAGGAAAAGATGGAAGATAAGAAAAGGAGGAAGAAGATATCGTTATTCTTTCTACACTCAGGTTTATTATTTTGACTCACCCCCTCTTTCTTTCTCTCGATCCTCTTTTCTTGCTAAATACGTTGCCAGAAAAAAACCTCTTTTCAAATTACTTTTACCGTTTCAACTTTATGCGAATTCAAACAATGCGTTAAAATGAAAAGTATTTATGGCGACGTGTTTATTTTTGTGTTATGTAAATGAGCAACAATATTTGGGCAACCATAATAACAGCCTTAGGAAAAAATATGAAACACACGGAAAGTTGAATCTGCTAGCTGCAATTTTCT
>LS929061.1:292768-321754 GCA_900490955.1 Micoletzkya japonica | reverse complement strand
TCAAACAATGCGTTAAAATGAAAAGTATTTATGGCGACGTGTTTATTTTTGTGTTATGTAAATGAGCAACAATATTTGGGCAACCATAATAACAGCCTTAGGAAAAAATATGAAACACACGGAAAGTTGAATCTGCTAGCTGCAATTTTCTGTCACCATTTGATCTTAGAATCCCAAAGGTAAAACAAAAATCTCGTTGCTCAAATATTGCCGCTATGGAGATCCTCTGATTAGGCTCCCTCTTTTTTTGTCTCAGTCGCCGCATAACAGCAAATCATGCTAACGTTTTCTATTCTGAACCTCGTTGAGCTGTGTTTCACGTTCACTTTATTACATAGGTTCACAATTACCAATCCTATGTGTCGATAAAATTTTTTTGTTTACCGAGAAGATCGTGGAAAGCACAGAAATCCCGAATATTGAAAGAATGAGTGAATTTGCCGCACTTGAACAAGGCGATATCTGAAATAAGAAAGGTCTCCCGTTTTGTTCGAGATGCCGCCAGTCATCCCCGTGTCGAGGCTCCCGTGGTCATCCCTCATGATGGAGGTTGCCTGAAGCTTATTTTGAACAGTCTCGGGCGGATTCCGTGCCCTCTGATGACAGAATGTTGTCGCATTGTTGATGGCTTTGAAGTGGGGGGGCAGGAGTGCGTTGTGATCGGTAGATGACTTCGCAGTGATGATGGAATGTGCCATTGAGAGATGAAGACGAGTGAAGAAAAGAGTGGGTTGAAAAACCTTCTGGAAACATTGCTATTTTTGTTGTTTTCATACCTTGACGAGAGAGGTTGCGTAGAAGGAAGATGAGGAGCTCCGGAGATCCTCGTAGAGGAAATCCTGAGAAAGAAGGGCTATTAGATATGGAATAAGGGACTTGGAAACAACGGGAAACAAGCAGAACAACGAGAAATGAAAGGGGAGTGATCATATAAAAGGGAGGAAAGAGGAGAAGGAGGAGGGAATCGGGCGAGAAGAAACCTCCTTCCTTCCCTTGATCAATAGCGCAATTACCGTGCGCAAAACTTGGTCAAATACATGATCTGTAACCCTCTTTCAGAGGATATCTCGCGAAATTCGAAAAAATATGAGAAAATGTTTTGTGTATGTGAGTTACTAGTCTATACGAAGCTTATGACATGGAGATCTGTGACACTTTAGGTTCCCTTTAAGAGAGCCTTCTTGTAAGGGCGCACCAAAGCTGATAACCTGCGGATGGACAAAATTAACCTATGCTGAAACTTTCTCAGTGATTGCCTAGGGGTAGGGGACATCGAAAAACACTATCTATGACTAATATTTTTATTCTTCTAATTTTTTTATAAAAAATTATCATATGTAATTCATGTTCTAGTATCCGTTCGACGCAGAATTTTACGTTGATCTCGAATTTATCATGATTGTCACGAAAAACTTGAAAACTGATAAAGTTATATGGAGAAAACCTCATTTTTTTAACGTTTTTCGCGCTTTGAAATATCATAACCATTTTAGGTTTCCAACACTGTAAGATTTTTAAAAGAACCGCCTGAATGTCCTCTACAACATATATTTTATATATTTGGACATATATTAATATATTTGGAAAAAATCCGATATACATATGTGCCCAAATATGCAGCTGAGTAATGGCCATCGTAGCCTGAGCTGCATGGAGAGCCGGTCAGAATGTAGCACATACAAAGAACACATTCATGTTTTTTCAGCTAAACAAGTTTTCTAGGGTAAAATTATGCACTGAAAACGATGAAGGACCTTTCATGACCTGAAAACTGATCGTTAAATATTTATGGCTTAAGAAAATGAATTTCCCTTGTTTTGTTTTCTCGTAGAGTTTGTTGAGATAGAGATCTGAGAAAGTGATAACGACATCGGTAATTCTTTTCCACACAAGATAAGGCAGACTAGACACAATTTTATGATACATTATCATATAATACATGGGCGTGATTGTCAGATCGGACGCTAGGATGGGGGCCTGCACCATAGAACCAGGAAAATTGTTATGGTGCATCGATCAAGAAAATGATGTTACACCGTGCGGAGAGTAGCT
Source organism: Micoletzkya japonica (assembly GCA_900490955.1). Taxonomy (NCBI): domain Eukaryota; kingdom Metazoa; phylum Nematoda; class Chromadorea; order Rhabditida; family Diplogasteridae; genus Micoletzkya; species Micoletzkya japonica. The sequence goes on along the minus strand of LS929061.1, from coordinate 319,702 downwards.
TATGTGTAATTGCGATTTTTTGAAAAAGTTAACTCTATGTAATAGTCGTAAATTTCGGATAAAAATTGAATTTCTCATTAGCGGTTCATTTCCAAAAACAAAGGAAACAGTGAGATTTTTCAACAAATCTCACTGTTTCCCAGTATCAAACTGAATTTCCTTATAATTTTCAAGTGTTGTCCGAATATTTTTGCAGATTGCCTTAGATAATTAGAGGAAATTAAAAGTGATCATCATAACAAGCGTTTTACATTACGATTCATTTTTTGCAGGCCCCCATCCTAGCTTCCGATCTGACAATCACGCCCATGTATTATATGATAATGTATCATAAAATTGTGCCTAATCTTGTGTGGAAAAGAATGACCGATGTAGTTATCACTTTCTCGGATCGTTTTCAGTGCATAATTTTACCCTAGAAAACTTGTTTAGCTGAAAAAACATGAATGTGTTCTTTGTATGTGCTACATTCTGACCGGCTCTCCATGCCGCTCATGCTACGATGGCCATTAATCAGCTGCATATTTGGGCACATATGTATACCGGAATCTTTTTCCAAAAAATATATATTGTAGAGGACATTCAGGCGGTTCTTTTTAGACAAAGAATATCTTACGGAGTTGGGATCCTAAAATAGTTATGATATTTCAAAGCGCGAAAACGTGAAAAAAATGGGGTTTTCTCCATATAACTTTATCAGTTTCCAAGTTTTTTCGTGACAAGCATGATAAATTCGAGATCAGCGTAAAATTCTGCGTTCGATGGATACTAGAACCTGAATTACATATGATTTTTTAAAAATTTCGGCTTTTTTAAAGAATATTTTTTATAAAAAAATAAAAGAATAAAAATATTAGCCATAGTGTTTTTCGGTGTCCCCAACCCCTGAGAAAGTTTTAGTATAGGTTAATTTTTGGCCATCCGCCCTGTTGTACACTCTTATAAATAGTCTCTCTTAATCAGTAATACAACATTAATATGGTAATGATTAAGAGTCTGGAGTTGTTCAATGATCGAAGTGCTACCTTCACTGCATTCGCTGAAGAACATGAACGAGTGTTCAGTGACAGGAAGTGTATGGCTCAGTTAGCCAAGGCACGAATGCTTATTCTACAACCTTATCTGCATATTGAGTCGGTGAGAGGACAATACGGGATACGGTAGATTACGGTGAAGGGAACGTGTTAAGGTTGGATTCGGGGATGAAGATGAAGAGGAGACAGCGAGTCAGTTCGAGAAGGACTGCTTGGGTATATTTGGAGTGAGTGCACAAGAGGTATGAGAGGGGATTGGGGAGTGTAAGAGAGATGGGCAATTCGAGAGTAAGGGGAATAGCTTGGAGAGAGGGAAAAGGTGCAGGAGTATGAAATGGTAGTGTTTATTGACTTGGTTAAGGTTGTCCGAGTGGAGAAGAAGGACAGTTTGTATCCACAATTCTTCCGATTGCTTCGTTGTCAGATCAGGTGAGAAGGGGATTGCTTGTGTAGCTCTTAGATTGGTATTTATAGTCAGTCACAAAAGGAACTCGTGCAACTAATTGAGGAGACTGTTCAGAGTGGAGTCAATGCTGAGAATGAGGTACTGTAGTAAGGGAATGAGATAATGTAATAAGGGAATAAGGTACTGTAATAAGGGAATGAGGTACTATAATAAGGGAGTTATATGGCGTGAACTTCTTCTTTGTGGTAGTTATGACATTGTTGAAGTGGACCACTCCCCCTCTCCTCCCCTCTGTTGGCACCCACTCTGCCCTCTCTACCGTACCCTACAGTCTCCTCCCTTACAGTCTACAGCCAGTCGTTTCCTTCTGACCTCCCGTAATATCGTGCAACTCTTCTTGTCTCTCGCTCCGAAACATCACAAGACTTCTCTTTCGAGTGTCCCTCAAATGGCAGGTAATGGAATAAGAGAAGAAAGGGAGTATAATGAGAGAGTCTTGAGCACTTTACTACACGAACTGTCATTATATGGCACATCGACTAATGCTTCTTGTCTTTGATATAGCGAAGACGAATAAGAAGAATGTGGTGAGTGAGCAGTGAACTAGGAAGGAACTCAAATTAAACATTTAAAACATAAGAAGGGAATGAAAGTTCAGCTGACCCAGGTAGCTAGCAGATTCACTTGATTTTACAAAGCTCTGTGTAAGGCATATAGATAGTTGTAGTTATAAGAGGTGGTTGCGTGAGAATATTGGTAGCATTAATTTAAGATGGACGAGTATCGATCGTTCCTGTCTGATTTCCTGTATCAACTCTACGATTCTGCTCGGAATGTCATGGAAGTTCAACTGACACAGGTAGCTACTATCCATTAATGCTCACCTTTTCTTATTTGTTGCCGAAGTTAACGATGTTGCACAAATTAGTCCACGTTGATTATATTAAGGTGCGGCGAAACATCTCTACTCTTCTCGATGAAGTTAGTGGTAAGTGCGTCACTTATCCGAACCTCAATCCCGAGCCCCATTACGCGTACAGCGTAGATAAAATAAAATAAAATAATGTCTTTGTGAAATTGTATATCTGTCTATCAATGATATCTTCGTGTCCTTTCAATAAACCATCGTAAAGACCAGAATGGAATGCTCTGCTCAATACAGTTGCTCATCTTTTCAGTTATTTCTTCTTCATCAAAAGCCGATCGTCCAATTCATGCGTGTACGATGCAATTAGAGACACTTTCGAGTGTCTGGAAGGAAGTTAGTCAATTTTTTTCCAATTCCTTCTTACTCTAATCAGCTCGAATAGTTCATAATGTCACAATCTCATGCTATTTATCACATTATCCTTTGGGTTCGTTGGTGGAAGTAATTCTAAATATTGTGCATCGGTGTGTTGACTGTGTTAAAAGTGTAGCCAAGTAAGATTGATGATTCACCCATGCCTCTTTCCCTCCTTCCCTTCAGGTTCTCCCTGAACTAGTCTTCTGCCGTGCAATGGCCAATGTCATTGGATTCCTTCTGGATGAAATGACTCGAATCGTCACTATTCCCGAGGATATCACAGCCGATGTCAGAGTTGTCTTGAGGCAATTACGATTGTGATGGAATGAGGGTGGTAGTTAAGTATTGCAGGACTCGGTCTACGTGGCTAAACTTATGTCGAACACTCTGATTCCTCTCGAGAAATTGATCATGGTAAGTGGAGTTACTGTAGTGCTCATCTACCAGTAATTAGCAACAAGCATAATACTAGAAAGATAGATTTCTATGAGCTTTTATTGAGAAAATTCATACATGGACACAGAACTGTTGAAAAGGTGGTAGGCGCAAATATATTTTTTTAAAGTTTTTACATGGCAGGCAAGTATTTGCTACCATTTTCATCATATACAAAGAGATTTACGAAAATATTCTGGTAGGCCTGTTTCAGAATACGGTAGAGAAGCTTGCCCGCATATGAGCATATTCGTGTACTATGTATATGAACTTGAGGCTGAATATAGAGCATTCCAGGTTAGAGGGACCCCCATGCTTCACAAAGAGTGTACTAAACCCTACTTCCACTATAAGGAGATTCTCTTCATTCTCAACGCATCTCTACAGGTTAATTGAGAGTTGCGTGAGAGCGGAATGATTGTATTGAGGACATTGATGATCGATGGTGTGATGGGAAGGGTCCGTTGGCTGAATATGTCACTGTCAAGGAGGTGCGTATTCACTACTTCTCACACACTTCGGCTGAGCTGCTGTACAACTAAATACTGCCTTTTGACACACACAAAATGGGTTTATGCGGTTTATCCCTTAGGGTGCATCGTTCAATGGAGTACGGATGCCGATACAGTAACCATATTTTTGTAGAGCGTAATGGCGCGGTCTCCCTTATTTCCAGGTCGTAGATATGTGACCTATCTAATCCTCTTCCCTTCCATAACCCCCTTTAGCTTCGTCATCTCATCAAAGCTCTCTTCTCCAATTCCCAACAACGAAGTCGGCTCCTCGATAGAATCTATTAGAAACCGTATCATATGTAAACTCTTGATCACTTTAATGTTTCCCTTCCCACCTACTCATTTCCTTTGAACGAGTTGTGTATTTCATAAATGCCTTGTATCGCTAATAAACGGTTTTACAGTTTCCTCTATCCTATATCTGTGTTGTGGCTGGTCAATCGGTATACCTTTCAACCTTGACCCTCACTATGCATGTGGAAGGTGTTCGTGGAGAGAGTATCTCAATAGTCTCTGGGTATTTGTAATAATAGTTGACTGGTCGCTTTGAGTAGTTTACTCTTGGATACATTGATGATAATGGGGAGCGAGGTATTGGGCGGAACGTTGAGAGTAGTGAGAGAGAGAGCAAGGGACTGACAGAGACGTCGATAAGAAGAGGTCAAAGTCCGATTTGTGTAGTGGGTGCAAAGTGTGGAAGGGAGAGTGTTCACTCAGCCTATCGCATGTCTCCAGTCAGTCTTTCCCTCCTCTTCCCTATCCCCCTTGTGCTTGTCTACTCTCTGTCAATGCCAATCGTCAGTTCAGATGTTGTCTCCAAAGCTGTCGTCGTCCCTTTCTCTCTTGATCCGATCCCTCTCCACTTCACACTCTTCTTATTCGCCCATCAAGAATGTAACAGTCATCGGAGCTGGATTGATGGGTGCAGGGATTGCACAAGTGAGTACTTCATGTACACTGTTAATGGACTCCGGCGCACAGCCGGATGAAAACAATAGGACCTATCCGATTATTGTCTTGAACGAAAACAAAATTTTGTTGGATACTGTAGCATTTTTAGCTTATCTCTGACCTAAATTTGAAATTTGGCAAATTGTCAAGTCAAAAGTCCACCGGTAGGGTCATCCGGCTGTGCGACGGAACGCTTCTTTATGACTTGTGGAGGGAAGGGTTGGATGCGGAGGGGGGAATAGAAGGGGGAACATGCCTTTCCTTCACTCACAAAAACGTTCTTGGCTATTTCATCTGTAAATGATTATAATTCGGGTTTATGGGACTCAAATGGCAATATGACAATAAGTGGGTAGATGAAAGGTCTTTTCAGGTAACAGCCAATGCACATATCAACGTCGTCCTCGTTGATCAAAATGAGAAGATTCTGGACAAAGTGGGTTTATCGATGAACTGACAATAGTCGGGAACACTGAAATTATGGGTCTCTAGGTAAAATAGGAACAATTTGAGTTGTATCGGTCGTTAGAGTGGCTCCATCTGAAGTGACGACAAGAGGGACTCGTTGTCAGTCAATCATTTCTCCTTGTTCAGTCTCGCTCCAGCATCGACAAGAGTATCGCGAGAGTTGCCAAGAAGAAGTTGGCTGACGACGTCAATGCACAGAAGAAGTTTATTGAAGAAACGATGAAGCATCTCACAACATCCACGAAGACTGAAGAGGCGGTACGCAATTAATTGGTGATAGGGACTGGGGGAATGGAGGGGAGGGGTGGGGATGTATTAGAGAATGGAGGCGGATGTATGAGGGATACATAACCACTCTTCTCTACATGCATTCGTCTGCGTGAAATATCTCTTTCCTCAGGTCTCCAAAGCGGATTTGGTGATTGAGGCTATCGTTGAGAATATCGACGTGAAGAGAAAGCTATTCGGACAAGTCGAAGGAGCTGCGAAGAGGTGGGGAGTTGGGAGGAGTTGGAGAGGGGGAGAGAGATTGGTGAATTACACTTGGATGTGGAGTAGACACGTGGTTTTGCTCGATTAATGTGTACAATGCATCTGTTAATAGAATAGAATCTACAGTCATTTAGTATTTGCATCCAAGACAATACTAAGCGTAATCGTAGTATATTATTGATAAAATTGTTCCACCAGTAAACTCATTCCTACTTCGTCTGGGCTCTCTTCATACCCGCTCTCTTTCCGGTAATAGTAATGAGACTACTGACGGAACTTTTTCATCAACCATTAATTTGGAAGACTAACAATAAGATAGATTGTTAGCTCGACCATTCTGACGACCAACACATCGTCCCTTCAATTGTCTGACATTGCTGCGAATCTGAAGAACAAGTAAGTTAATAGTTTATAGATTTTCTCTCTTTGTCAGTGTGTGTCTGTCCGTGGGTCGATTATCTCCTTTAGAATCTAGAATTTCAAAAAACGTTCTAATCATTAAAAAAAGACTTAACTTTTTGATGTCACTCTGACAAGTGTTCAGTATTGCTCTGAAACTTGTGGTAGTTATCTTTTACCACAAGTTTCAGAGGTTTGTGAAATGATGTGAATTGTGAATTGCCTCGTTTATCCTTTTATTCCTTGCAGATCTCAATTCGGAGGTCTACACTTCTTCAATCCTGTTCCTGTTATGAAGTTGCTTGAAGTAAGTACTGTCGTTTTTCTACGTCCTCTCTTTACATAGTTTTTAATAGGCAGGAACTGTATAGGCATCTTGTTAAGGTGCTTATTCAAGTGTAATTTGAAATGCTATATATTGTATGATCTATCTCTCGATGTAGGCATGGTGTGAGATGTTTAGGTAGTTCGACATAAGGAGACCTCAGATGATACGTACAATGCATTGATGGCCTATGGAAAGGCTATCGGAAAGGTCTGCGTCACTTGCAAGGTAATGCAGAATATCCGAAAGAAGCATTGAGAGTACCACCCATGCACGGGTCCGTGCCCATCCTCGAGATAACGTATTTTAACAATAAACATGTTATACTATTTCTACAATAATATTCTCATATCCTCTTTGCGTAATACCTACTCTCAAGTCTCGTCATTACCGTACCCTCAGGATACCCCTGGATTCATCGTGAACCGTCTTCTCATCCCCTACATGTATGAAGCCCTTCGTATGTACGACAGAGGAGATGCCACTCTCAAGGTCTGCTGCTTTCTTTTTTCTTTATCATGAGAGATAGAGAAAGATGAAACAAATAATATCAATAACATTCATTGTCCAATATCCATTGGTTTAAGGACATCGATGTTGCGATGAAATTGGGAGCGGGCTATCCAATGGGACCATTCGAATTGTGTGACTATGTTGGTCTGGATACCGTACTCTTCATTGGACAAGGTAGCCTATTGCTTTTTACCATTCTTATTGCGATGAAGTAAATAAAGACTTAAATGTTAAGGATGGGTTAAGAACTTCCCTAACGAACCTTCATTTAAGACGTCACCTACTCTCGAGAAACTTGTCAAGGTAAAGAAGGACTATTCGATTACCGCGTGAAACATATCTTGTTTAGGAAGGAAAGTTGGGACGAAAGACTGGAGAAGGATTCTTCAAGTATACGTAGTAATTGTATACGACGATTGGTGTAATTGTCATATTCGAGAGATAATAGTATTTATGCGAGAAGAGAAGAGAGCAATTGAGTGGAGAATGTATGGGGCAAGAGAAGAAGAAGAAGGAAAGAGAATGAAAAGAATGAATTGAGTCGACGAAGAATTGAATGACACTATGAGGGCCTACACCTCACTCCTTCTTCTCCCTCCTACTACTCTCTCCATTTATCCTCCCCCCTCTATTCTCCCTCACAACAGCCCTCCTCTCTTCTCAGGTATCCCTTCTTCTCACCTCCCTAATCCCCTATGCCATCCATATTCTCTATATAACATCTTCTTTCTGTGACATTCGTTCGTTAGTGAATTGTCGATCAACTTGAAGAGGAATCCCGAGGGAGAGGGGAAGGTGTTGGGAGGGAGGGAGAGAGGGAGAGGGAGAAGCATGCAAGAGAGGAGAAAGCAAGGAAGGGGCTATTCGTGGTTGGTCAGTTGTGCCCTTGGCTTTATAAACACGTGTATTAATTCGTGCCCTTCCTCCCCTTCTACTCTATCTCTCTCCCCCTCCCTCCGTCCCTCCCCCACAGTTTCCCATTTCCATTCCCATGAAAAGTGTGAGTCCATCGCCCTCCTTTGTCTTCAAAAGAAGTCTCCCTTTATCTCTTCTCCCTACTCTCCCATTCCTTCTCCCCCTATAACCTCTCTTATCCTCCTCATTTCCTCCTCATATTAGGGTTCTCTTTTTTACGCTTTTTCGCGGTTATGTTTCAGGCTTCTATAAATTGCAGGATATGCCTACAGAGAATGAAAAGTGAAACATAACCGTGGAAAAGCGTCAAAAAGAGAACCCTACTTCATATCCCTTATCTTCCCTCACTATCACTACTCCTCTCGCCTTCCCTAACAGTCTTCTCAACTAAATCAATGGTTCCCTCAGCAAACATGCCTTTCCTCCCTTCATTATACCCTCTGCTCTTCCTCTTCCTCCCCTCTAGTCCCTCTCCTCTCCCTCCCCTCTCTCCCATCTCTCTTCTACCTTACGTACATCTTCCTTCATTTATGGTCTCTTCACTTAGTCTCATAAGTAAGTGAATCGCTGATATTGCTATACTCGTGGGAGCTTTTGCTTTCCTTTCCCTTGACTCCGTCTCTCTTACCTCTTTTCCTCTCCCTCCTCTCTCGTAACTCCTCCCTCATCTCCCTCCCTCTTACCTCTCCCCTTCCACCCTCCCGTAGGTCTTACTTAATCCTTTCTTCCTTTCCCCACTGATCCCCTTCCTTTTAACTCGATAATAGTCAATGAGTGAATGAGTAATGTGTATGTTAGTCTCCTTTGACTCCTTCGCCCCTTCCTCCCTTTACCCATACCCCCTCTTACTCTCTCCCTTCCCCCTCCATTTGTATTCGTCAGTCTCATTTCCCTCTCTTCATTTGTCCCTCATCCCCTTCATATAATCTGTTCTTTCCTCTCTTCATTCCCGTCTGCTCTTCCTCTTCTAATACATCTTCTCTACTCATTCACCCCATACTCCATTTATCTCCTTCCCTCCCTTGTTTCATCTTCTCTTCTTCCCTGTCATGTCTTCGTAGTCCCTTGCGTGCTCCCTTCTCCTCCCTCTTACCTCTCCCCCCATCCTTCGCTTTCCCCTCTTCTCTTCACTGTACTTCCGTCCACCCCTCCATCTACCAATTCGTGTCAAACTGCTCACCAATTATTTGTCTATTCAACTAAACTCAGCTATTGCATGGATCGTATGGGGTGTAGGGGAGAGGGAATGGATAGAGAGGAGAGATGGAGAAGGGGGGAGAGGGGGAGAAGAGGAGAGGAGGAGAAGAGGAGAGGGGCGACCGGAGGGACGAGGGAGAGGGGACACATCTATCTCCATTCGAGTAGGAAGGAGTGCTTTGTTGGATCGGCGAGAGAGTAGAAAAGGGGATACAATTTCGTGCGTTTCGAGGATTGGCTTTCTTTTGACTCTTCGCCCTCTTCAGTGCTTGACTTGCTCGCTTTGCATATCCCCCTTTGCAGATAGATGAGTGGATCACGGTAGACGAGAGATGGAGGATTATCCAGAGAGGAAGGAGACGACTGGAGGAAGGAAGATTCTATCCAATAACTACATCGTCGATGGTATGTCTACAGTGTCCTAGGGTACAAATTAAGGTTTGAAAATGAGACATGTCAAAGTCATTCAAAATTGTGTGTCTGCGCCTTCATAGGCGCTTCGTAGATCCCTCCGATTACTCTTGCACGTCGTTGTAGTACTTAGTTAGGTAGTTAATTGTGTAGATGAGCAAGATTGTCAGTTTGTATAGCTGAGTACCCAAGTTAGCTTGTTCAAAGCTAGTGACAGAAAGACTCGAAATACAGTAGAAGGAGTGAAATAGTTGGATGTTTTGGTGTCTCTCCCTTCCATGGATATTTTGCAGTCTTCTCATAGCCCCTCATTGCCTTTCCTCTCCTCATTTCCTCTCCCCTTCCCTCCCAACTTTTCCTCACTTTCATTGTCTCTCCCCTTAACCTACCCTGCTTGTCACTACCATTCCATCCCTTCCCCTTCTTCTTCTCTTCCTTTTCCTCCCCTTTCTCTCCTTATCCTACTTGTGCTAACTGCATTTGTCCTCTCCTTCCTATCCTATCCACACGTCTCCTCTTCCTTGTCAAATCATAGAAAAAAATACAAGTCATCTTTCCTCTATTCAATGTTCATCTCCTTCTTTTGTCTGTATTTGCACTAGTAGAGTTAACTCGTGCCGATATTGCTTCCCACGTTAAATAGCACTCGTCTTATCGCAGTAAGGAATCCCCCTCAAGGAATGCTGTAACCCTACTGAGTCCCCATTAACTCCCTCCCCATCCCCACAGTCTCTCTTCCCTTCATGTCCATCCCCCATAGCTTCTCCTCTCTTCATCACAGCTTATGACCATTTCCACAAGCCTTTCTTCCCTCCTTTCCTTATTGCTTTTTATGCTCGCTTGTGCCACCTTCTCCCTTGAACATTTCACTCTTCCCCGACTTCTTCCCCTATATTAGTAATACGAAACCATGGGGAATATCAAGGAGTGAGTGTAGAATAAGCGACAGTGCTTCGTCCCTGCAGTGTCTTCTCTTCCCTTCTACTCCCCTTTACTCTCTCGCTCCTTCGCTATTCTCCCTTATTATGGATCCTTCTCATCAATTCATATGCAGTCAACTTCTCACTTCTTCTTCATCTTCGCTTTCCTTCCTCTCCTTCACTCCAACTTCTCATATTTGTATTTCTATATAGTGGAATAAACCGATCCGTCAGTTTCTTTCGTTCCAAAATGAGTCTAATTCTCTCATCTTTGCGCACTCTCTCGTCTTATATTCGGAATGATTTTCCGACGGATCTTTTTAATCCACTATACTTTCTCTAAACATTTCCTGTATTCCATAATGATGTCCTATGCGAATAGCAAGTGGAGAATGTCTTCTAGCCGGCTTGGATTCAACTTCAAAGACGAGCGAATGCTTCTATTTAGTGCTCAGAGAGTATTGAGGGGAGACAAGGGCACTCCCTTGCCCCCTCCATGTCCCCCTTCCCCCTACAGGGATTCTTCCACTCTGCAACCCTGTCCCTCTCAGTCATCGCAATTCTCATTTTCCGTCACTTGCACACTTTGTATCCCCTCACTTCGCTTTCCTTTCCCTTCTCCATTCTCCTTCTTCTCTTATCCATTCCTCTCTCGTATCCACTTCTTTCCGTCCTTCTTCTCTTCCACTTTAATTCTCGTAATCAAGGAGAATTAGATGAACATTCAAGTGATCGATAACATAGAGAATCGTGTAGACGACAATCAACAGCAAGGTAATCAATCCCCCTGCTATTAGCATTCCTTAATTATTAATACAAGTTAATCTACCCTTCTCTGCATACTTTCATGAGTAGCCTTTCTCGATTTGTTTTAAAACTTACCTGCTCATGTTAATGCTCGAATTTGAAAATGTTCCCCCGATTTCCTTTATTTATACCGTTCTTAGGTTCTCTTCCCACGCCAGACTTATTCCCTCCCAAGTCCTTCCTCCTCCATAATACTTCATCAAAATAACCCGGGCCATAGAATCTTACAAAGCCCATAAGTCTAACCTAGCAAAAATGAGATGCAACCCAAGACACGCAATGAATGAAAGGAAAGTATTGACGAAATTGACGGATAAATTCCGTCCGAAAAGTTCCTACTTTTCCTGAACTCTCTTCACACCGCTTCGCTCTCTCGTCGGAAATAGGAATGACAAGCGATGGAACATTTTTTACACCATAAAATGATTGACATTTCATGATAAAATATGAAACCTTCTTTTTAGCGGCAAAGCTTGGTCAGTATTCGGTGTGTTCATGGATACTCACTATTATATCCTACTTCCTCGTCATCATTACTCTTCCTCTCTCTGCATGTCTGTGCATCAAGGTATACATAACTCATTTCCGATTCCTCTCTCATTCCAACACATCAGGTAGTACAAGAATACGAACGAGCGGTAATATTCCGATTGGGAAGATTATTGCCTGGAGGAGCTAGAGGGCCTGGTGAGCTAAAGCTAATTAGGATAGAAATAGGAAAGGAAAGGAAGGGAAAGCAATACTTCAGGCCTCTTCTTCATCATACCCTGCATAGATTCGTACAAGAAAGTCGATCTTCGAGTGGTTTCCTTCGATGTTCCCCCGCAAGAGGTTTCCATTAATAATAATATATTTATTGTAAAAGAAATATAGGAAGTACAATTAGATGAAGCAAAAGCGATAAAACATTGCAAGACAATTACTTATTTCAAAATCGTTTATACTTAGATTCTGTCGAAAGATTCCGTAACTGTCGCTGTTGATGCGGTTGTATACTTCCGAATCTCTAACGCTACTGTTTCGAGTAAGTTTTATATGCACAGTAGAGAATACTAATAACTAAGTCATTTTATATAGTCTGAGAGTTTTTGATAACTTTTTCGGAATAATTCCGGACCTGACGGTACTTCGGGAATCCATTCCTCACTCTTTTAAGGAATATCCCGCATTTTCCCGAAGTATCGTCAGGTACGGAATAAATCTGAAAAAGTTACCGAAACTCTCAGTGTAATACATATCGATTTGAGTAACAAATGTCGAGGATTCGAGTAGGTCTACTAAACTCCTTGCACAGACGACTCTTCGCAATATTCTTGGTATGTCGTATACGATTAATATTAAAGATATTGGACTGCTGTAAGTGAACTCGTTCAGGCACTCGAACCCTCGCTGAGATGTTATCTGACAGAGAGACGATCTCTCATCAAATGCAGACAACACTCGATGAGGCAACTGACCCGTGGGGTGTCAAAGTGGAAAGGGTCGAAGTGAAGGATGTGCGACTCCCTCTGCAATTGCAACGAGCAATGGCCGCAGAAGCTGAAGCCACGAGAGAAGCGGGAGCGAAGGTACGTGGATGTGAAGACAGTCTTTGTGTGGAGGGAGTACGGGGACAGTCCTTGTGTCGTCATCTTATCATGACAACGACGGTTGCAGGTCATCGCTGCGGAGGGAGAACAGAAGGCGTCGCAAGCTCTTCGAGAGGCAGCCGATGTAATAGCCGAGTCACCTTGTGCTATCCAACTGCGGTATCTACAAACACTTAACAGCATAAGGTTACTATTTCAATTTGATCTGGCAATGTATTACTTAACTGGATTGCACCCTTTTCTTCTTGAGTAATCAAATGATAGAATTCCGACGGTACCATTTCAGTGCGGAGAAGAACTCAACAATAATATTTCCGTTCCCAATCGAACTTCTACAAAAGTTCTTGGTGTCTCCATCAACTGCCAGCACTCCGAAATTGTTTGACAAAATGAGCTGATTACAAAATTTACTTAGCATCTATCCATCTAATGAGCTTACTCAATTGCATGATCTCAATCCCCGTTTACTATCATGTCCCTTTGCTCTTTCTTCCTTGCACATATATACCAAGATCGCCAATTTCCCTTGTTCTCAATTATTCCTTCTTGCGGGCTTTAAACATTAATTCACTGTTCTACTAAATACTTACTTTATCTTTTGAAACCAGTGCGCGTACGTTATCTTATCGTTCATAACAGATAAATTTTAATTTTTAGTCTCATACATTTTAAAAGACATAAAACTTGTCCGGCAAAAAGAGTTCGTAGCTGCACAACACGCACACTTTATTGTTATTACATTATAGAAGTAGATCGAAAAGAACACCAAGAGAAGATCTCTTTCGACGCTTGAAATATCCTGTATTCGAAGCTGATGCTGAGGACGATCCATTTGATTCAGAAGTTGCATGTTGCAAATTCGTGAGAGTTTGAACACCTAGATAAATAGAAGGACAACTCAATGACAACTCGTGAATTCAAACCATTCTGGTCACTGACACTTGAGATGGACTGAACACTCGTGTTGTCACCGAATGCTTGCACACTTCCGGAAACGTTCGCAACTGTATCCAATTCGATATGCGTTGATAATCTACCAGTACTCACTCCTTTGTACGCCTCCATCATCCAAGTTCAGTTGAGCATTAGTGTCTGCTGCAGAATTTCCAGGCCCTCAAGTGACACAATGAATAATTACTTCACTTACACAAACCTCCTCCATTAGCTTCCATAGAGGCCTGTCCATCAGAACCGTTGTTGTCAACAGTAACATCTCCTGTTCCAGTTAGATTATTATACGCGCCCATAACGTTTCCTCCAGAATTGGCTGTTCCATCTCAATAATATTATAAATATTATTTACTTACCAACATACTTCTTACCATTTGTTTGCCCGTCGTGTTCAATATGCGCACTTCCTCCGATACCAAGAGAAGAATTCTTGTCATTCGATACAGCACTACCCTGCCCTGTCGCGATAACCTGTAAACGGTCTCTTTACCAAATAGTCCGTACATAAATTCTCAAAGGATTGTCACCTCAGCATCTCCATTCTCATTGTATTTACTGTTGACTCCAATTGAAGCATTCGAATTTTGAGTACCATTCCCGTTGATTTGACCATATCCAAGAGCCACTGAACCAAAGCTATAGAAAAAACTTTAAAAACAACAAATAATCAGTGCCAAAAACACCCACATGTGTCGCCCTTGTTATCTTGAACTTGAAGTCCATTCTGCACAGTCATATTCTTGTTTCCGCCGTCTACATTGCTGCAAATTTTTGTTAATTTCCAATATTCTAGACCATTTCAATGATTATTCGTTTATTAAGGTCTTTCCTCACTTGTTCGAATCAATTTCGCCAGCTGTTCCATTAGAATTCGATGTATCCGCTTGCATATTCAAAGCGGATTGCCCATCAGTGTCAGAATTCGCATCTCCGAAAGCAGATATCGCTGAACACTTAATAACTATAAAAAAACTAAGTACTTACACGAATGTCCAAGTGACGAGTTACTGGACAGGTTATTAGCGCCAACAAGTTGAGAAGGTCCAGTTCCATTGACAGATCCGCTCAAACTGCCCGTCAAGTCGTGATCCTCTCCGTTCATCGTACCACTTCCCTCTACCTGCACACAACTCCCTTTCATTTTCCCATAACACCTTATCAAACTTCAGCTCCAACTTGTCCGCCTGCCTTGTTCATTCCCGAGACAAGTCCGTCCACTTCGATTCCTAAATTTTCTGTTCCTTACACAGATGGTCTTAAGTGTATACCATTATCAGGACTTCCTGCGCCTAAACCGAGGTTTGCCTGTGCATTTGTCGCGCCAGAAGCTATAGCGTGGCCATACAATTGCGCTATTAGTTCATCCCATGTCAAAATCTGAGAAAAAACTATGTTAAAGAAACGGAGCAAGAAAACCTGCGATGATGAAATTTGAGAAAGTGATGAGTTTGAACCAGTCGCACCAGCTTTAGCAATTGAGTTGTCTGCCGCTTAGAAAAAAATTAATTTTTTTTTTCATCCCCAGCTTACCACTAGGGCTCTGGATGCCATTGTTGGTCATTCCTGAATTCCCCGTAGACTGGACTTCAGTGTCGCCTGTTCCGCTGGCTTCTCCCTAATGACAAAGTATGAAACTAAGCAATAGTCATTTTATACCTGTTGCATGTTGGACACGGACATCGTATCCTTATATATTTCAGAAAATATATCCGAGTAGACCTATAAATCTGATAGACACCTGAAATGATAATCATACGTACCTGTGAATTGGTTCCCTGTGCGCCAACATTTCCAGCTCCGGTTACAGCTTAAATGAATGATGAGGTAAGATTCAGTTCAAAATAAGAAAAAAACACTTACACATATTCCCGACTGCTCCTGTACCAGTGTTCTGTATCTGCGCTGCGTTCGCACCTGTCGCGTTTCCAGTTGCAGTGATGTTAGTCCCAATCGTTCCATCAGCATTCTGAGAAAACACAGTGAAGAAATAATATAAATATTAACACATATATTCAAAAGAGAAACATGCCTTGTAATTTTGTGCACTTGAATCTGCATTAACTTGATCGCCGGTTCCATCAGCATTTCCATTAGACGACACAACTGGATGGATGAGCATAGAAAGACTTGAGATGAGTACTCACGAGTTTGTCTCACAACACGATTGGACTGTTGGCGATAGACGAGATGGGAGTGAAGGAGAATGGGAAGGAGAAACAGAAGAAGAAGACGAGTGACCATGTCAAGGGGAGACGGGTGGAGTGGTAGACTATCCTAGGTACCTCGGCACTCCCAATTACTGTAGCATTACTCTATCCCACCCTCTTCGATAATCCCTCTCGACGGATAACAAGACAATCCACTTGTCGGGAATAGCTCACCTGTTCGTATCTTCACTCATGACGTCCAATTCAATACAAACTTTGTTATGAATTAGCATTGTTTTGTTCATACATTTGAAATAAATAAAGCCTTCATCATTACCATTTATGTATTTTGTTATATATGTATTGTGCAGTGATTTTAGCCTATTATATGCTGATCACTGCTCGACCATTGATCCCTTTCTTTTTCTCTTGCCGATCAAATGTTCGCAAAATCCTTTTTAGTCGTCGCATGAGACAAGGAACACACAGTAATATATCCTTTGCTATTTAGATACAATAGAAAACATATCAACCCGAAAATTCAACAAAGCAATGAAAAATTTAATTAATTTTTACTTGCGGTACAGAAAAAAATTAAGAAATGCAATTTTTAAAAAATCATACAAATTTTAAACCTCATTGTTGTTGTTAATCTAAAACAAGCGGTATCACAGCAAGATCAGTTTTCCATGTTTTTTTGAAAACCCGATGTGAAATTAAAAAAAAATCCTTGAAGAAAGAAACTAGCCAAGCTTATTTAGTTCCATTTTTTGCAAAAGTACGCGATGCCCAGAGTAGATAAAGGAATCAATGAGCGATGCGACCGTGTAGATTCCTCCAACAATCGCACAAAGCGATACAATGAAAGAGGAGAGTGGGCTGAAAACAGCGCACTTTCGCATTTCTCTCAATAAAAATTATCTTTCATTGGCAAATTTAAAAAACATACACTAAATGGAAATAGGAAATTTTCCTAGAGAGTACCAATTTTCTTTGATTGAATTAAAAGAAAAGATCTTACAATGAAAAATTTAAACAGAAAACATCTTGGAACTTAGATAAATAAGATAATTATCGAAATAAGTAATTTCCATAAGGATTAAATGACTGGCTCTGCATATTCCATTCTCGACGGAAAAGTTTCCTACGCATTCCTACTTTGCCTGGACTCTCTTCATACCGGTACGCTCTTTCGGCGGAAATAGGAATGAGAAAACTGGAGGGACATTTTCCTCTACCATACTCTAGAACTGTTTTTCCTCGGGGGGTGCGTTAAATTTGTGAGAATTGCGTCATCGCTTAAAGCTTATTGAAGATTGTCATAATAATTTGGATGACTTACACTCGTCTTTCTTCGTACATAACCATGAGTGGAGAGAATTCGTATTGGACGAATAGACCAGGAAGACCCGTTACTCCCCCGCCCACCTTCTGCAACAATTCCACCATTGCACAAACAAAACAAGACCGTCGTTTCTCAGTATTACTTGGTCCGCATTTATTAAAAACTACACACGGAAAACCATTTTAAGTATCACACTACACATTGATATACCTTAATGTAACTACCATTACATCCAAATATATTACAGACGTGAAATAATTTTTCAGGTAGCAAAAATCGTTATAATTAAAGTTAAAGGTGATTTCTGCTATTACCTTTCTGTGTGCGGTAACCGAGAACTGATGAGAATGAGTGATCTGATTGTCGAGGGAAGAGTAGAGAGTGGGAACAACCTTCACGTAGTATTGGTACATCACAGCACCTGATCAACCTCTTCAATTGTTCAAATACAATCACTTTCTCACTTTACTATGCCATACTACAATCATAAGAGATACGGGAGTTCATCTGTAAAACTAACCTTTGCCCTCATCGTGATTGGTTCCATCTAGTGGATATTGCTTATCGGGGAAATGTGTACCAAAGGAGAGATGGTCAATGCGATGAGCAGAATCGAATGAAGAAGGATCGAGTGAGTGGAGGTCATGTACTGTAAAGGAAGGGAAGGAGCTACAACATTACTATCTGGTAGAGGAATACAGAGGTGCAATAAGGCAGTTCACATTCCCAACCCTAGCGTGTATCTCGACTACGTTACACGAAATCCGAATCATATAATTCCTCATCTACCACTTACCATGTGCTCTCATCGTTCGGAACGGGTCTCCAGGTGCAATATGGAAATTGCCTGCTACCTGAAACACAACGCTATGCTGCGTAGAATAGATTCGTATACAAATTAAGAGAGTGGACGCGAGAGAGCATGGAAATTGGAGAGACGCAGAGACATTCGGAATTTCGGAACGCGAACTGATAAAACGTCGTGTGAAATACCAAATGCATGTTATTTTATCATTTTCTCGTTTACCACCATCAACAGTTTAATGCATTTTTCTCTCTGCATCTGGATATCCTCCTTAACTTAGAAACATTAGTGTTAAATAGTCCTACCTTCGCTACATCGACCTTTCCATATACACGGCATCCTTCTCCTTTGTGATCACTCAGAACTTTGAGCCATTCATCATTCTACAAAGGCTAACGTGCTTATTACAAAACCTTAACCACGAATAAACATGAATACAGTACAAATCTCAGCGTTATCTCACCTTGCACTGTTCCACACTTTGCAGATTAACCTGCCATCCCTTCAGTTGATATGCTTCTTTCACTTCTTCACACGTATTGCAACACCTTAAGTTCGAAAACGAAAACAAGGAGGGTTACGGTAGACTAACGTTCCCTCGGGTAGTGCGCCGTAGCAACTTCCGCATTTGATAGTTGATGACTCGGTCGAAGTCACTGTCTTGTTCTCGTTTACAGCTATAAAACACAAACTCTGACTACGGTTAAAAGGAATATCGTATAACACACAAGTGGTATACCCATCTTCAGCGGTACTTCTGTCATATTTCTTCCAGTAGAATCCAATCGAACTTTGAATATATCATGCTCGATGTTGTCCTGATTATCACTGCTAACGTCCATCACGTCGATAGACAGCACTGCAACAAAATGAATACTACTGCAGCCATAGAAGCAATAAAGTAGACGAATTGATGAGAAAATAGTCAACATTTGTCGATTATCTTGTGGGTGACATCAAAGCACAATTATCAAAAAGACTAAAATATTCAAAAGTAGGAAATATTACATGCGCATGGTAGTTTGTGGAATGTGATATCGAAGTTGACAGCGAGTCGTTGATCCGATGTAGTGGAATCGACCAACAGTTGCTCTACTGCCTACAATATCTTTCAATTATTTTGCATCCAACTAACAAAAAGAGAAACTGAAACATCATGTTGAAAGCTATTTCAAAAATAGCTGAACATCTGCTTTACTTAGAGTAATACGTTATAGGGGATCCAGTAGTCTGTGTAACTGTGGTAAATGTCTACATACTCAAGTAAATGTTCGCATAGGTATTACATAAATGCCTTCATGACTTTAGCCAGTCACTTTATAGCCATTGTAACGGTTAAAACTTTGTGGACATTGACTTGAGAATACACGCCTTGAGAAGAAATCGCTAACCTCTGGACGAAAAAATGAAAGTGTTTCCGAAATGGACAGAACGATGATGAGGAGTGCAGCCACGAGGGTAACTACAAATTGGATAGTTATATTCCTTCAGACTAGGAAAGAGATGAAACACTTCCCATATCTGAATACCTCCTATCAAGGGGGAAAGCATTACCTGCACCACCGGTTGCAGTTTTCACTCGAAAGTCTTCGAGGGGCTTCGAGTAAGCATCGAGTTCTCGAAATCGAGCGATAACAGAGGCCATCAACGAATAACCACCTCCCACTTGAAATACCACTCTTCGGCTTACAAACTGCAACACTCCCGGAACGAAATAATCATTGTGTCACGTCTTAGAACGTGTCAAAAGAGCATATGTTTTTGACAACCCATTAATGTGGCATAAAACTACTTTATATCTCTTATATATGTGTAAGCAGAACTATCTATGGACCAGTTATCACAAGAATCAAACGTGTAATTAATAGGGAATAAGGCGAGTTCGTAGGGAATGAATAAATTTGTTTGAGAAGAGGACACAAGGATACGAGTGAGTAATCAAGCTAGAACGAGATAGTAGATGAGGGCAATGGCGACAGCGACAAGGGCAGGACCGACGAGGTTATCGAGGAGACTCTTCTCTCTGAATAAGGGAGGGTTACACCATTCACGACACTACGCACTCACCCTCTCACTTTATTATCCTTATCCGTCGTATTCCATTGTTGTGGTCTCTTGTCATAGGAATACAACTTACGCTCTTCCTTAACATAATTCATCAAACATATTCTAGCAAATATCCCTTATTTTTACAATTAGAGAAACATTGCAACACTTCCAGAATCCTTTAAGCTCCTCACTATGAAACTATAGGAAAACATTAACAATATCTCCGTTCTTCTACAGTGGCTTTGTCAGGGGATAAATGCTCATACTTGAAAATATTTTGGCGGTAGGGGTCTTTTTCCAGATGCGGTAAGGTAGCCACGTAAATCGAGAATTTAGTACAGCGGTGGAGCTAATTTCGCCCTGCGGGCGGGAGGGGTCCCACCACGTAAATTACAATCAAATACTGTATTTTTCTCCTAGGCTTTGTCGAAGAAACTAAGAACTTTCTACTCTAGTGTAGTGTAAGGAGTGAAGATAATAAACATCAACGCACAATTTTTAAGGCTGTGACCGCATTTTACAACTAATAATTCTCACCTTGGGAACTTCTCCGATAAGATAGTCTTCTTTCATTTGACGAGCATCTGTGGAGTGTCCCACGTCCTCAAGCAACAAAGATTACGCAAAGAGGGCAATCCATCATTACCTCGAAAGCCTCAGTCGCGTCCTTTCCAGCCTGTTCCAGCAAAACTTCACAGCCTCCGGGGTGCTGCAAAAGCATATTGAGAAATGTCGAACCAAGAAAGAGAAGATAAGTATTGCAACCAACCTCGTCAATGAACTTTGTCACATCGTAAACTTTGTTGCCGATGACGAACCAAAGTGACTTATTCGTCTTGTGTTGAGCAACTTCATCGAGGGAAATCTGCTTCAGCGACATCTTCTACTGCAACACAGCTTATTACTAGGAGTAGAAGCGAGTTTCGATAACAAGACACGAACAACACAACGCAAATCAACACGGGACAAGTGCTCATTATCTCTCGATCTCACCACGTAACTCCGTGTCCTATTCACCTTCGTATCGATCCAAAACAACCTACGACTCACGTACCAACTACAAAGATACCTGCCGAGAGAACCCGGATGAGAGTATGTGGCATAGATAAGAACGGGAAGACAAGAGAGGAAACGAAGACGATTCTCGAATGCGTAAGTGTGAGCAGATCAAGCGAGTTGGACAACTTGTAGACTGTGATTCGTGAGAGTGAGAGACAAGGCAATAGCACACGGTTTCGAGAGAACCGCCATGCGGGGAAACGTTTCTACTGAGTTATCGCACAAAGACGCACGCGCACGTCTTAGCACGATCGCGCACATAACAGCACATAATGCATCGAGAGAAGATATTATGCACAACACTACGACTTTAAACACGTACGGGTTTTCGATGAAAGATCCAGAGATTAACCCAATAGGGCCAATAAATACATCTGACCATGAGCCGAAAGATCTTTGAGAAGAAGAGTAAGGTTATGATAAGTTTACACATAAAAATTTACAATAATGAAAATAAGAAAATAACCATTAAATATGAACACAATTGAGCACAAATTTTGTGGCAAATTTGGCAAAAAAACAAGCGCCAACAAAAAAGATACAAAAATATTGCGTCTCATAAAGAGAACATTCCTTACAGTAGTTTGCTATGCGCGGGAGTATTCAACTTCTCGAGATTTCCTGAATTTTATTTTCCGCCCGGAATTTATATACGTTGAGCATTCCGTATTGTTGAGCTATGATATTTAATTATTCCTATGCGTTTTAGGGATGTCGTCGACAAAAGTCCGTGCAGCTGCTTCTTCTGCTACTGAAAGTGAACCTGATGTCTCCAATGACGTATGTTATGGCAATGATCTATGAAAATGTTTTGCTTCAGGAGGCTAATGTCGAAATTGCTATTGAAAAGAAGGGATCGGTGAAAGGTAAATCAGAAATGATGTATTGAAAGAACTATTTCTTTGCAGGGAAGTCTACGAAAGTTTCTTCTAAGAAAGCGAAGAAGGGTCAAGCTTCAAAGGCAGATCACATTGAGGAGGTTAGAGCTATTTGATTTTTGAAAATGAAAATAAGTTATTTTTAGGGGGAGAACGATGTCCATATGGAAAATGATGAGAACGAGGATGAGACTGGTTAGTACTACAGTTTAGTTGCGCTAGCTTTCATGAATCAGGGATCGAAACATGGAAACATCAATAATTGTTAGAAGATGAATGGAATTTAAATTTATTCTGTCTACCAAATAAGCCTGATTTACTTTTTTGATTCTAGCATATTTTTAACTATAATATTGATAGTTGAGGGGCCTACCAGCTCGATCAGTCTTCAATTCTTTTTGAATCTCAGTGTTTAAAAGAATCCGGGGCGTTGAGGAAATGGAAAGTGCTTACGTTTTATATGGTATCAGATTCAAAATGTAGTGGTGTTTCGTAAACGTGTGTGTGCGAAATGGTGCGATCGTATTCAATCAATGTGGAATCGCGCTTGAAGCAACATCGAAACTGTTTATTCAGTTGTTTCATATTTTGGTTTACGGAGTGTTTCTTAGTGTAATATGTAACTAACTCCTGTTCATAATTTAGATTCCTTATTATGATTTGTATCTTGCAAACTATTAGAACTGGGATGGGGCAATAAGGTAATTTTTAGGGCGATCATAGTTATTTTGGTAGAAGGCTTTAATTTTTACATCTTAAGTCGTTATCAGTTCTCTAAAATCGTAAAACTACTATCGTATGGTTACAACGGTAACCATGGTTATCTCATATGTAGGCGCGGACCCAACCATCGGGGTTGCAGGTCCAATTATCTTGTGCTCTTATGCTTTGTCAGCTTGATATTTCAGGATTTTGTACACTATTCCTGCCTACATATGGGTTCGCTTGCCTCCCGAATTTTCACTTCGATACGTAGCTCTAGTCTAATATTACAATTTGGTTATTCAAAATGTAGATAAATCCTTTTCTGCGTGGTGAAAAAATGCTTAAGAGAAGGTTGCTCCGAAAGGAAGAGGAAAGGGGGCAAAGAAGGAAGAGATGCCGGTGAAGAAAGGAAAGAAAGCTGAGGTACGCTTTTTATTGTTGCAAGTTTATGATTCGTAAGTTGGGAATTACATTTTACATAGGGCGCCAGTGGTGGGTTTTACTATTTTTTCCTAGTTGGCAATGCCAACTTAGCATACACTAGTGTTTTAGACTTACTAATGTGAAAAGTGATATTTTGAATGCTCTATCCTACCGTCGACCCCCATATGTGTTTGAAGGCTGCTGGAGGAGATTCTGCAACGGAAGAGGATAATCTACCAGAGGATGTAGTGAGTTGCATTCTTGTTGTATTGAAAAAGATGTCATACTCGTTTGTTGTCTTTCGCAACAATAGTGTAGATTATTTCATACATGGGCAAGGTACCCGAAATCTGTTTCAGTTTGGAGCCTACCAATGTATACAATGAGGTTTTGATTAGCCTACTATTGGGGATCTTTATATAATGGGGTGCCTACGAAGTGAAGTTTCTAGCAGAAAGAGGGGCCTACCACCCGACCGTCGGGTCTCTGGCTATGTATGGACTATTTTGCATAGCTAGAAGATAGATAAGTCTTCCCGTTTAGGAAGTATTGACATAGATAAAATATTCAGCCGTAGACTATCAGAGTGCCTTTATTCACACTAGCAACGACTAAATTAAGCATAATTTGATACAATATGATATGATTTTAAGCAAGAATGCCTTGATTCTCCAGAATTTTCACTAGAAAAAATGCCTTATGTTAGTTACGTCGTTTGCCACCTACTATCAGTTACCTCTTTTTTAAAATAAAATCCTCATTTGAAGATTAGTTGGTAAATTTTCTGCTGCTGATGCTCATGTACAGCTCGTAGCAGCAATCGCTTTTTTCAGGCTGAAGTGAAGGCAAACGGAAAGAAGTCTTCTGGAAGGGGAAAAGGACGCAAGCAAGCCGCTCAAGTTGAGGACGTATGTATTCCAAGCGTTTACAGTTGACTTGTACATCCGAGTAGTTCAATAGTATGATAACTTTATATCAGTGAGCTCGGTGTCGAATCCTGCAAATTGCGTTTCTTTAAATTCAAATATCTTTTAAGCTTTTGCTGAGACATAAGTAGGGGGATAGATAACCCGCAGCAGCAAATGCGATCGATTTATAGTTTACAAGAACACAAAAAGTATTGCCCATTCTTTCGAATGCTCGCAAATGTTGTTTGTTATCTTCAAACACCATTTTGAAAATCGTATGCAATGTGTAATGGCTTCTTATGTAGCTACAATACGTGAAAATGCCCAGTTTCTTATGTTTGATTTGAAATATTTCGCGTATCTTTATACCCCTACCTAAATTTTTAAAATTTGATTGCTATGGAAAATTTAGGATTCTGAAGACGCAGATGTTCCCGATGTGAAGACTGCTAAATCTTCGAGTGGAACAAGGAAGGGAAAGAAAACGGCTGTAGCAGCAGTTGAGGATGAGCCTGAAACCAAGAAGGCGAAGAATGTTAGTCATAGATAAAATAGTCACGTCCGTTGAATTTCAAAGTGCCTTGATTTTTCATGCGTAATCAGGTAAAAGTGCCCTACGATTAACTAGTGCAGCCACCCATCCTAACGTCCGATCGGACAATCGCGCCCATATATGGTAGTAATTAATTTGATTCTAGGATGCCTCTGAGACGAAGAGGGGAGGGCGAGGAAAGAAGGCTGTCGAGGAGGAACAGGTGCTATATTCTCCATTTATCGTTGATGTATTCTATCGGATTCAGGAAAGTGATGATAAGGACGTTGAGATGA
Organism: Micoletzkya japonica; assembly: GCA_900490955.1. Taxonomy (NCBI): domain Eukaryota; kingdom Metazoa; phylum Nematoda; class Chromadorea; order Rhabditida; family Diplogasteridae; genus Micoletzkya; species Micoletzkya japonica. The sequence goes on along the minus strand of LS929061.1, from coordinate 294,942 downwards.
AGGAAGAAGATGAAGTTCCAGCGAAGAAACCGACTCGAGGAGGCTCACGAAATGGACGCGAGAAGAAGGAAAATGATGAGGTACAGGGTTGGGGAAGATATTGAAAAGAATATCGGTGTTTAGGAGGTCGAGCAACCGAAAACGACGAAGAAGGCTAGTTCTCGTGGAAGGAAGTCAGCGAAGGAAGAAGAGGTAAAGGGTGAACGAAAGCGCAATTCTTCAACATATGGGATGTCTCAATAATATATCTGGCATGAAATGATATTGAAATTCAGTAATGATGATAAGTATTTGACTATGAATTAGATGATTGTTCTTGCAGACCGGTGTTGGAGAGAAAAATGAAGAGATGGAGGAGGAAAAGGAAGGGGAAAAGACTACTAAGAAGCCTACTAGGGGAGGATCACGTAATGCGCAGAAGAACTATGAAGAAGAGGTACTCTCATTTTCAGTTCCAACTTTGATAACGGGTCTGATTTCCCACTGTAACAACTCACATATCAGAAAGGAACGTGCAGAGAACATAATAAGAGGGTGAACTATGTGAATATGTTTTAGCAGGAGGAGAAGCCTGTGGCTAAGGGAAAGGGAAGAGCTAAGAAGGAAGAGAAGAAGGCGGACGATGAACAGGTAATTACTTATTATGATTCTCATGATGACCGTTTTGTTTTCTCTCTTTGGTAATAAATGTTCGAGATACCTTGCAATGTTTATGTTTGAGTGCCAATTTTCACTCATGCTGAGTTTTGAGGTTGCGAAGTCAAATGACCGTCCCAAGAGAGCCGCTGCTAAGAGAGGGGATGATGCGAGGAAGGCGGGAGAGGGTACTTCGGATGCGAAGAACAGCGATACAAAGGAGGAGTCTGATGACGAATCGAGTCAGTTGCTTACATATAAGACCTTCTCTGAACACTTTTATTCAAGCTATTCCAATATCCCTGATATCAATTTTGTGATCTAGAAGAAGGGATCAGAAAAGAAAAAGGGGGGAGGAAGAGTAATATTCTTAACCCTTCTACTTTTGACCAAAACATTGTGTTGAAGCTAAGCCTCGCCGAGGAAAGGGCAAGGCGGCCTCTGGAAAGGGAAAGAAGGGAGCGAAGACGGAAGGTTAGAGGTTGTCGAATGTATACCTTCCCTTCCCTCCTATCACCCCTAACCCCCACTCGAATACTGCACTCCTCTTGTTGCCTTATGCATGTGTTCGACTGTTGTCTTTGAAAGTTCTCACTTTTTCACATTCAAAATAACCTTGCCTAGCTGACCCTTTAATGGCACTAAAATTCAACACGTAAGAGGTATGGTTGCAAGGTTTAAGTTCTACCAAATTCACAACTTTTACTGATTACTCTGTCATTGTTTCTGCACGAATAAATATTTTTTCCAAAAATATTCGAGAACGCAATGAAACGTTTAGATCGCGAACCCGCTGGTTCTATCAAGAATGAAGGGGAAGAAGACGATGAAGGTATTCAGTCAAGGAAAGTGATTTGTCTCTGATTTGTTCATCAGAGTGAAAGACGTGAAAGTTTTGAATGCCTAATTTAGCATTTTGTACTTATTTGGCTCACCTTGTTGAAGGTGGTAAATCTGGATCGAGCGCTGGAAAGAGTATCAGAAGGAATGTTGTCGTAAAAGTGAGTAAATAGTGATGCTTAAAATATGATTGTTCTAAAAGGGAAAAGCGGCTGTGGATCCATCATGCACTCGAAAAGTAGACACTTGTCACGTTTTCGTTGATGGGGAACTCATATACGACGTAATGCTCAATCAGGTAATTGTGTACTTGCTGATATGACTATTGAATCACTTGCAGACTAACATTGGAAACAATAATAACAAGTTCTACATTATCCAATTGCTGGAAGATGATGAGAAGAATGAGTACAGGTGAGGTTGATAGGAGGAGGGAATATAATTGTTGTTGTTTAGTGTGTGGTTCCGATGGGGTCGAGTCGGATATGAAGGACAGAACAAGCTTGTTGAGTGTGGAGGAAACCTTGCGAAGGTAGAAGTGACGAGGGTGGCGTAAGCAGTAGATGGGTTCAGGCTAAGATGGAGTTTGCGAACAAGTTCAAGGCGAAGACTGTGAATGACTGGCCCGTTTCATTCGATGACTTCGAACCTCATGCTTATAAGTATACGATGATCGAGGTAGGGTGTTGAGGGGGGGG
>LS929061.1:255263-287792 GCA_900490955.1 Micoletzkya japonica | reverse complement strand
GCAGATAGAATACGTTCATAGTCATACCTAACACAGTGCGTGGCAAATATAAGCTTTCTTCGTTATAAAAAAACGATCAGAATAGAGGAAAAGCAAATACGCAATTTAGAAATGTCGGAAAACAGATGTTAAGTGATGGTATCTGAGCGAAGTGAGCTTAGAAGTGTTCAGAAGTAGTTAGGTAGCAAAAGTAAAACAGAAATATCATAGAAATCAAGGCATAACGCGGTGTTCGGGAAGCGAATCTGATCGTTGCTCTCGAAAATTTGACGAAAGGTCTTACAGTACACCTCGTTTCCAGGGAGGTCAGATAGAAAACTTGATTTTCTCAGAGGTTTGCGGATGGATAACTTTTTTTGGGACGCGATGGGAGAGTGAGGTTTAGGCTTATCGTGAAGAGGACGCTTACATTTCTATCATGTCAAATTGCCATATCACCCAAATTCACCCTTTTCGAGAAATCCTTGTATGACTGAAATTCCCTTTATAAAATGGCGATTTGTGATAATTAATTTCTCGTTTTGGGACAACTTTTGTATACAATATCTTAGCATTTCAGGTGCATTGTCATGAGATCTATCGAATGATACTAGTTAGACATCACCCATTTTGAATTTTGTATACACCACATTTATAAAGCGATCGCTCTCTTCAAATTCCGCGTATATTCATATTCTATCATTATCAACGTCTTTCCTGCTTCCTTATTAATGAATACTAGTCCAATGATCCAACATTAGCGTTGCATTGCGCCATAATCTTTTTTTGATATGAAGGTCAATCTTTACGTAAGGGATTACGGTAGTTGGTCGCAGTCTGTTTTACGCGCGGAATCAAATATTCAGAGCACTGCCCTCCCTAATGCTAATGAAGCAGTCTTTCTTGTCATGGCCACTTTGCATAGGAATTAGAAAATCAATGCTCATTTGCATAGGGAAATTGGCAAAATGCCATGAGACCTATCAGACACGCTGTGAGATGGTACTATTGGCTACGAAACTCATTTCTATTAAGAACACTTACAACAACCATAAGCACTGATTCTATGTATGCAATGTCTATCGGAACAGCTCTAGTGAGTTGTGTATTTCATGACTACGGAATCAATACTCCAATGTAAGATCTTGACAATTGAATACTGAACTACTCTAAATAGTTGTATGAGAGCATATATCCGATAATGATAACGTCCCTTTAGTGTCTCTCGTCCCCTTTCCCTGTCCTCCGGCCTCTCCTCTTCAGTTCTTCTTATATCCCGCCTCAACGATAACAACCCAGCCTTTCTCTTCCTCTCCCTATCATTCCTCTTTCATGCTTACTGGTGGATAGTAAGGAATCGGCTGAATCAAGTAAGTTGCCTTCCCTGTTCCTCCCTCTCGTCCCTCTCTATTCCCTCCCTCCAGCTTCACCCCAACCTCACTCTTCTCTTATCTCTATCAACAACCGTGTCAGGTGAGTCTGCCCATTCTCCCTAATATTCCTCCGTTTGTTCAGCTGTATTCCTCCTTTCTTCCCTCAATGGCGTCCTCTCGATTTGCTGGCTTCTTTTTCATCTTTTTATCCTCGTTTTGTGTCCTGAATACCTTCTGTATCTTCAAAGAGGCAAAAGAACCATTCACGGTCCCTGGGACGAAGCAGTGCTAAGACGAACCATTTGATTCATTATCTCATTTACCCCTCCCCCCCATCATTATGCCGGTTACTTACTTCCTGTGATCTCTACAATATTAATGGTTAATACGAGAATAAAATGTTTATTATATAGACGTGAAGTGTTATTACGGTGCGTTTTCTCTGTGTTTAAGTCACACAATTCTTACCTGACAACATTGAGTGCAAACAAGAATATGACACGGCACAGTTCAACGCAGTCTCATCGAATATCAAGCATGGAAGAAGGAGGACGGAAGTAGGTTTATTAGTTTATAAGGGTTACGGCATTTTGGAGATTATGGATAGATCGATACGCAAGTTGGAGAATACCGAGACTTAGAGATCTCGATGATTCTCGAGAATATTGTGTATTTCAGAGTGGAAGAAGAGAGTGGAGGGAATGAAGGAGAATCGGGAGGGGGACATAGGAGATATGGAGGGGTTCATGACGATTACGGTGGACCCCCTTATAAGAGGTGGGAGGGAAAGGAGGGGGATACAGGATGGGATGTTAAGGTACAAGAGAGATGACAACATCGACCCCACTAATCCCGATCCTTCTGTCGTCATTCACGTACGCAATCTCAACCCTAAGGTGAGGAGAAAAGACAAGTTTAAAGCCGACGGGGGATTACCTGATGAGTGTGTAACACAGTATCTTCTTCTTAACTGTCTCGATGACCAATAAGATACGGTATAACAGGCAACAGAGGCGGACCTCCTCGAGGCACTCTCCCTCTTCGGCCCAATTGCGTACGCCACTTGCATGCCAAACAAGCGAATGGCTCTCGTGGAGTTTGAGACTTTGGATGGTTTGTTGGGGAAGATGTCTGTTGAAGGGGAAGTTTGGCTGGTTGCATTACAATATAGCGGCTGCCCTCTCCTCTCCTAGTAGTTCTCTCACACTGTATCCTTGCTGTGTCGAGGTGCCCGTGCCTGTGTTGTCTATTCGTCGTCCAATCAGATATTCGTGGCTGGTCAACCCGCTCTCTTCAACTATTCCACGTCCAAGGTACCTCTCAATTCTTCCTTCCTCTTTCCTCTTTTATCCATCCCCTCTTCAGTACATTCAACGTCTGGGACTCGAAAGCGAAGCTCCGAACAAAGTTCTCATTCTGACTATATACAATGCTCAGTATCCGATTACTGTAGATGTAAGCCTCGGTCAGCATTCAGTGTATCTTTCCTCTTAAGGTGCTCAACGAGATCTGCCAAGCACAGGGAAAAGTTCTTCGTATTGCTATTCTTCGTCGACAAATGCTACAAGCTTTGGTGGAGTTTGAGAGTGTTGAAGTAGCGAAGAAGGTAGGGATCATTGGTTGTATCCTTGGGGAGAAGAGTTTTGTAGGCGAAGCATGCGATGAACGGAGCGGATATCTACTCGGGGTGCTGCACTCTCAAAGTCGAATTCGCCAAGGTTGGAGGGAAAGGAGGGAATAGTCAGAGAATGGAATAGAGAATGATGAAGTTTCCAGCCTGATCATGTGAAGATCACTCGACATGATCAAGATCAACGAGATTTTACTCTGCCTTTGGGTAAGTCCCTTTACTTATTCTTATTTATGTTAAAGTGGGAATTCATTCATTGTACACTCATACAACCCGTTCCTCCACTGAGTTTCCATTCATGACAAATCTCATGCTACTATCGTTTTGCTGGTTATATAAAGATCAGTGGAGAATCATCTTGCATTACACGTATATACATAGAGAGATAGATGACATTTGCATTGCATTGTATGTAGGTTTCTGCATTAGAGAAGCAACCAAAGTGCAGTGAATACTCCGACAAACAGAATATGAGGACAGCACAGTACAGTACACCCCGACAAGTACAGTACACTCGGACACGCAGAGGGATGGGACTCGAATCGACAGAGAGAAGAATGATTGAAGGGAAGAGAGAGGAGAGACGAGAAAGAGGAGGAAGTAGAGATATGACGGACAGTCTTGCAGTGAATAGAGCGGCACTCTTCACAGCTTCGACGTACTTCCCTTCTCTTCTTCAGCCCCCTTCATTCCCTCCCTTCTATATTACTTCACTCTTCCTATCTGATTATTTAGCTGTTAGTAGAATCACTCCATAGCATGTATTCTATTTCTCTTTCTTGTTTCAGGAAGTGTAAGTTCCTTTTCTTTGATTCTTCTTAGAATGGAAATGAAATGTTCATTACAGATGCAATGCCTTCTGCCCCTCCGTCAGCTGAAGAATACCGAAGACCCGGCCTATTGCAAGGACCTCGTGAGTGGGGAGTACTGTAGGGGAGGGAGGTCTCACGGCGAACGACGAGGTCATGTGGAGTATGTGGAGTTAGTTGAACTATTACAGCTCGAGATGTACCTCCTCAGCCATATGGAGCATTCGAAGGAGGAGGGGGATTCCCTCCGAGGGGAGGATACGGTGGATTTGATAGAGGAGGAGGTAAGGGGAAGGGAAGAAGGAGAGGAAGGATTCATTGAGGGATGAGAGGACGAGGAAGGGGAATGAGAGGAATGAGGGGAGGACACGATTCGTTTGGAGGGGGAGGGCCAGGTGGGGGGGGAGAGAGGAACGATGGAGAGAAGCATGTTGAGATATGGGAGGATACGGATACGACAATCACCACATGCCCCCACAGGAATCGTGGAGTAGAGAGGGAGGAGTACTGATGGTTAGTTGAGAGTCTTGAATGCACTTGGTCAGACTATTCATTCAGCTCTATGGACTCGAACCGGGCAAACTCAATTGTGATAAGCTCTTCAATATTCTGTGTCAATATGGGAATGTCGAGAGGGTAAGTAATACGAATGTTGTTAAGTGTCGAACATGGGTATTTGAGCAAAGATTGAAAAGTGTACTGATTTGTTCAGATTCTGTTCATGAGATCGAAGCCGGATACAGCAATGGTTGAGATGGGAAATGCAAGAGAAGTGAGTAATTGCTGTTCGATTGCAGGGTAGAGAACACAACAGAAGAGGAAAATGGAAGGATTGGGGATTAGATTACAATTAAGGTTCAACAAGCGATTGACCATTTGAACGGAACTCAACTCTTTGGGAGTCATCTCGAGCTGAAACCGAGTAAACAGAATGAAGTAGCGCACAAGTAAGTTGAACTATTTCATTTTGTGGTGGCCATAGGGGGGTGTATGGAAGAACGTTAATATTGTTATGTGCATCGTAGTTGAGGACCTTTCCTTTTCATTTGTTAAAAAATGGGCAGCTGAAGATGATGTTAGCCAAAAGTATTAATTGCCCACGAATATGTAGAAGAGTATTGTTGAAGAGACCCATGGGAACTTCCCGATGGAACCCCCTCCTTCCGTGACTACTCCTCTTCTCGCAATCAACGATTCTCCACTCCTGAGCTCATAGCAGTCAGTATCCCCCCGTCCTTCTCTTTATCTTCGTCTTTACAGCGAAACCGAATTGTCTATCCGACGAAGGTGATTCATTGGTACAACGCACCACCGAATATGACAGAGGAGAGATTGAAGGAGGTGAGGAGGAGATTACTCTCACTTGATATGTAGAATGACCTACTGTTTGTGTTGAGTTGTTCGCTGAACGGAGGGCCGCCGTCCCCACTTCGGTTACTATCTTCCAATCGAGATCTGAGAGATCTTCAAGTGGTACGGTAATGTATTTGGGGTGGAAGGGGTACGGTAGGGTGGGGTGGATAGAGTACAGAGGAAAGCATTTGGGGAAGGGATGGTATGGATATTGCAGGAGTAGTGGAGTTCGATACGGTTGAAGCAGCAAATGAAGCACTGGCACTTGCCAATCACACTCCAGTGGTACGGTAGACCCTTGCTCATTCGTCTTTCTCTAATCGATAACATTCCTATCTTCCCCCCTTTTAGATGTCTCCCGGAGCCAAAGCTCCGTATATAGTCAAACTAGCATATGCTGGGGGAGGCGGAGGGGGAGTTTCATCGTCGTTTGGAGGATTTGAAGGAGGAGGAGGAGGTGAGAGTGTAGATGAATATATAGGATAACCACACAGTACAAGTGGTTAACTTTAATACTGGAAAATGTGACGATTACATTTTTATTTATACATACAGAGGGTTTACTATGAAAATGGGATTAGAGCGTAGTGGAGTGGACGTGTTAGTATATCAGTGCGGTAGCGTACCGTTTTACTACGATTTCCTCGTAGAAATGAAATTGAGACATTCAATGATATTGAGATATTGAGATATTGAAATCATTCAATGCAGCTCATCTTCAAAAGTATTTGGCGGTCACGTAGCGTCTAATGGTTGAAAAGTTATGTCGAAAATGAAATTCGAGTCATTCTGGAAAACAGTCATTTTGGTCAAACTTTAGTGGTCGGTTTCTCGGCAAAAACGAACTCAAATAATGCAATGTATTATATGAGTGTAATCAGCTCGACGAGCTCTACAGCATATCTCAATTTTATTTCTACGGGGAAATTCACCCATTTTTGCTAAAACGGTACGCTACCACGCTGATATATTTCTCATATTGTATGCCGTGCCGGGCGGTGAGAAAAGAAGGAAGGAAATGGGCAGTAAAATTGATGGTCATCATTATTGGGTGTAGGAGGGGCAGACTAAACTACTGCTAATGGATTAAGGGTTCCGAGGAGGTCACGGAGACGATAGAGGAGGAAGAGGAGGATTCAGAGGGAGATCGAGAGGACCGAGGAGAGGGTTTGGTGATAGGGGGGGAGGTAGAAGGGGAGGGGGAGGGGGAGGGTATGGGGGTGGAGGGGGATATGGGGATGGAGGGTATGAGGCTAGCTATGAGGCTGGCTACTAAGTATAACACGCACTCCTCAAGTCCACATTATTTTATCTTTTTAATTAAACAATTCGCGTTTTGTCTGTTACAGCTATCTCACCATCATTTCAAGAGTTTCGATAAGTTAACTTGTGCTTAGTCTATTCACATACGTGGGCAGGGTCTGCCGCTAACTGACTGCAGTGGTTCTCCCATACACAGATATCGCACAATTTTGCTAAGATATTATTTTGCAGTGAGCTAACCAATGCAGGAATTTTTTGCAGTAAGTCACCCCACCACGTTACCTGCAACCGGGCCCACCTATGTCTATTCATGTTAAATGAGATCAACTAAAATTGCTACCCCTATGATAAATTAATGAGTACAGAGATTTCTACATACTTAAGCTGCAAATAAGAAAAAATTATGATGTGGTTTCAATAAGTAAGATAGATACTTTATCGGCGACGGTTTTCGAAGGATCCTTCAAATTTCGATACACGTGGCGCTGTATATGACGGACTAGGAAGAACCTAGAAAAGTGTTGAAGAATACTAAACATATTAAAAGACGTACAGAAACCATCAAACTGTTGATAATCCTCATATAATTTCGATTACTTCCTATGAAGATTATCGTGTTGAATATGGACAGCAAAGCTATTCCGAATTCAGCGGCGTAGACAAAAGCTGATTGATTTGTGTTTCATAGATTTAGAGAAGAGTGATACCTTGGACAGTGTTGCTCAAAGTGATCTGTGCAGCAACAATAATGATTATAAATGGAAATATTCCGAAAATAGTTCCATTGAAAAGCTGAATTCAATATTTTTAGAATGCTAACCAAAAGGTGACCTGTAAGAGAACGGTGGTCGTGTTCTTGATAACTGAACGTTGTCTGGCTGCTTCTGATCTCTTTCCTCCTTTGTGTTCTCTGCGTCAAAAATAAACAATTATTCGTTCAAATCCAACCTTTGAATGATGAGAATAGTGTGGGTGAGCATGAGAATCATAAGTCCTCCCATAAGGAATATATTAAGAGTGACGGATAGAGTGATAGCTCGTAAAGCTTCAGCCATTCCATCAGCATTGTACACAGCCCAGTCACGGCCTTCTTGTCTCCATTTCAGAAACCCGAACCACTTAAGCATCATTTTTAATATGCCGCTAGTAAACGTACCGGCAGATCCAATACTCCGTTCATAACGTCTTGCGGTAGCTGATAAAAATAAAAGGAGAAAGGGATACATGCTAGACTTAGATGAACGAAGATATAAAACACTGCTTACAAGAGTTATTTTTGCATTGTTCATTTGCCAACCCTTCCGTTGTCCTCTTTGAAGTAGAAACAATGAATTCCGTGGAAGAAGAGTTTGATAACGAACAAAAATCATTCCGACATACGCGCCACACAGTAGCACAATCGACAATAGGAAAATAGTCTACGGGGTGCTCTTTTTCTAGTTTCTCTCTTTTAATATATACCATGCAATAATGAAATTTAATATCGAGCTGACATAGAAGACCCATGCAATATCCACCTCCTAAAACAGCTTGATAAAGTATATTGTGTTGGTTTCTTACCTGTAACAGGCAAAAGCACAGGCATAAATAGTATTGTGAGATGAAAATTTTGGATCATAAACAAAATCTGAAGCAGGCTAAGTATGCATCGGTATGAGTATAAACTAACTTGTAAGTTCAATTGCAACATGCGAATCTCAGGGGATAAGAAGGGACTGCGCCATATCAGAAGGTATAACGTATACATACTGCCCACGAACGAAACAAAACCAACAAGTCCAAAGTAAGAGATGAAGACAGCGTCATCTTGATCCCCGAGTAATACATCTACGGCACAGTTGTAACATGAATTATTGGGAGACGACACATTCATCCACCGAATTTGGGGGATACGTCTATTGATCGTTTGACTCCAAGTGAGACTAAGAGACTGTGACCAGTCACGATGAAGAAACACTGCCACTTTGGTTCAGATGAGGGGTTTAGAAAGTGGCACAAGATGAATAGAAGAGTGAAAGACGGCTTCACAGTGACAACGGTTATGCAAGAACGGGAGCTTTTTTGAATGCTGAGAACATCTATTTATCCATTACACGGGAATATAAGTTTACGTAGACAGCTTGCTCTTCTCTACCTTAACTGTCTTCTCACCGGGGAAGATGAGCTAAACGGGATTTATTGGACGTGGTGTATGACCGTTACCTGAAGGTTGATGGTTCCGAGGTCGAGGGTCTTCTTGGCCTTCGCTCCAAGGGAGACGTACTCCTCAGGGATGTGGATGGTCGCTCGTCGATATCCACTCTGTTAACACGTCTCTCCCTCCCCTATTCACTCGTCTCACCTTCTCGGCCTTAGCTGCATCTCCATCACACGTGTGATACATCGACACGACTCCGTCGATTGTCGTTTCGTTCAGAGCGAATCTCAACTATGTCTTCTATCTGAATTCTCTAGCCTCAATTACCCGTTAGTATTTCCTTCGACATGGAACATTCCTCCTGGTCCAGTTTTCTTCTCGTCCAGCACTTGGTTTTGATCTCAACGTTTTCGATAAACGAAAATAATAGCTCCTTCTAACCTTCCTTCTTCTGATGGGGGACACGGTATAATTTGACCAAAACGTCCTTCGCGGGCTCCTTCCCACACAGCAGAGTTCCCTTCACAGCTACAACTCTCTTTCCCGGAGCTGCTGCATCTCGCTTGACGATTCCTGTTGTGCATTTATTAATATAGTGAGCATATAAATATGGCATACCAGCTCCAGCAACTAGGAAGAAGAGAGCGAGAATTATAAGTATCTTCATCTGACGATCTCTTTAAGATAAGAAACGAAGTTATAAGGAAGTAGAAAAGAAAAGTCGATAAGGAAGACTGATTAGTGGAGTAGACGACAGAGGCCAGGGGCCGATTGGCTCAATGGCACAGAGAAGACACTCAACAGCTGTCCTTTATTTACCTCCTTCATTTATGACATCCTCCTTGCTATCAGAAGAGTAGTAAATGTATTGCAATTATTTGCATTGATATACATAGAATTTTATCAGATGACTTCGGGCCCTTTCTTTGAGACACTCTAATTTTGTTTTAATCTTCAGTTCTCCATGTCTTCCACTTGGACCATTCTTTCTTCAGGTCAAAAAGGTCCTTAATTTTTTTAAAATTCGAACAATTAAATCTAAACAGAAGACGGCCTATTATCGAAGCATTACCCTTTCCAGTTCTCACAAACATTCAAGTACGTTTACCTTGTCCATGGCTGGCTTTATTGTTGTGTACTTCAGAAACACTCTGAGCTCCTGTAAATTTTAATGAAAGCCTATTTTGACGCTCTTCAATCTATTACATGCTTACGTCGAATGATTGTGAGTGGTGAAAATGCAGAGAAGGATGTGCTGTGAATGTTTTGAGTGGAGCAAGTCGAATGACCAATTGATCCATTCGCTCTCTGAGCGATATGTATCTTTAAGAAAGCCATCGCTACGTACTCGTCTTGTCGGTTCTCCTGAGAATAGCAGGAGAAAGGGCGACGAAAGACCTGAAAGTTGTGAACATCTCTTCCCTTCCTTGCCCAATGAACTTACGGGAGCAAACCACTTGCGCACGGACACTGGGGTCCACAGTGCTTAAGAGACACTTGCGCACAAGACGTTTGCGCAATGGGACATTTGCGAATTTACCACTTGCGCCAAGGGACACTTGCGCCAATACAGTTACGCCCAAAACCAGTGCATAGAACGATTCCAAATTTGTCTAATTCTCTCACTTTTGCCTACTCTCGCTCTCATTTGAGGAATGATTTTCCGGCGCTCCTATTTATTCTACCAAAGAAAAACAACTTCACACGAATGAAAAGAGTACGTATATTACGTGTCTTATTTATATCAATCCAGAGCGTGTCGTGGGCAAAGTCACTTCGCTGCTCTCTGAGGATCACCATCCCGTACAAGATGCATACTCACTTAACCGTCAAAGTGCAAAGGACAGGGAGCCTTTGCGACCGAAGATCATTTCAAAAAATAACTGATCAAACCTTAGTTGCAACAATTCAAAAGTTTTTTTTTAAATTTTTCTATTTATTTATTAAATACATCATGAGGTGTGGGTCGTAAAGGAAGATAGTGAGGGTACGGTAGCTCGAAGGGGGATGGAACAGGAAAAGTTCGCCTGAAACAAAAGCTCTTCTACGGGGACGGGGACGATGCTTGTCGTACAAGGCTTCTAAGGGGGTGGGCAGCCGCGGAAAGACGAACAAAAAGGGGGATGAAGAGGGACTTAGGCTAGGTACCCCTCTGACTTTACTAAGGTCAGAGGGGAAAGACGAGATTCGACCACTCGCGACGAGAGAATAAGGAGAGCTTGTTCCCAAAGTTGAAATTTAGCCACTCATTTCGGATGAAATGGTATGAAATCTATTATTGATCAATAAGCGATTTTATGGATGGTTTAGAGAAATTTGGAACCATTTATTCCATTTTTCATTTAATCCTGCTATTTGTTTCTTCAGACATAAACGGGTATTCTAGAGATCTGCATGAAAAGAATTGAAACCTTGGGAATACGTTTGCATTGTTCTACTCTACCGAAATATAATCAAAAATTTGGTTTGATCAGTTATTTTTTAAAAATTATCTTCGGTCGCAAAGGCTCTCTGTCCTTTGCACTTTGACGGTTAAGTGAGTATGCATCTTGTACGGGATGGTGATCCTCAGAGAGCAGCGAAGTGACTTTGCCCACGACACGCTCTGGATTGATATAAATAAGGCACGTAATATGTGTAAGAGATTGACTCTTTTCATTCGTGTGAAGTTGTTTTTCTTTGGTAGAATAAATAGGAGCGTCGAAAAATCATTCCTCAAATGAGAGCGAGAGTAGGCAAAAGTGAGAGAATTAGACAAATTTGGAATCGTTCTATGCATTGCAGTTTTGGGCGCAAGTGTCCCTTGGCGCAAGTGGTCAGTGCGCAAATTATATGTGCGCAAGTGTCCGTGCGCAAGTGGTTTGCTCCCGAACTTACGTCGAGATCAATGAAGTTGCTTAGTCGTAAATCAGCAATGCCTTCTATTTGCTTTCCCGCAATCACTCCATACTTATCGCTCACGAAGTAACTCGTATTATCAGAGCAGAGGACCTAAACAGCGTTTTAAAAATATATAGGAGTACAATGTTATAAAATAAGAATATAAGCATTTTACATATTTCACCTTGAAGGTTACAGGGAAGATGTCATGGTTTGTGACGGTGACAGTGTGTTTCTGTGGCGGTCGATCTTTCTAAATATAGACACCACATTTAGCTTTTTGAGCACTATGTCTGGCTATAGTGTGTTGTGACCCTTTGTTGACCTATTTCAAAAAAAGAACAAACGCGTTCAGTCTAGTTTTGGAATGAATGCCACTGTTGGTCAATGTGATAATTGTATAGATTGAAAGCTTTCAAGGCAGAGGATAATAACTGGAGTGGTGTACCTTTTGATGATAGGCTAGATGGTTCTTGTTAATTGATACGTGGAGACTTCTTCGCTCTAACTACAAAAGCAAAGAACACCAGCATTTAACATCTACGTTACCTCCACGTCGGGGTCGTTCTTAATTAATATATAAAGGCCATCACATGGAAAAGAGGACATATAGCAACCGTTCACAGTTGAAACAGCAGAAGGAATGATCGAGGTACATGACAGCTAATAATAGAGTTGCGGAAGGCGAGGGACCGTAGAGCTCTCTTGCAAATCTCTCGCCGTCTCCTGTAACATTTCACTTGTCTCGCACTTCCGTGACAACACACAACACTTGTCTCACGTAGAAACAAACACAGAGAACAAGGGAGAGGCGAGTCGTCTCTCGTGTCTAGTATAAATGACGAGGAATCGAGGCACGATGACCGTTCACTATGCATCCTTCCTTGTCGCTTCTCTTACCCTCCTTGCTCTTAACACTTACCCTATGTTCTCCTCTTCCCTCACGTCAAGAACGAGATACTATCGAGTTCCATACTTGTAAGTCATGAAATAACTCTTCAACATATTCTTCCCTCAGCTTTTCCTTCGGATTCAAACACATCTTTAAATGAAATGGCTATCCCGTATTCGAATGTTGTCATTCCGTGCAGTTTTGATCCACGAGACAAACGAATGTGTCCGGGAGGATGTGTGAGTTGCCTTCTCCAGTTGTCTATCCCTTCTTATTCTCCTTTAGCCGTGTTGTCGTTGTCAGAATGGTCGACCAGGCTGTTGTTTTTGTTGTAAGAATGGCAACTGTCCCAAGTGCAACTGTTGTGCAAGGAATGGTGTATGTCCCGGTGGTCAGTCCTTCTTTATCCCTTTGTCTAGTCTTCCTTCAGCATGTTGCAATTGCAACAAATGCCAGGAGTGCAACTGCAAGCAGTGCCCATGCCAAGCTTGTAACTGTAGTAAATGTCCCGATTGTGGATGCGGAAGAGGCAGGAACTGTCCCTGGTTCCAGGTATGTCTCAATCTCTACTATTATCATATTCCTTGACAGTTCCTCAACTGCTTGAATCAGGCGCAATTCCGAAGATGGAGAGCTAATCGAATACGCGGAATGATGGAGGGTCAGAGGATGAACAATGGAGGCAATGGGGGAAGTGGACCGTCATCGTTTCCTAGACCTTTCAATAATAATAATCGACCAATGAACAATCGAGGAAAACGAAGTGTGCGGTGAGAGGAAGGGTGAACCAATAGTGAACTATGAATTGTTTAGTTTCGTGAAACATGGCTATGCTCCCGTTGCCTTTGTTGATGATGTTGTGGAACACAACGAAGATGCGGGGGCTCTCAACTAATAGACGCACGACGGTTGCTATTGTAAACACTGGTCAGAAACTGCTTCAGTTTCACTCTCAACTCCTTGCCGATCTCACTTGTTCAATAAATTGTTTATTACTTCTTGCATTGAGTCGCAGAGCTTCGAATGCTGTTGGTATCTCAGATCAGACACAAAGCACTCACTCTAAACAGATACGAAATAGAGAGGTCGTAAATGGCTAGTGTCTCGGAATATGACCTCGTGTCTCACTTAGCAGACCCTTGCCATAATCACGCTATCTCGTCCCTCTGCCCCTTTATATTCTTACAATGCTATCAATCTCCCTCTCAATTCGTCCTTTCTCTCTCATTTCCACACGTGAAGTCGTAAAACTTGCTGCACGAAGTAAGTGTTTTATTTGTTCTTGTACCGACTACTTTCCTAATCCTTTCGTTACAGTAGATTTCTTCAGCTATGTCCGCTAATATGTATTCTTCCCGAATAGAAAACTCTTCTGGATTTGTTGATCTTCGGTCTGACACTCTCACAGTCCCTTGCGAGGCAATGAGAAAGATCATAGCGGAAGCTGAGGTTTGAAATTTGTGAATGAGAGTATACAGGGATTAAGGTGGGAGATGATGTGTACGGAGAGGATCCGATCGTGAACAGGCTGGAAGACAGGTTGGTTACTCATCCTAGACTAGATCAAGGAAACTGAAGATGTGCGAGGCTCTTCGGGAAGGAAGACGCGCTCTTCGTTTGTTCCGGAACTATGGGAAATCTACTAGCCGTTCTTGTGCATTGTCAGGTTGGATTGACTGATTGGTGATCATCAAATGACAACATTTAGAGAGGAGATGAGATAATTGTTGGAAGGGAATCACACATTCATCGATGGGAACAAGGAAACTACGCGCAGATTGGGGGTATGAATATAATATAATATAATAATAATATTTATCCGTGATGGGGTGGGACACGGGGTGGGTATTTCAAAGTAGTTCACATCTATGAAACGTGAACTACTTTGAAATAGGTATATCTGCATCGACAGTTGCGGTGGACTCGAATGGCCAGCTTCCCCTTTCCGAAATCAAGTATGTCAGAACCGTAACATAAACGTGTAAAGTACCGTAGAGTCATCCGGAACGATACGATTTCCAACATTTCCATCACTTCTGTCACCGATTATTCAGGAATTCTATTCGTGTAAATGACTTTCACATGCCGACGAGTCGCCTGATATGTCTGGAGAACACTCATAATTTCGCAGGGGGCAAACCTCTTCCGCTTGAATATCTTAAGTAATTAATGATCGGTGTCTTTCGCATTAATAACCCTTTAAGAGAGGTTCGGAACATCGCAGATGAATCGAATCTTCTTGTGCACATCGATGGCGCTCGACTATATAACGCAGCCATCGCCACAGTTATATCTTTTTACCTTAGAAATATTTTATACCTATCACAGGGTTCATCTATAGCTGAAATCGGCCGATTTGCCGATTCTCTTACAATGTGCTTCAGCAAAGTACGTATTTCCTTGTATATAATTTGGCATAGTGGGAAGCATATATTAAGTATACCAAGTTTTCAGGGCTTAGGAGCTCCGATCGGATCGATTCTTGTTGGGGCGAAGGAGTTCATCGAAAAAGCAAGGCGACGAAGGAAGGTTCGCGTTATTTTTAACCAGCAGTTCGTAATCTAGGTTTACAGGCAATCGGAGGAGGATGGAGACAAGCTGGAATCCTTGCGGCTGCCGCTGAATATAGTCTAGATATGGCCGAGATCACAACAAAGAAAGACCATGAACACGCTAAGAGACTTGCCAGCGGCATCAATCAAGTTGCGGGGTAGGCCTATCAGAAAAATGTTTTAAAAATTTCGCTTCAGCGAAACTGGTGTAATTCGAGCCGTAGAAGAGAATATTACGAATATTGTGGTAGTGCACACCAAAAATGGAATGACGCCCACGATGGTATGAAAGTTTCACTACTTTTCCATATTTGATTATTTCAGCTATCAACAGAACTTCGCAAATTTGGAGTTCTAGCTATGGCTTTTGACGATACACGGATTCGACTGGTTCTTCACAAAGGAATCGAAAGCGAACATGTTGAGAAGACAATCCAAGCTTTTCAACAAATTCTAAGATCTCTCTAGGAAAATTTTCATAAGAACATGTTCAACTTATTGCCTTTTCTGCTTTCAATGTCTGAGTTGATCAATTCAGCTTCATATTATATACACTATAAGTGAGCTGTGGAAAAAAGTAACTCTCTAGTTTGTCGCTCTAACATTCACACACTTGAAGGGTCAAACAAGGGTAGTCCATAACCCCTAGCTTACCCAACACAGTGAGAGTGCTCTTATGCTGGTAGGATGAAAGGGGTACTGTCGGTTGTTGTGTTCGTCTTCATTCCATCCGTAATCTCTGACTGTTCCTGCCCTGCATCTCAATGCTTCCGTCCCCCTCCTTCCACATGCGCGAGGTAATTCCTGGCCGAGAATGGTGGCCACTATGAAATGTGCTCCCCTCAGACCCTGTCCGATGCCGTCATGTCCCCAGACCTTCTGTCCACCGCCTCCCATTTGTCCTCCTCCTCCACCTCCACCACCATGTCCACCTCCTCATCCTATTCCTATATGCCCTCCACGATTGGTGAGATACTATGCAATGTTCTCTCTATAATTCTTCCATTTCAGCCATGTCCCCCTCCACTGCCACCTATGTCACTTCCATGCCCATTCGCTCCACAATCTCCTTGTTCAGGTAAAGATAGCTAACATAGCATATGTTCCAACATTTGGCCAGTTAGAGCGACATCTGTAGTAAATAAATGATTTTCATGTGGATATCATTATACTCAGGATCTCGATTTCGTCCTGCATGTTCACGTTGCGGGGATAACCTTCCGTCGTTTCCTTCTCCACAAATCCCTCCTGCTCCATTCTCTTTCCCTTCTACCCCTTCCATAAGTGACGATCCGCACGACATACCGTCCAACACACAGGAACCAAGCGGTGGTAAGCAGCTAAAGGAGAGGAGAAGCGAGATCGGTTGAGGGGGATGCGGTGGAGGACAGTCCCCTCCTCGGATGCCGGCACAGAACGATTGCTGTTATGGATGCAAGGGACAGTGTCGATACAGGTAGTTTCAAGTATCAACGAGTATCCCTTTATGAATACTACACAGACGGCGTCGACTTGTGGCACGTGGAACTCGTAATAGAGTAATTGACGCGACGTGTAGCAGCGAGGAACTGGGAGACGTGCTTTCTGAGGTAATGACAACCCGTGGCTGTTGGGAGAGTGAGATTGTAGAGGATGACAGACGACTCGTCAGAGTCCAAACGGTCAATTCAACGAGCAGCACAAAATCTTTTAGGTAAAATAGTCAATGTTATATGTGGCAAAGGTGAGTTTTCGTATGTTGTTCACACAAACATTTTCTGTCAACGAACCAAGGCCGACATGACTTGCTACGCGTTTGTTCCCCTTTGACGTCATCAACATTTATCTTACAGTAGTTTGCTCAAACCAGTTGAACTGACAGGTTATTATAATGCATTCCGCTATGTTCAGGCATCTTGCAGCACATGATAAATAAATATATGTTCTCACTTGCCGATTCTCGCGACATTCCAATCCTAAGAGGATATAGATCATGATGCCATCTTAAGGGATGAATTACCTTTTGGCAGAGTGGACATCGTGCGTTTTGCTTAACCCATTGAGACATGCAACAGTTGTGGAAGGAGTGGGAACACTCCCCCCAAACAACGACGCATTCAGTAGGAGTCGACGATGAATTGCGCGCGTTGTCTTCTTGACAACGAAGACATTCCTCTGTATACGTATTGTCAAGTCAGTAAGCTAGACATCCATACCAATAAGCTGCACTCTACAAATAGCGCACGTATCAGTTGTTACGTCCCATGTCCACATTGCACATGCGTTCCACCGTTTGAGAGTAAAGGGATGGCTTAAGTAAATATACGCCTATTCCCTCCATAAACTCACTAATCAGTTGTCTCCGTCTTTCCCTCTGTAGACACTTCCTCCACCTCCATAGTTGGATGCTGGGATATTTTTATAATATTTCAAGAGGAAAAATAAATAGATATCGGCCTGGATACAAACCAGAGGAATGATGAATTGCAAGGATCAAGGTCATAAGACTTCACTCGGTTTGCACAGAGAAACATACATCTCACAACCGAAACGACCTTCGAAGGATACTTCCGCATACTAACATAGCAATACCCGTAGCACGAAAGGGACAAGAAGGGTCAAAGGAAGGATTGCCCGGGTTGTCCTCTTTCATCCGTAGCTAATCGAGACAACACTGCTTCGTTCACTTTACTCGCTGCCTCCACTCCCAACTTAAATTCTTACCTTCCATTATAAGTATAGGATACGAATCGTATACTTTTGACGGTTATGTTTCACGATCAATTCATAATCAACCTTTGCCTTATTATCTTCGGATGGACGAAACATAAACATAAAAAGTACACGATTCGTATCCTCTAATTATGAGATGTCTATGAAAGCGAAACTTTCCCACCTGGATCATTTCATCAAGTGACATGGAATCAAGACTTCCTCCACCAGTCTGACGACATAATGTCACTATCGATTCCTCTTTCTGAATAATCTCAGGACATTAAGTTCAAACAACGGGTGATACCTTGCAGCTAAATCCAAGCCATAGAGATGAGAAGGAGCAAGTTTCCTCTCCAATTGAAGCATCGACTACTTTGGATGATCCAATCATCGAAACACTTACAATAATAGGAGCACTGGAGGGTGGTTGTCACATAAATGATGATGAAATAGAACGAACTGTGTGACATCGAGTGTCCAGGTCTCGTCTCCCTCAGGCAATTCCACTGTCATCTTCTTCTCATCAGCTCTACGAGTAACAAGAGAGGCGAGTTGTGTGTCGAAAAGCGCTGCTTTCACCTTAAACGTTTCTTATATCTTCTTTTAAAATATACTGATGTTACATAGCCTATATTTTGTTGTATGACTACGAAGAAAAATAGTTCAATGATCACGCATTGTAGCAATATCAAGAAAAAATGCACAGCCGGATGAAAACAATAGGACCTATCCGATTATTGTCTTGAACGGAAAACAATTGTTTAAATTTTACTGGGCAACCTTTCGGGCCGTATTTTAAGAACAAGGCCTAGAATTGCGCAAAAGCTCGAATTATTCAGCCTACCAATAAAAAATTTATCGCATCTATGAGCCTACCAAGGTAAAGTTTGGAAAATATACGGGCCTTCCACCCGACGGTCGGGTCGCTGCCCATGTATGACTGTAGCATTTTTGACTTATTTTTATCCTAAATTTAAAATTTCGCAAATTGCCAAGGCAAAAGTACATTCCAAGCGACCGGTAGGGTCATCCGGCTGTGAAATGTGACCATAGCAAGAAGCCAGAATCATTTGATATTACGGTATTTTCGCATCGCCCGCTGATTGATAAAGATTATCCCCTTCTATTTTCATATTAAATTCATAATTAACTCCTAACAAATGTATACAGTTATCATATTCTACACTGAAAAAGGTGAGAAATAACCGTGATATCTACATACGAAGATGGACTTACTCCAATGCTTGCCGCATCAACAATAGTTCCTCCATATTGAAGTATCACTACATCAATATACAATCGCCAGAAGTGATTGTTGCTCACAGTCAATCTACAATAAAGATATCAAAACAATCTCAGTTATTAATTTGCATTAGCATTAGAGTATGGTACTATCCATTTTACCTATATATGTATATGTATGACTTACTTTTTAAGTTCCGGAATGGCTTCGTCGTTTGAGTACGCGATAGCCAAAGCATCCGCAAGCTCTTCAGCCAACTCTTCTCCTCCTTTTCCTAAATTCAAACAACTATTACGGTAGGATAAAGCGACTTGTGGATTTCATCATTTACAAATGAGTCCATTTCTCTCACATTTGCACACTTTCGCCTGATATTCAGAAATCTCCACCGACGTAAATACCTTTATGAACCCATTAAAGCTAAATGGAGTGCTGTGTTTTTTTTAAACTAATCTTGAGCATTATTATTTTAATATTTAAAAATAGCTTAATTTTGGATTACGGTATCAAGTACAAAACACTTTAACTGTTTCTAACTGCTATTCACTTCAACCGATTCAGGAACTTTTAGAGTTGGGCTGTTCGTGCGTGAAATGCACGCCGTGTTAACCAATGCACTGTAGTCCGGGCCTCGTCACACACGCGCAGCGCGTAACACCCAAGCAACGCGGTCGAACTTTTGGCGGGTAAAATTTGAATAGGCCGTATGGCAACCATAGCCTCTAACTGCTGTTCATTCAAAATGGTCAAAACAAATTGTTTCTATATATTGTTGCGATTAATGCATTTAGCTGCGTGTAATGCGAGCCATAGTTATTTCAAAAGATGCATTCTAAAGATTTGCGTGCGTAGCCTTCAACTTTTTAATATTCGAAGTTCGACACAGCCCTATACCTACTTTACAAGCCTACTGTACTTATGCAATCGCACACATCGCGGACGGATAACACGGCGTAGAAATGTGGGGAGAGCTGACTGACCGATAAATTGGGGAGTTGCATTGGCAGAACAATCCACGTTGAACACCAGTCTTTCCTTCTCCAATGACGAATCTTCACACTTAATTTCACATTACTCAATTTATAAAGCGAACAAGCTTATACTTAGCAATACTTGACAAACGATATATCACTACATTCCATTTATTTTCCAAATAAAGTCGGGCTAACCTGCACCAGTTCGGCTTTGACTCCAGCAATGATATCAGTGTCCCCTATCCGCACTCTAGCAGAACCGTCTGTTGTTGCCAACACTCCCCTTTCCAACCAAATCGGACGGTAGTCACCACAGCTATATTTTCAATAGCAAGACTGTTTAACAAAAGTGAACCTTCTTCCATCCGTACGAAATCCTTCTTGAGCTCCATGAATAATGAACACTTTTTCCGCGTCGCTTAATTGAAAATCCATATCTGAATTAATCGGACTCTTAGATATTTAGCAAAAAAAAAGAAAATTTGAAAAATAAAACGATATTGCTCAACTAAATTTAGCGAAAAAAAGAAAATTTGAAAAATAAAACGATATATTTCGTTCCGGCGTTCGCTAACAATTCCTACTTGTGCTACTTATCGGTGCGGAAGATGAAATGCGAAATTGAAAACTCATTTTCGTTTAAGAAAATTGCCTTATTAACGCTTGATCTTTGATCTCTAAATGCTTTGTCTATTTTGAAATAGTTATAGTGTACACTATGCCTGTTATCCTTAAGGAAGATGGAGACCGACATGCCACAATCGAACTCCCACGTCGTCAGCATCGATCAAGTATATTTTGGATTTGATTATGATCTTATGCATTCTAATTAAGGTCCAGTCGACGGCTAGAGTCCAGCGAGTAGCAGCCCACAGTCATGTCAAGGGGCTCGGTCTTCACGCTGAAACTAAGGCTGCCCTCCCAAGGGTAGCTTTCTTATGGCGCTTGCCTTTGTAGAATGTGTTTACTTCTTCATCTCTAGAGTGTGGTAAAGAAAGTTGGTTTTCAATACTCGTGGATATGTTGAGGGTGCTGGGTTCATTGGACAAGAGTCGGCACGGGAGGCGGCAGGTGCCATCGTGGATCTGATCAAGGTGAAGCATATGGCGGGAAGAGCTGTACTCTTGGCGGGCCCCCCTGGCACAGGTTGTTTTCTCATTACCAAGACTTGACAAATGTTTCGGACATAGTAGAGAAGGCCAAAACATACTCGTGTAGCTACTCGAGCTTCCGGTGGTAGGCACAAATGCTCACAGAGGGGCACAGTTGCTTTTAAGTAGTAGCCCTACGATTGTTTTACAATTGGGGCTTCTTCTCAAAATGAGGTAGAAAAGCTATGCATGTATGGAAACTCTACTTTTTAGAACGATAAGAATATGAAAATATGATTTTGTGAAGATGTATCTGGTTTCAGGCAAAACTGCGATTGCTCTCGCGATGGCTCAGGAACTGGGAGATAAAGTATCAATTTTTATTTTATTTTTATTGAATACGCCAATAGGTGGGACGAAATAGTTAGATAATGAAAGATGTCGTAGACGTGCTTGGGTGGAAAAATTGCTTCTTCTATGGGATGTGAGGACGTTGACATTCAACTTTTGGTGGGATGACGAGGTAGTGAGAAGTACGAGAGAAGAGCCCCACTTAGAGATACCTTAGAGACTTACTAAGTATCCTTCCGCAGTTTATATGAGGTTCTATGTGGAGATAGTGTTCGTCTAGTTAATTAATATTTAATTACTGACTGTAGGTTCCGTTCTGTCCTATGGTAGCATCTGAAATCTACTCTTCCGAAGTAAAGAAGACCGAAGTTCTCATGGAAAACTTCCGAAGGGCGATAGGTATTTTACTATTTGTGTTTGTTAAGAGACATTCTTTGAGAAAATGGGCCAATAGGAGGTACCCTGCGGATGGAAAAAGTTAGCCCCACCTCAAATTTAGTCTATCGATAGCTCTAGGTGAGTAGAGCTTGAAAATCAACATAAGAAAACATAATATCGAATTTCCGATTTTAAAAATTTGCATATCTAAATTTTCGAAAATGTTTAAAGTGTGTACAGTTAAACTAGAAACATCCTTTCCGATGTAGTTTTCAGTATTCCGAATATCGTATTGGTTTGTCCTCAAAACTTTCATTTTCAGCACGATAATCGCGAAAAACTACAAAAATTTACACCTTTTTCAGTCATATCTCAAAATATTTAGTTAGAATTACATACTTTTCTCTTCGAATTCGAAAAGTAGAGCATTTTTTGCATAAGAATAAATGTTTTAAAAAAATCACGACCCTATTATTCGCGATCAGGGGAAAAATACTGTATTTGATTATATTTTTCGTGGTAAGACCCCTCCCGCATTTTTTACTATAAAATGACCCATACCGCACCGCAAAATTACCCCCACGGCTGTTCTAAATTCTCGATTTACATGCCCACACTACCGCCGCCGGAAAATTACCCCTACCGCAAAATAAATTTCATATACGAGTATTTATCCCCTGTTCGCGCTCGCGCTATTTTGGCCTGAGCACATGACATTCTGTCTAAGAAAGTCGACCTCCCTTCAATTACGCTGGAACGTAGCGGCAAATTATTTTCCAACTCTAATGAAAACATGTTTCCTAGGGTAACTTTTGATTCTCTTCACGATAGTCAAGGTCCCAGGGCTTGAAAAAATTTCTTTCTCGAGATATGATGAAATAACCTATTTTCACATGAATTAGCGTTACTTTAGATGCAGACATGTTAGAGACTTCTGGTTGGCGCCATTCGATAGGCAATACAAAGTGGTTCAGAAATTATATTAACATAATAGAAACTTAAATAATATGTGTGCTCTGTGTTTGTTTATATAACAAAAGTGCCGGATTTCAGATGTCAAAAGTTTCGAAAAAGCATTTTCAATGCCATATTCAAATTCCTGGGGTCACTTTACTCCTGGAGAACTGTACACATAACACATCATATCTTATCTCGAGAAAGAAATTTTTTCAAGCCCTGGGACCTTGACTATCGTGAAGAGAATCAAAAGTTACCGTAGTAAACATGTTTTCATTAGAGTTGGAAAATAATTTGCCGCTACGCTCCAGCGCAATTGAAGGAGATAGAATGTCATGTGCTCAGGCCAATACGATATCGCGAATAATAGGGTCGTGAATTTTTTTCAAAAACATTTATTCGTATGCAAAAAAATGCTCTACTTTTCGAATTCAAAGAGAAAAGTATGTAATTCTAACTAAATATTTTGAGATATGACTGAAAAGGTGTAAATTTTTGTAGTTTTTCGCAATTATCGTGCTGAAAATGGAAGTTTCAGATCAAACCAATACGATATTCGGAATCAGCGAAGAATACTACATCGGAAAGGATGTTTCTAGTTTAACTGTGTACGACTTTAAGCATTTTCGAAATTTTAGATAAGCAAATTTTTAAAATCGGAAATTCGATATTATGTTTTCTTATGTTGATTTTCGAGCTCTACTCACCTAGAGCTATCGATAGACTAAATTTGAGGTGTGGTTAACTTTTTCCCATCCGCTGGGTATTCCGGTTATTCATGGAACGTCTGTTAAATATAAGAAGAATATTTGTTTTTATTTTACATGAGGACATTTTCAGAATGAATTGGTCCATTTTATTCATAAGCAGTTTAACTCCTGTGTGGCTGATATTGTTAGTGTTGCAGGACTGCGTATTCGGGAGAAGAAGGAAGTGTTCGAGGGAGAAGTCACTGAACTGACTCCCGTAGAGACCGACAACCCCGTCGGGTATCTTTCTTTTTTAGAATTCCTGGAATAAGCATGTTTGCTTATGATAGATTAAGTATGACTAGGCATAGGCATTTGAATATTGTATGAACTCACTGAGCTAATTTTCGCATAATAAACTTTGTAATTATTAATTTAGGTATGGAAAAGCCGTCGAGTATGTGAGAATAGGACTGAAGACTGTGAAAGGAAGCAAGCAACTGAAACTGGATCCTGGAATTTACGATGCTGTTCTGAAGCAGCGCGTCGAAGTGAGCACTTATTTTACGAACTAAAATATGCATTACGTTCCACTGGGGAAGTTGCTTCTGGGGGGGGACATTCAAATTTAATCAAAAAAAGCTTTAAAAAATTAATAACAAGGTTGAAAGGTGGGCGATGTGATCTACATCGAAGCGAATACGGGAGCAGTGAAGAGAATCGGAAGATCCGATGCTTATGCTTCGGAATTCGATTTGGAAGCCGATGAATTCGTTCCGTTGCCGAAGGGAGATGTACACAAGCAGAAAGATGTGAGTGGAATGATTGGATAGGGACGAGACTACGTGTATTGGGTGGGGAGAAGGGTGGTTGGAGAGAGAGAAAGCCATTCCATTACAGATCGTGCAAGACGTGTCCCTGCATGATCTTGACGTGGCTAATGCAAGGCCTCAAGGGAATAAGGGGGATGTCTTGGGTATCGTGTCCCAGTTGATAAGACAAAAGAAGACTGAGATCACTGGTTAGTCTCGCTCTTCGTCCCTTTCAGCTCTTTCTACTCTTCAGATCGTCTTCGAGCTGAGATCAACAAAGTCGTCAACCAATACATTTCTAATGTTAGTTATTTTTTCAGTTATTTATTAAATTTAGATCTTTACGTTGAATTTATGCATTGTTGAAGACCTATTCGCTGTACAATTAGCCTTGATACAGGGAGACGCTGAATTGATTCCGGGAGTTCTTTTCATCGATGAAGCACATATGCTCGATATTGAGAGCTTCACCTATTTACACAGGTTTTTCTTTAGCATATATTTTCGAAGTTTTTTAAAAGTTTATATTTTCTATTTTTCTTTTTTTCTATTATTAACCATAATATTCTTGTCTTACAGTGTTGATATATTAGCTATTAATAAGAGTAAGTATGGGACTAGTTTGTACCTACTAGACTGTTAGGCTGCCAAATACCTCAGTTATAAGTTATTAAATAATGAGGTGAACCTATCTATTACTTGATTACATAAATTTATTCAGAGCTCTCGAGTCGGAGATGTCTCCTGTTGTCGTGTTTGCTACTAACCGAGGAATCGCCAAGATCAGGTTTGGGTGCATAGAAGATACATAGAAGAAGAAGGGAATATGGTTGGCGAAAATGTTCCGTCAGTCGTCTCATTCCTGCTTCCGATGAGAGAGCGAAGCGGTATGAAGATACTGCAGACAAAGTAGGAATGAGTTTACTGACGGAACATTTTCGTCAATAATATGTTCTTTCAATCTCAGAGGGTCGGTTGATCATGATCTCTTGTTTTTAAACAAACATGCTTTAAAAAGCGTAAGTTAATAGGCACCAAAATATAGCAGGAATCTCTAGGGCTAATCAAAAATTCACTTTGTGGACCCAAAGAAATAAATATACGGTAACTCTGCCCACGTATGCTTCTGACCAATCTTTAGCTTTAAGATAAGCGGTTTTAAACGGGTTATTCTAGCGTGATCGTGCTTACTTATATTTATAGCCGTTTTAAAAATTAGATAGCCAAATTATACGTTTAGAGCTATTCCATGCAAAAGGTTTACTTTTAGTGCTTTATTTGACAGTTGCAGCTCGTTGAAGTGCATATTAGAGTGATCTGTTTCAGAGGGACGGATGAGCTTTCTCCCCATGGAATGCCCAATGATCTTCTCGATCGACTCCTCATTATTCCCACTTCACGATATGACAAGAATGCTATTCATGCGGTTTGTTTACATATCAGTTATCTGTCTTGCATAGGCTTAAAATTAGATGTGATATATCGGTTGGGTTAACAGAAATAGTTGATATTGTATTGTACAATTGCAGATCGTGAAGATTCGTGCAGATGCTGAACAAGTGAATTTGGAGGCGGAAGCGATTGATCTGTTGGCAACTATTGGAGAGGAGGCTTCTCTCAGGTTCAAATGCTCTAATGTATATGGGCGTGGTTAATAATTCCAAATAAACCTAACATAGCTAGATAATTTGAAAAGTCTAAATTATTAATTTTTTAGATATGTTACTCAACTCCTGACTCCTGCAAAGATAATTGCACAGCTTGTTGGCAGAAACACTGTTACAAAGGACGATGTGGTTGAGGTGAGTTAGATATTCCCTTGAATTGCAATTTGGGTATTTTTCAATTGTGGGATCCATGTTCGATATACAGTACATTCATATGACGCGTTGTCTGACAAGGGAAGTGCATAAACGTGATATCGGATCCAGATACCCAGTGATGTCCGACCCCTCACAAATGTGAGAGGGGGTGCGACCAAAAAAATTAGGGGAGCGAATTTCGCAAATATGACCAAGAACGGTATGTCGAGAAGGTAATAGGCTGATTACGGTACTACAGCAAGATGAATATTTCATGGAAAACTGACTGTCTAATTCAGCGCATTTTTCTACCCTAGGAAGAATATTTCAACGATATTTGAAGCTTTTATGTTCAGTTTAGAGATGCGTAGGTTGGAAGTCGAGATAATAGTAGGCGGATTACGGTATTTTATATTTATGAAAAATTCAAGCAAAACCGCACCCCTAGCGTTATTCAGCGTCTTTTTCTACCCCAGGAAACATGTTTCCCCGAGTCATAAATGTTTAGTGTGTTCATTTACGGAAGGTCTCACAAAGGCCTCACAAATTTAAAATTTGTGGGACGTTTGTGAGTGCAGATATCTCGGCGCTAGCTTAGCCGATTCCCTTATTCTTTTTTTTTGTTTTAGTGTACTCCCAGCGGTCTACAACGCTGGGGGTGCGTTTTTGCTTAGTTTTTGGTCTGAGCCTTGTAACAGGCCTCGAAAGTTGAGAAAAATTGATGACAGATTTTCGTTTTTTTTTTGTAGTAGAAAGACAGAAGTAGAACTTATCTCTATTGAAGATATATGAGAACAATGGATAGTATAGCAGCCGTAGGGGTGCGCTTTTGCTTATATTTTCTCAGTTAAGTAGAAATCGACCGTCAAATATCGAGCTACATATGCCGCAGAAGGCAACTTCGAGATGTACTAAAGGGGTTATGCTAAAGTTATAGGCGGGTTAATAAGAGCATTATTGTAGTCACGTAGAAGGTTGATAGCGGTAGGGGTGCGGTTTTGTTCATATCTTAACATAGGAAGTAATTGTCTGCTAATGTAGGTACTCCGGGGGGGGGGGTGCGATGGATTTTTAGATAGGGGGGTGAGACACCCTTCAAAATTTGTGGGGATCTCGGACATCACTGCAGATACCATTCCACCACCATTCGAAAGAGCGCAAAAAGTTATGTATATTCTGAGAAAATAAGCTGCCGAGGTCTTCACATCTTCGAGAAATCGGACATCGAAGATTCTGATGAATTCTGCATGGTCCCGAATGGTGGTGGTCTCATATCTGGATCCGCATATGCACTTCCCTTGTGAGAGGGTCGAGCACCCCTTGGCACTAGAAATTTTGTTCTAAAAAATGGACTGTTTATAACTCTCTTGATGCAAAATTTGACTGAATTCAATGGTGAAAACCGCAAGTCGATGCGATTTTTTAAGAAGAAGTTATGCGCGAAAAACCTATTTTTTCAGATTTTGTCAGCCTATACATCTTAAAGTTGAAAATAGGTTTCAAAAAGTGATTATTCAAAAACCGATTTTTAAAACTTTTAGTTTTATCAAAATTTCGGTATGACGGATAGGGATTCATAGGAATTTTATTGCAGATTTGAATTCCTCGATGTTTTTTACCCCTAGAAAAGTTGTTCCAATTAGGTTTGCTCGTGTGAGTATACTCGTTCTAAGCCACGGTCTACCGTAGCTTTCGTGCTGCGACGTATCAGGCCGTGGGCAGCTTATGAAACTGATTGCCACTATTCAGTCAACTTGACTTCGATAGCGCTTGCTCCGGGCTTTCTAATCTTAGTTCCTATTCATGACACCTTTTCCCTACAAGTTTTAAAATTCCATCTTTACCCGAAAATCATGGTTGGTCTTTACCAGTTTTTACTCGTATTCTGCAAGATTTCGGTATGACGGGGTTGGATTCATGGAGTAAGAAGTAAATCCCATGCATGATAACTGATTGTGAGGAGTGTAAGAAGATTCTCCAATTGATTAGTGGGTGTCCACAGTATGCACACATTTTGCTTTGCTTCCAGGTTCGATCTCTCTTCATCGATGCTCATACAAGTGCCCGTATCTCAGCTAAGAAGGACGATCCTTCAATGGACACCAACTGATCCAATGAATTATCTGTCTATATTATCTTCCCATTCTTCTCTTTTTCCTTCTTTATTCTTCTATGATCTCACACTCTTCTCTTACTCGTAGTTACCCGTTGATCTATTACTTGATTACTCCAAATGTTATTGGTCTCCATCCGTTGTTATCTTGTTACCGTTCCACTTTCTATGTTATCCTGTTGAATGTGTTAAAGTGCTAAATGGTCGTTAATGCTTCTATGTCGTCATTCCCAATCCGTTTCAACCGGACCTAGTATCTCCCCTCCGTCCCGTCCCGCTTCACTTATCTCATAGTCCCATCGTCTCGCCACTCCCTTCTCCTTCAGTCTTCAATCCCTCGACCATAAGGGAGTCCTTCTAATCAGTATCTTCCTTCTCCAGTAATGTCGTCCCCTTCATCCCTTCCCCTCCTTCTATTCGATGTCGATGGAACTCTCACTGTTCCGAGGCTATCAATGACCCCCGAGATGAGGGTCTTCATGGAAGATGTGCGAGCGAAAGGTATCTTATTGTAGAGAGAGAAGTAAGATGGTATTGAAGGTGTTCCATTGGCTGTAGTGGGAGGGTCAGATTTATCGAAGGTGGTGGAGCAGTTGGGGAATTCACTTGATGACGTCACCTCTCGATTTGACTATGTATTCACTGAGAACGGACTCGTCGGATTCAAAGTTAGACACGAGATAAGAATACTTTACCCATCTTATGGGTGGAATGCGAACGCTTTACTCCAGGGAAAGGATGCATTGCCCGTGGGATCGATTCAAGATGAATTAGGAGAAGACAAACTGCAGAAGCTAATCAACCACGTACTAGACCACTTCTCTAAGCTTGAACTTCCCCGCAAGAGAGGCAACTTTGTTGAATTCAGAAAGGTACGCCTTGTCGCATTGTCATTTGGTAGCCTTGTACTATTAGGGAATGCTCAATTTGTGTCCCATCGGGAGAAGTTGTTCTTATGAGGAACGACTCGAGTTCAATGCTTACGATAATGAACATGGAGTACGGTATGTCTCTGAAGGGGGATTGTATACTGTATGTGAAATACATTGGCTTTTGATAGTGATGAAACATGAAAGTAAGTAGTAAATGATGATTCCAGACAGAAGCTTGTTGACGAACTGATGAGCGAATTCGGGCATTACAACATCGAGGTTTGATGGTGGATAGGGGTTGTGCATTCGGTGCTGATAGGTTGCAATCGGAGGACAGATCTCTGTTGATGTTTACCCCAAGGGGTGGGACAAGACGTACTGTCTACGATACCTCACGGACAACTACCCCGTTAGTACTAGTCTCTTTGTGGCAAGAGCAGGGCCTTTTGTAGACTATTCATTTCTTCGGAGACAAGACTTCAAAGGGCGGAAATGACTACGCTATATACGAAGATTCGAGAACTATCGGACATTCTGTGAAGAGTCCGGAAGATACGAAGGAACAAGTGAGTGATGTGTAGTGGAGGGTAGTGAATGGAGAGGGTCTCTTGCAGGTTGAGAGTCTTCTCAAACAAATCGGAGTCTTGTAGACACGTTTACGCCATTCATTTTAGTCTCTTCTTTTGCCATTTACTAATGCCTCGTGCAATTCCTTCACTAATCTTGTCTGTCATGCCCTCTTTTTCCTCGCGAATTCTTGTCATACCATTATGTAGTATTCATTCGCCTATTCGATATCCAGTTCCTCTATTTATTTGCTTTGTTCGTGTTTCTCTCGTTGCGCGTCGTTTTCTTCCGTGACGATGGTTTGGGTGGAAATGGGATAAACTCTGTTAAGGTACTCAACACCTCGAATCGACTCCGATTCCAAGTCAACCTTCAGTAGTAGAAGGTATGATGTGAATTTGATTAAATATGGACAATATAATATTGTGAGAGTGCTAAATGATAATTTTTAGATGTTATGAATACTATATGTTAGACGATTTCAATTACATTGCTCTTAGATGGCTGCGGGTCGAGACGAATGGGATGATATCCCGGATGAGGAATTGGAAGAGACTCTGCTAGAGAGGCTCGAGGGACTTTCTGAGGTAGGCAATAGAAGAGATTTAGAGGATGATGTACTCATTCTAACTAAGTATGTTGTCTCTCTCGGGAGAGATTGAGAGATACTTTAACAGGCTATTCCGGAGTCAGTTCGTGGTGCAGTTGGTTCGACTGTTTCATGGAGCAAGACTATGGTTGGAAGTGCGGTGAGTCGCTTCATTCGTTCTGGGTAGTGGAACCATTACTCGGTATTTCGGGCTCTCCTTAACACACTCTAGCATTCGTTTCATTTCACTTTTTATTATATAATTTTCCCTTTATGATGAAGGCAAAAGAATTAGATAGGTAACTGCAAATAGATGGTTGCTCGCAGTTGTCCTTCACTCGTTCTGCGGTTTGGGTGGTGGCCACTACTTCTCTCATTATGTTCCTACCGTATATCATCGAGAAGGAACGTGCGGACATCGAGAAGTCACAGGTTAGCATTAAGATGCCCAAGTACTCCATTGGGTGCTACTCCGCCACATAATTTATTTAGTATTCATTTTGCTTTGCTTTGTCTATCTTTTCTGTATAGCGGAAAGATATTAGACTATCTCTTTATCGCGGGATAATCTTTGCTTGTTAAGGTTGCTCAACAAAGACAAATGCTCCTCGGTCCTGCTGCTTCTCAGATGAAGAAGAACTGATCCCTTCCCCTCATCGCCCCTTTATTCCCTTCTCAAGATCGGTCAAAGAGTCTTCCAAATCGTTGTTTAGTTCTCTTTCTTGTTTCGTCATCTGCTTTAGAACGAATCCGTTGTTTATCATGTTTAGAGTGATCGTAGGAATAGTTAGTTGTTTGCTGTCTCCCATACCATCTCTCTTATCCACTTGTGATAAAGACGAGTCTCATTCCGGTTCTCCTCGTTTATGGTTCTCACCGTATCCATATCGAGACTACGGTATTCGGTCCGGTAATTAGTTTCCCTTAGATGATACTCCGTCAACTCTTTCATCGATTTGGCACTGTGTACCATGTTCGAAGGAAACTCGCAACGGATGCCCCTGCCATATTCATTCCTCCTAAGATACTCGATCGACATCTTCCTTCTGATAACTCTCTTATGGATCCACTCGAGGGACCTTCTGGTTGCTTGTTTAGTTGCTGTTGTGTTGCTGTGCTATAAATACTCTTGTTGTTTAGGCATATCGAAGGTATCGATAATGGCACAATTACGACAATTATACTACGAAGAGGATGAGGAGAGTGCATTGAAGAAGAGTACGGTAGGAGGTGAATGAGACGAGCGAGGGGAGGAATGTATTGAAGGGAGGGAGGGAAGGGGGAGAGGCGAGAGTGAGGAGGATACGGTATACGGAGGGGGAAGTGGAGGGAAGCGATCTGGAACAAGTCCCGTCGAGGTGTGTACAGGGGAACGGGATATCGGGTTCAGCACTTATTAGCTACCTTTCACAATCCATACACGTATTTGTTAGCAGCTGCAACTGTTCAGTTCACACTGTATTTTTCTGCCAAATCTTAGTCAACAGTGTGTTTTACGAAATACCAAAGGTTACAGCAGGCACACAACTCGCAGGATTTGTATAATCTCTGCAGAAGCAATCCCCATCCGTTCGACGGTTCATCTCTTCCTCCTACCCATTCACGAACTCTCACTCCCTTCGTTAATCACGTCCCTCTACTACAAATTCTCGTAGACCTGGGAGTTGACCTCTTTGAGGTAAATAACGATATAACAACGATAACAAAAGTCGATCTCAGCCGTAGTTAAAATACTAGAATAACGTTTTGTAGAGATGGAAATTATTTAGTGTTTGCAATTGGCGTGATCCAGTTGATTGTAAATTTGGAATGTATTGTCTCCGATTAAGATAGAGACTCGCAATCCTACTGTTCCTCGTCATCTTCTTAGGCTTCCATTCGATGAAGCGAGAGGCAAACTGCGATGGCTCATTTCCATTGGTATTATTCTCTTATTCTAATTATCCAGTAGAGAAAGCATAGATCAAACTCTTTTATATTATAATTAAGGTGGTAATTTCACTTTCAGGTTTCAGTCCGGATATTCTAGGCGAATACCTGACCCGAAATCCATACGTATTATTGCAAAATCTGAATGATATGAAGGTACGATTTCATTCACTTGCAATTGTAATCTGTTATTGTATCACGTTCCTTCTAGATCTACTAAAACTACACGGGAAACACCTAGGGAGGGCAGCGACTTTGACGAAATTCATTATTTCGGGATTAGAGTTGTTTCAGATAATAGGTATGCTTACCCCATTTGCAAAAAGTTACATAAAAACCAAAAATAGTGTAAAACCATGGCGCAATATCGCTAAAACAAATTCGGAATGCGGGGTCATAGCGTAAAAGAGGTCGGGCGCTGGGTCAGATAGATGAATCAGTTTACTGTCAGCCAGAAACTCAAACTGTCACCAAGATTACCGCTTGTCAACTGCCTTTTCCCTGTCATATTAAAGCACTATGCCTTTCTAAGAACGAAACGGCTCAAATAAACCTCATAAAGCACGCAACCAAAGCGGATCGAAGTTGAAGTTCGGAAAT
>LS929061.1:192888-244409 GCA_900490955.1 Micoletzkya japonica | reverse complement strand
GACTTCTTCATGGGAAGGGCAGCCGCGGGGGGAATAGACGAAAAGTTGGAAAGACGAAATAGGCTAGGGGACACCCCTGACTTGCCTAAGGTCAGAGGGGATTCATCACCTTATCCTTGTGGTGGAATGACGGGGGCGGGGATAGGAAGAGAGACGACTGGAGGACCCGACCGCCCGGGATGAGAGAATGAGGAGAGAAATGGAAATCCTAATTGGCAAATCATTAGGATTTCCATTGTTCAATCTTTACAGATAGCGATAATAGATACTTAAACATATTATATATATGTAGGCAACAACTTGAATTGCTTTGTTATGAATCAACGGTGTGTTGTGAATGAAGAAGAAGAAGGAAAAGAGGAGAGAGCAGCGGAACCTAGAAGGAGAAGGACACGAGGTAAGAGTATACGACGGACACAAACGAAAGAAGTGGAAGGAAGACGACGAAGGAAACTGAAACCGGAAGGATCATGGCCTTCGTTGTGGGCAGTGTACTCTACTCGAAAGAAGGAGAAGGTGGGGGGAGGAGGAGGGGAAGGGGGAAAGTTATTAGAAGAGAACCGAGAGGCTGATGGCATCTTCGATTACACTCTTCATTCAATTGTTTGCTTACTTTGACAGAAAGTTAGGGAAGGGGATGGGAGAAGGAAAGTGGGAGGAGAAGATGAAGCGAATGAAGGAAGGGAAAGGGATTTGGGATACGAAGAGTTGGGGGGAACGAATATACTATCGAGTAGGGAAGAATGCTAGAGGCAATGTTTGTATAGGCAGAGAAGAAGGCAGACACGTTGGGGAGAAGATACCCCCACCTTGACAACCAACACTTCCTTATTCTAGAAGACATCTACCAAGAAGGAAAGGCACGCCGATCACACTCACTTTCAAGTCAACAGTAAGGTTGTATTCCCCTCTAGCCCTTCCTTCTCTCGCTCACTTCTCCTTGGTGAAATATCTCGATAACTTGTAGGGACAAGGTCGAGAGTCTTAGTTGTTATGAAGAGAGAGAACGACAAGTTAGATGGAATGAGATGGGAACAATGGAAGGAAGGTGAGAGGGTATGAGAAGGTGGGGTGGGGTGAATGAAAGGAAGCGGGAATGTGAGGGGAGTGGGGTTAGAAGGGGAAGTAGAAGGGAGAGACGTAGCGGTCACTTTCCCTAATTGCTCTCTACTCAAACGACGAACGCTATCGACTGAAGACGATGATTACACATAAACAACTAGTAACAATTACATATTTGAGGAAGATGGAACAGAATGAGAAGAACAGAATGTTCGGGGTTACTATGGAGACGAGAAGAGAAGGACAAGCGACTATCGCGAACTGAAGAGATACTGACTCAGTGATGACCAGTGACACTCACTGTGATATGAGGGGAGTGGGCGAGGCAAGGGAGGGGAGAGGATGGAGAGGGGGATGGAAAAGAAAGGAAAGTGACTAATTGTAAGGGAAGAGATTAATTCGCAGCCGATACAACATCTGCTTTGATTGTGGGGACAGAGACCCTATGGACGTGTATATTATTGGAAGGCATGAATTGATACGAGGGAGGGAATGATGGAAATGGGAGGGAGAGGAGTGAAGGGAGGGGCAGAGAAAACGAGAGGGTAGAGGGAGTGGGGAGGGCGCGTTCAGAAACATTTACAGTGTGCTCATGAGAGGGAAGGGAACGATTACGAGAGTTATCAGAGGAATTGAGAGAGAAGGAAATGGAGGGAATGTGCAGGAAACGACGAGAATCATTTGTTGATAAAGGGAAGAGGAAGGAAAAAATAAAGGGAAGAGCCAATAGAGGAAGAGAGAGAAGAGAGATAAACTGTTGGAAGCATCCCAATACCAAGTAGTGTATACAGTGAGAACAATGACAATCCGCTTTGAAAGGTAGACATAGGATCAAGAGGGAAAGAGGGAATTTGGGGAGTGAGGGAGTGAGTGAGGGAGGGAGTGGGAGAAGGAATTAGAGAGGTGCAGTATAAGAGGCAGAGCACATAGTATTACAAGACTGAGTTGACACTCCCGATTGGTCCATCTCTCTCCCTTCACTGCACCCTTACACAGCTTCTAGCATAACTACTCATCTAGTTTATTTTAAGGTGGGGGAATGCAAGAAAGTATGACATTGGGAATGAACATGCTAATTGATAACGTGGAAGGCAAATAAGTAATAACGACAGTGGAAATGAGGATGCCGATAATATTGAAAGGTTCTCAATATGATCTTCGAGAAGTTGTATATATAATGTTCTTGACAGTGATAAACACTTGAATTACCCCATCATCATCTAATCACTAGTGATGGTATGTCACTACCGAAGCATCTCATAAAACCTGGCTCCAACATCGCCTCGTTCACTCCTCAATACAAGCTGATTTCACACAGCCCAGTCATATCGTTCACCATGAGGACCACGGATTTCACCCAATTCACTTGAACGAACACTTATTCAGGTTTATCACCTTTATCGGGAGTAACATTGGATCGGGACTTGTGGAATGATCATAATTTGAAGGTAATTCAAAGGCATTAGTAAGTACTAAAATCAGGTCTGTAAATTTTAAAAAAATATGCAAAAAGTTTTTCACTTACGTATTAGTCTTTAGACTAAAAAAAAGTAGAAATACGGTATCCCTACAGTGTCAAATATACGCAAAATTTTGAGTGTACAAAAAGTGTGTGAGTATCGACAATGTTTATTCTTTATTTGTAAAAGCTTTTTCGTTGGTGTCGTTGGTATTAACGTTGATAGACAACTTTTTATTCCATACATATTATTGGTGGAAAACGAACGTTGAAAGAGCTGCGCATTTCTTTCCTCTAAACACCATAAAACTTCAGCCGGAGCCGGGGATTAACCTAAGCTGGCATTTTGCCAAGAGAGTTTCACTGTATTTAGCGGAGTGCGCTGCAAAGATTTCCCAACGTTCGTTTTCCTCCAATAATATAAGACCCGTGGAGCTAAAAAGTCAGAATGGTATCTTGGCACAGTAACAAAATGCCAAGAATCCAGGTGGAATCTTGGCATTTTGTTACTGTGCCAAGATACCATTAAGACTTTTTAGTTCCACGGGTCATATATATTCCATATATATTTTGTTTTTGCACAGGTACTTTGGTTCGCCTTTTGCTCAAAAGTTTTACGTCAAAATTCCCGGCCGAGAGAAGTTCAAAGTGACTTGTGTCGACAATGAGGCACACACAGGCACATCATAGTTTGGTGTAGGCCGGTATTTGGTTCCGTATTCTTTTACTCTAAAATTACCCTTCTATATTCAATATAAAAGTTCAGAAAATCTTTACTCTATGGTACGGTATTTAATTTCTAAAATTCATTAATCCCAAACCTTCAATTAGCTATACAATTTTAGTCAACATACTGTAACGGAAAATTCGGCTGCCTTCTGATGATTCTCAAACGAAATTGGGTGCATTCATAGGTCTTTGGAATCACTCATTTTTATCGCAAACTGCGTGCCGCTTCTTAATCATTTTTGATGTCTCCTATATAATCGGTCGCACAACGTTTTTCTGCATAGAAAGGCTCGTGTGCAAATTATGAGAGTGCAGATGAGAGAGCATGGAATTTGGAGAGACGCAGAGACAGCCGCAATTTGGACTAGCGGAACATCGTGCGGTCGTGTGAAAATAAAATATAAAGTAAGTTGTCCGACCTTCGTAAGAGAGGCTGCTTTTTATGTTCTCTAATTATGTAAGGCAGACTGCAAAAATATAAGGGCGATACCAGCCTATGTATAGTCTAACCCAGCAGGACGGATAGCGTCTTGAGTATGGCGTTATGGCTGACGCGCCGTCTGAGAGGGTCGATTTCTCTTCAACCGTAATGGAACGATTTGCAAACATATTTTCAAACTTCCTGAAAGCAAGTTTCCTAGGGTAAAATCATGCCCTGAACACGATGGACATGGTCCCAGCTCGAGAAAAAAATTCTCCGACGAGTTATGATTTTTTCTCTCGAAATTTCACTATCTCACAATCAGCGAAAAGTTGAGATATGGCACAGCATTCCATGCGTCATAATAGTGAATAGGGGTTTTCGCGTATAGGATCCGATCCTGTAGGAGAACCAGTGAACGAAAAATTATGAATTTAAAAACGTAAGCTCGCCACTATGAATTCAACAAGTTCTGAAAATTTGGTGCTGATTGGTTGAGCTGCGCTTGAGAAAATTAAAAAATAGTAGTCATTTCGCTATTAGACACATTCTTCACCGAGCGGAATGCTGTGAAACGGGCTAAGGGCTTATTTTGAAGCTATTTTTTCTCTACAAAAACCAGTTTAGAAACTACAGAAATGTTGCTGCCTTGGCAAACAAATTTTTCAGCACTCTGTAAAAATCACTAAAACATTATTTTCACCCCTTCAAAGCGTCGGCCAGTCAATTTCTCCTCAGAATGGGATTCCTCACGTTATTTTACCGGCTGTAGGACATTTCGGAACTTCCATTTCCTCCTTCGCGGCGTTTTTAATTTTAAGGAAGGTTTCAATAACAACGGTCAAAGCCCCGATAATGAACACGACCCGTGTCATCAATTAGTTTTTCATTGCTTTTCGATTATCGTTGTGAATTGTTTATTTGCTTCTATTATCCGTTTAATTATGACGCCTTGTGACACCTTTACTTCGTTGATACTTGGTTGACATGTGTGTTAGTCCGCTGTTCGTAGTGCTTGCCACCGACAATTGATAACTCATTGGTGGCATTGATTCCCCTCTCGTCCTCTTGTGTCCCTCCCATTCATTCCGCTGCCTCATACCTCCCATTGGCCCTTCTCCTCATGCCCCCTCTACTCACTCCCTTCCCTCTCTCCCCTTAGGGAGAGTCTCAAATATGACTGATGGCTGTTCCAACTTGTGCATGCATGGGTGTGCTACAGAAAGGAGAGTGGATAGGGTATTATACCCTGCAAAGCTGGATGGACAAGAGAAGGTAGACGATATGCTTATATATAGATGGTAGTCAGGTAACGTTTATTGAGTAATAAAGTTTTGCTTAAGCAATTATTTAATGTTCCTACTTATTTTCATTTACTCAAATGTTCTTACAGTTAGTCAAGTATTACCGTAGTGCATGGAAACACAGTTAATGGTATAAAGGAGAGAGATGTAAGATGAGAACCAATTAAATAATTTCTATTTGTGAATCACCTAATTTGGTGAATTCATTCATATGATCTTCCATATTTTTATCAGGTGCCAAGGCTATAACCCCTAGATGAAACTGCAATGTGCGTTCGGCCTTGTATTCTCTACTGGCATGCCTTCATTCTCTGTCTCCCTCAACCCTACTCCCTTCTAACGCTCTCTACTGGTCAATACGAGAGCCGACGTCCAACTTGAAGGGAGAGGTCGGGGAGAGGAGAGTGGAGACGAGAGGAGAAGAAGGGAAGGAAGAGAATGAATAGAGAGGAGAGGGACAGAGGATGGAGCGAGCTTTCTCCCATGGAGACGGATTCACGTGGACGTTGTCCATGTCTGTTTCCTCAGTCACTCAAGATTAGTCTGAGGACCCCCCCCCTCCCCTACCTTCTTCTTTTTACTCTCGTTCCATCAAATCTGAAAAAAACATTTCACGTTTATCTTAAGCGTAAGGCAGCATACCTTAGTCTTTTCCTCGGTTTATGCTAAAAAGATTTTTCTTAGGTGCTAAGTTGGACTGGCCACAACTGTTCTGTGACATAATCATGTTTATCGCCCCCAACACCCTTGCTCTTACAATTAGCTATGAGTGATAAGCATGCACTGCGCTTCAAGTTCAGGAAACCTTAGGACATTTGAGTGTGGGACGAGGAAACCCGCAGCTAATTATGAAGCTGGCGCAATGCACTGCCCCCGTCCTTACTCTCTATGCCTCGTTCGTTCCCTCGTCCCTCTCGTTGTCTGTCTCCTCTTCGAGACACACACTCTCTCATTGGTCATTCTGCCAGCCGACGAGAGAGAGGAGAATGGGGAGACGGGACGGGAGAGGAGGGAGAGGGGAGAGGGGACGAGGCCTGGCTCTTTCTTGCCCCGTCCCTCTCTCCATTTGCATATTGCGCAATCGTTAGCGTTAGTGCCAGCCGGGGGCTGTGGAGGAATGCGAGGATTTCTTGGCACAATGGTTCATTTATCCTTACTACTACCTCAACCGTATCTATTGCACCTCTATATCCTGTCCCTGACAAGTTTCCCATTAAGGTTGTCTGTGATTCGAAAGTGTCCGTTTCCTTGCAGTGTCAGTCAGCCAAAAGAGTCGTTGAGTATTCTCTCCTAAGGGAACTTAGCTATGACTACGAGTGACCGCTCTCGTCTCCCTCTCTCGTTTCCTCCTTTCATCCTTGCCTGCTTCTCACTCCTTTCAGTCTCCCTTCTCCCATTCTCCTTCCCTCACTTGTTCACTATCTAACTCATTATTCCCTCAATCGGCTTTCTGGTCACTATGGTCTCTTTCGCGTTCCGAAGGGTAAATGCATGTCTCATCGCGTATCCTTTCCTCCCTACCCCACCCCCTTTCCGTCCTCTTTCCCCTCCTCTCCTAACCGTCCACCTGGATGGTCACTCGTCTACTCTCATCCCCGAGGGTAGAGCAGTTTGCCCTTTGGACGGGGTCTGATAATATTTGCAAAGAGCCCGTCTCTCTCATCCCATAGCCTCCCTCGTCTCCCTCTCTCTTCGTCTTACGTCAACTTGCCTTATCACTCAACTTCCTTCTTCTCCGCACTCTACCGTACCCTTACGTGCTACCTATTCGCAATTCTAAGAACGAGTCGCGCGTTCTTCTTCTTTCCTTACAAAGTCTCTTCTTCTTACGGTAGCCATCTTTCTCTTTCCCCGTCTTAAGGCTCTGGAATGTATTTAGGACGAATGCAGTTTTCCTTGACCGTTGGCTAGGCTTTACTTAGTTTGACGTCGGACAGCTAGGACAAATTGAAGAAATGCTGATTATCTGTATCGATCGGTGACATACGAGGAATGAGTTGTTATTCATGTACCCTCTGGCTATCAACCTTGGAGGAATGGAAGGGGGTAGAGAGTAAACATATACAAGATCCCTCGCTTGAGGGCATGGAACCAACAAGTTTATCACCTCTTCTCTTCTCTAACAGATAAGACTGGAATGGAATAGAGTTGGAATGAGGGAGTAGAAGACGGAATGACCACTTCTCATGTGTCACGAGCCCTCTCTTCCCTTCGTCCGTCCCTTCTCTCCTCTTTCCTCTTCTTCCTCTCCTTCCCGTCGAACACTTGCTCCTTTCCCTGAGTCTCTCCCTTCAAACGGGAGTCATGTCAAATGACCACCCCCCCCCCTTTCCCTCCCTCTCCCGTCCCTCTCTTTCATCCCTTCGTCAACCTCCTCTCCCTCCCTATGCTCTTCTCCATCCCCTCGTTCTCCCATATCTTCCACCTATCGTTCAGTATGCAAATCTCCTTACAAGGTCGCATTGTCTCATACCCGGAGGGGATTCACAACTTCACAATCTTTCTCCCTTCTTCTCTTCTCCTCCCCACTTACCATTTGCTCACACCTCTTCGGACCTTCATTTTTCCTCTCGTTTCCTCCCTTCCTTCCCTTTCTCTCTAAACTTTTCATCCCTCTCGCTTCTCTCTCCTCTCCGGGAATTCATACCAGAAGTATCCCCTTTCTTGGCTATTTTCACGAGAGTTTGAAGTCCAAAGAAGGACTCTTATTTCATGGGAATAGTGGAAGTATGGACTGGACTGACCACTCTCATCGTCCTCGCTGCATGCCTCTCATATTGCAGCTTCATCTCCGTTCCTCCTTGCCTCATTTGCCCCTCCCCTCTCCCCCTTCCATTTCTCCCCTCCTAGGTTCCCCTATGAAGCTGCCGTCACGTAGGGTCACTCTGCCTGATGCAACGTTTGCCCTCTGTCGCCCTCTCCATTGTCTCTTCAAACATGGCATCGTCTCCCCTCCTCAACCTCCATACTCTCCTTCCTCTCTCTCTTTCTACCTCGAACCCTCTTCCGCTTCAGGCTACTCCCTTCACGGGAAGAGGAGATCTCAAATATTTGAGAGTTCATTCCAATTCCACAATGCTGTAGGGGTTCGACTTACTCCTTGTCAGATTGGAAAAGGTCCTTCCATTAGTATCTGTCTGCGTACCCTGTCACCAGCTTCTTTTGCTTCTTTCTTCCCCTAAAGTACTAGTATCGTATACTCGTGGCCATAGATATATGCAGGTGTGTCCACCATACATTCGCTTCTCGTCTTCCTCCTCTATCCGAATGGTCGTCTGACCATACAATACAGGGGAATGACCGGAGGAGAGGGAGGGAAGGGACGGGAGGGAGAGAAGGAAAAGATGAGGATTCATAGGCTTCGTGCCAGCCACGAGGCAGATTCGTCATGAGTGTTCTTTTTGATCGCCGATTGCCGTTCAGACTCTTTTCGCCCTCTTTCCCCTCCTTACTTTGGGATACTTATCTTCAATTAGTGCTACGAACAGGTTTAATTTGTGAAGTAGCGGTTACAGGGTCATCATTTGTGTAGAAACCCCCTTTTTCATAAGCTACTAGTCATATTTGCATGGGGTAGAAACACCCGCGGTTTGTTACTTACCGTAGTCCATCTCCTTTGACATCATGCCCTTGCGGGACACCAATTGAAAGAGTAGCCTCTCTCCCGACTGGCCTTTCCGGACGGAGAGTTGAGGGTCGAATTATTACAACTACCTTAGCTTCTCCGTCCCTTTGCATCACTCCCTCCGCATTCTCCCTCTTCTCTCTCGCAAGGAACATGTCTCGTGTGGGCATTCATTCCCTCTCCTCAACAACACCTTTCCCTTCTCCCCTCCAAGGTATCGGTCACTATACAACGTCAACGACTCATCCTCCCTTCCTTTCTTTCCCTCCCTTTGCTTCCTCAGGCTTCTTCTCTCCTTCGTTTCTTCCCTCATACCCCTTCTCCGTTTCCTACCGTATCCCATACTTTCCCTTCGAGAGTCGCCAGTGACCAAGGCGTTCGTTACACTCCCACGCTTATTCTTATTTTCCCAGAAAGAGGAGAGGCTGGATGGAAAAGGGGAAGGTGAAAGGGATAATAGGAAAAGAAGATGGAAGGGAGTAGTCGGAAAGGAGGAAAGGAGTGGATGGAGATGGTAGGAGAAGGAAAGAAGAGGACGTCTCACTCCTCGCGACATTCACTGCGAATTGTCGACCTTTCCATTCCTTCCACAAAGAGATCTGTCCTCTTGTGCTTGAATGAACTCAGTCCGATCATTCTCTTTGACTGTACCGCTACCTCTCGGTTGTGGTAGAGGAGCGAGGATATGGAATACGGGGGAGATAAAGAGGGATAGAGAGAAGGAACGGAGGGGAGGGAGATCCACTTTGACCTTGCCACAGGTTGCAGTTATCAGCAGGCCATCTAGGGGCACCCGCTATGTCTCAATCACTTATCTTCCCCTCTCCCCCCTTACCTCCACACTCTACTCTCAATCTCTTTCCTCCCTTTCCCACTCACCGGTGGAAGATGATTACCTGCAAGTATGAAGTATCTTCCTTCTACCTCTTTCTTCCTTACAGTTATGCTTCATTAAAAAGGTAGCAGTCTTCTCAAACCAGTTAGCCCTCTAGTACTCTTCCCTTCATCTCGCGCACTCTGCATTATCTGCCTTCTTCTTTCTTCCTCATTCGTTACATGGCTGTAGTCATTCACGAAAATTGAAGGGTACTGTATATATAAGACTCTTTCCTCTCAACCTCTGGTTAAGTAAGCAGGACCTGGGGTGAAAAACAAAAGTTTATGCCATACTCAGTAGTTGTATGTATTTATACGGTGACGTCTTGTTAGTATGCATTCGTTCGTTTTCACGTCATCTTCCTGTTGTGAACTCGTCTCACAACTGTTTTCGCATGTCTTCTCTTCCATTCTTTAGTTGCGCATTCTCTCTTCCCCTCTTACTCTCTACAATCCTCTCCATACTGTTCCTGTCTCTCCACTGTTGTTCCACTCCTTGTTTCTCATAATCTCACATATCCGGCATACCAGTTGGCAGAATCGAGAGTTCCTCCCCTCCCATTTCCT
Organism: Micoletzkya japonica; assembly: GCA_900490955.1. Taxonomy (NCBI): domain Eukaryota; kingdom Metazoa; phylum Nematoda; class Chromadorea; order Rhabditida; family Diplogasteridae; genus Micoletzkya; species Micoletzkya japonica. The sequence goes on along the minus strand of LS929061.1, from coordinate 234,366 downwards.
ATTCCTCTCATGTCCTCTCCATTCTGTTCCCTTACTCTCCTCGGAACTCGTTGGCATGAAATCTCGTGGCAAACGAGTAATTGTACATCGTTCCTTCCCGGTTCCACTTCTACTTCTCAGATATTCTTACTACTTAGTCAAGAGCTTCTTTCAGTTCTCTATTGAATGTAATAACGCTCATCCCATCTCTGTGCTTCCTAAGCACAGAGGAGTACGGTACTGTGACGAATTTAGTTGTAAGAAATAACCCAACCTTTCTTAGTTAAGTACCAAATCATCTGTGATGCTGGAAATGTATGAAATGTATATTTTTTATTGATCTTGTTGCTTGACCAGCTGTTGAGTGGGATTGTACTGTGTTCTGTTAATTGCCAATAGGCACCTCCCTCAATACAGCTCATGACATCCAGTCTATCACCTCTCACCTTCTCTTCGCGAGTGAGCCTGCCATCTCCTCTTTTTGCTCGAATCATCGTTCATAGACGATTAGACAGGCGATTATCCTGCCTGCCGTTCCCAGTAGTAAGAAGTTGGTTCAAAGCACTGACCGGTCTCATCCTTTTCCCTCCTTCCTCACGCGCTTCATCCTCCTCTCAGCGTATTCATGATACTCATGACGAGAATCATCTATTCAATACCTTCTCAGCTAGACTTGACCATTGATATGTTAGTGAATGCAAGGTTTACGTTTACGCATCTCTTTTGACCCAACGTGTTAAGAATATAATGATTCAAATGATCGGATGACGTAATATTCATGAGTTCTCCGAATAAGATCTAACGTTTACAAAGGCTTGTGGTATGTATTACTTCGTTAAATTTGAAACGGCTTATGTTCCCCTTTCGCCCTTCCACTTTCCCCTTCACATTCTGCCTGAGGGCTTATCATTCACAGTATCGTTTCCTGCACTCTCTTCATTTCAATATTCTCTCTTCGGTCACTTTAATCGTTGAAGCGGTCACTCAACTGATAAATGTGCTGTGTCTCTCCTTCACCTCTTCCTTATGACGTGCTTGTTTCCTTACCACATAGTACTTTACCTTCGCAAGGATTTGCATTTTCAGGTCTCGTTCGTGAATGAAGGAGAGCAAGTAAGGCACGATGGAGGAGTTCGCAATGACCTTTGACTATCCTATATTCACGGGAAGAGGTGACGGATTTGAGCAGGTACCATTGGATCAGTTCTTTCAAATGTGCTGTAATCTGCTCAGATCCCATATCCTGTCACCGGTAACGAAGACCTCAACAATCCTGCTATAAAAATGGAGAGATCGGTAAGTTAATTAGATTAATTAGAGTATGCAGAACAGCATGTAGAACAACGTTACAAAGTTAGTGTTTTTAAATTTATACTATAATGTTGTATCAGGCTGATGTTCCCTTGCCACCAATTGTCATCTGTCCGTCGGAAGTGGAACACATCAACATCACTCTTGAGAAGAATCAACAGTGTGCATGCAAGGTTTGTTTACTTGATTCAATGAAGGTATTCATATAACCTTGTTCGTTCCTCAGTTCCTCTTCTTTTCTACTCCTCTCTCGTATTTTCCACGTCGTTTTGTGCGCTCCAGGCGTCTCATAGCTGTTTACGCCATTGGTCACTCCGCTGTTTTTGAGCCATCGATGTGAGATAGAATTGAAAGAGGAGAGCGAAGAAAGAGAGGGGTTGAGAGACGAAGCGAAAATATGAGAGATGAGAGACTGCAAGGAACTGAAGAATGACCAGGCAAAACAGACCAAGAGACTTGGAGAGCATGCGAAGAATGATGACCCCCGATAAGGAAGGGATCGTTCCATGGAATTGAATTAGTGAACCAATTGTACAAGAATAGAAATAGCTATGTCGATTACAAGATAAACTTGTTCAGGATTGTGGAAAACTGTTCAACTCTGTCTGGTATTTGAAGCAGCATGCAGTAAAGCATTCAAATGATCGTCCCTTCAAGTGCAAATTTTGTTTCAAGGTATTTCAAATGAGCGCTGTTCATATTTCATAGTTATTCTGTTTCCAGACTTACAAGTTCCGCTCGAATCTTTATCAGCATAAGTGTCCGGATCGTCAAAAGAGCGGACTAACAGGGTAAGCCATATCAAGATTCTTTAAGTTAGTGGCCCCAATAACAGTATCCTCTTACCTTTCTATTATTATTTCAGCCGACGGGGTGCACGGGGAACTGGGGTTGGAATTCCCAACCTTCCTGGAACTCCAACTGCTGTACAGAAAAGGATCGAAACTAATCAGCTGTTGAAGAATAAGATAGAATCTCATACGATGAATATGGGTATGTTCACTCAGCGTTCTGTATAGTCCGAGTTTCTGTGATTCCGACCTCCCTTTCGCAACTATTAGAAGAAAAGTTTTATTGATTTATTGGTTCTAAATAATAAGGAAAGACAACGTTTTATAGACTACGCTAATACTGAAAATCCACTACTAATGCTAAACGGTGCATAGCTGTTTCGCCTCCTTCTGCCAGACAGCTATAAATACACCTCCCAAGGGGCGGAGGCTCCTCAGTGGAAACCCCTTGGGAGTAAGGTCTAAGAACTAATGGTCTACCATGTAAGCCTATTCTAGAGTGAAAATTCAAATCACTTGAAAGACATGATTTTTATTTTTATCGATCAAATTGAAGCCTAACCCAGCTTTTCTCGTTTCTTATTTTTAATGTCTCGAAATTTGACCTAATTCACCTGATGTCAATCCATATTTATGAGCAATAGAGGGATTACGACCAAGAGTCCTGAGTAGGCGGCTAGTCAATAGTTGCATCGTATATTGATTAGCTACGAAACACTGCAACAACTGTCTCATCCTTACTAGAAAGCCATCGTATTTCGATGAGTTCCTGTGAATTCTTAATATCTCCCCATGGAATGTATTCAGTCCAATACGAAGTGGCAAATTAGAAAGGAAATGAGGATATCTGATGACCTTGAATGAATAAGCGTCCGTTTTGTTGAATAGCTCTGTATATGTTTCGTTATTCGGGGAAATGGTCACAACAAGATCAAGGAAGTTGGCGCCTGTCTCTTCTCTATTAGTTTGCTCTAGAGTAAGGGAAGGATGATAAATTCGCTTAGTGGCCTCAATAAAGTCTTCGTAACGGTTAGAAATATGAATTATATAATCAAAGTAACGGAAAGTGCGGTTGAGACGGTACGCTAATGGATGGTTTCGATTGACAGTTTTGGAAATGTTGTCGAATTCCATATAAGCAAGGGTGAGATCAGCTATTTGGGGAGAAGCATTATTACCCTGGGGAATGCCACAGTTCTGTTGGTAAATGCATCCACCGTAAACGGCGAAGCTGTGACTTAATATGTACTTAATGATCATCATGACATCCCCAAGTAGATAGTTTCTCCCCTTACTCTCTTCGTCTGTATAGTAGACCTTGGATCCATTGCACAGCGTTCCGCCTGGTAAAGAATGTGTCTAATAACGAACTGACCACCATTTTGAATTTTCTTAAGAGTGGCTAAACCGATCTATACCAAATTTTCGGAGGTGTTAGAATTCATAGAGACGAACTTATTTTTTAAATTCATAATTTTTCGTTCACTTGTTCGCTTACAGAATCGGATCCTATGCGCAGAAACCGCTATTCGCTATTAGAACACTTGGAATACTGTGATTGACGGGTTTGGTACCAGGCGATACCTGTAGAACGTACCTCTAACCACCCGAAATATAGTAGGAATACATATTTATTCTCAATTTCTATAGCGAAAAGTACAAGAGCAAAACACAGTTTGTTCACTTCATCACGCGGCAGAGTGCATATTTACAATCAAAGCTCCTTTTTTATTTCAGCTCTATCTACGGAAAGTATGCAGAACACAGCCCCGATTAACTTCATGCCTCCTTTCCAACCGATGCATGGCGAAGTTCCGATAAACGCTCAAGGCGGTGCGGCATTCCTGGGGTGAATGGATGGAATTGTGATTTTATTTTTAACTCTGTTTTCTTGTAGGTATGGAGATGATGCTGATGATGGAGATCTTAGCTACGGACTGTGCATTCGAATTGAATCAGCTCCTCCTGTTGTATTGGAAACTACGAAACCAGCTGAAGTAGCTTTTTCTTCGGTTTCAGTAAATTGTAAATTTGGTCGTATTTTTTGCAGCAACCAAAACGACCAGAGGACTGTATTAGATTGAAACCTATGTCTGTCGAAGAAGTTGAAAAATATGTCAGCAGCAACCGAACGAAGGTATGCTATCGGATCAAAGCTTACAAATGAAGTGTTTGTATTGTTAGATACACACTTGTCGTAAATGCAAAGTGCATTTCCCATCGGAGGAGACGCTTGAACGCCACTACGCAGCACACAGACACGAAGAGGCACATTGCTTCCGGTTAGTTTTATTTCGTGTATCAATATTTTATAGGTGAATTTAGGTGTGATTCATGTCCTCAAATGTTCGACTGTCAAGTAGAACTCGCCAAGCACATATCTTCGCACGCGAGTATGGGACCATGGAGTTGTGATGGGTGTACAGGCTGTTTCCGGTAAGCTGTACATTCCATGTCTTCCTATTATCCTGCACTTATATCTCTTAATCTTCAAAATATTTTCAGTTCGAACGTCGCTCTTCGTCGTCACATGGACGCATCTCGTACATGTCGCTACAGACCATTCGACGTTCCGATTGGAATTGTTAGTATTAACAATCCATCGCAATTAATTTCAGCTCTAATATCTGCTCTAATGCTCTGCTTTTATTTCTGTTCTGATGCTCCAAAATAATTTCAATAAGTATTGCAGATCGAAAATGCTTCATCTCCTCTCGATCCTTCCGCGTTCATAATCTCTGAAGCTGACAATATTCCACCAATGGAATACGAGATTGAAAAGGTTAGCGAATCATTTGAGTAGTTAAACAAGGTTTTCAGAAAGCTGTTGAGAAAGCTGAAAGCGGCATTGGTTCAAGTCCTGAAAGCCAGCAGTTCACATCACCTGACAGGTTTTACCACCAGATTGAGTATATTTCAATCTGTTTTCTTAAAGATCTGTCGCTACCGCTATTGACGACGAATATGATGAGAATTTGTTTGGGAAGAAGAAGGAAAAAGAAGATGATGATGCGGACAGCGGTTTTAGAAGCAGGTTCAACTCAGGTTAGATTGGTTTGTGGTCTGGCTGACGTTAATCTCGCTTACAGTTACTCAATCGTGCTCTCCAAGTTCGTCCTCGGTGTTCTCGTCTGACGGGGGCAGCCCACATAGAAAGAACTCCCACGATGCAACATCCAACGGTAACTACTTACATCAATGACTGTTTTAATAAATTGTTAAAGGCGGAATTTCGTTCGGAATATCTTCATTTGGTTCTGGTACTTCGTACGGTCAGAAACTCTTTCTGCACGAGCAGCCTGTTGGAGGGACGGGAACATATAACGCATTCACGGTACGAGATTCTCTACAGTGTTTTGGGTGAGGAAGCTCAATCTTTATCTTTATCTTTATCTTTATCGGGTACACCATAGGTGTGCGGCAGATTGGAAAGGGTGAAAGCGGGTATTCGTGGGGGGTGCTTCTCTTGAAAAAAATCTTCTCTATGGGGACGGGGGCAACGCTTGACGTTCAAGACTTCTACATGGGAAGGGCAGCCGCGGGGGGAATAGACGAAAAGTTGGAAAGACAAAATAGGCTAGGGGACACCCCTGACTTGCCTAAGGTCAGAGGGGATTCATCACCTTATCCTTGTGGTGGAATGACGGGGGCGGGAATAGGAAGAGAGACGACTGGAGGACCCGACCGCCCACGGATGAGAGAATGAGGAGAGAATGAAAAAATCTAAGCATTCTTTTAGAATTATTTTACAACACCCTCTTCATTCACATCAATGATGATCATCAATCAAGAACAAGTGGCAACCATTGGTATTGCTAAGCTATCGCCGTCCCTCGTTCATCCTAAAGGTTGTTCGAATCCTATATCGCCCTAATTCCCTTTAGTTTGTTTTCCTCAAATTGACGATGTCTACATGCTGGATTGCCTACCACAACTTCTCTATTCGATGGATGGCCTTCCTCCTGCTTCTCCTCCTTTCGCTATTCCCTCTTCACCCGTCATCAGCTCGGCCAAACCTGCCCTTCCTCATAATGTTCTTCAGTCACTCTCACTGCTCGCCCTTCTTTTCATCCTCTCGAATATCCGTGAGTTATATTTCAAAGGTTGTATGAGTAGAGTGCTTTGCAACTTTAATAGCATTAAAGATGTAATCCTAGTAATTTCTGACTATTGAACTTTGAACTCTTACACTATGAGATAATCCTTGCTTGATCTCCGTGTGTCCCCGTCCCCCCTCTATTTCTCTGCATGTCTCAGTCTCGCCCGCTCTACCTTCATCTTTTTGTGTGCAGTCGCTCTCAAGCGAGATGTGATGGAAGGAAGCAAGCACATCCCGGAGACAATGCCTTCCTTAATCATTACTGCATTCTCTCTTCCTCTCACTTACTTTCACTCGATGGAACAATCGATAGTTCACTTCATTATATTCAACAATCAATAAGATCAATTACTTAGTGATATTAACATCAAACACCTACTCCTAGAAGATTCATGAAAATAAAATAAAAATCAATATTGTATCAGCAAGATTGCTCTTCTTCTTCCTCGCCCCTCCTCCGCCAACGCCACTTTCTTCCCCCTCTCTTTTCCCTCCGCCTATCCTCTTTTCACATCTGAGAAGTAGTTTATGTAGTGCATAGTTACTTTAGGTGAGATAATATTTGTATAGCTAGAATGTTATGAGATTGCATTTAGCCAATTTTAAGACTATTAAGACTATAATACATTACTTCATAGTTTCCTATTAGCGATACATTTATGTCATTCATCACACTTTATTCTTTCTTTCTCATTCCTTCTGTCTTTTCTCTTCTTGCTAACCTTACGGCCTCATTCTCTATCGGTTCTTCTCGACAGTTGACACAAATACTGAAAGTGCGATTAGAGGGTGACGTTTTTGTTTTCTTCCTTCAAACTTGAATTTACAGTTTTCCTTTATTTTCTCACACTATGCATGTTAATCAACTTGCTAATCGGAGACCTCTCATCCGCCTCTCATCCGTACCACTCGTGTTCCATTCTATTGACCTTTGCACGCCGGACTTTCTCCCGCCCCCCTTCTTCCTTCTTCCTCCCCGCACTTCTCCACTTACGTTTCCTCTTCCTTCTTTCTTATCTTTCCCTTCTTCAATCATCTAAAAGATCGATATTTTACCATACTTACGCTATTTTTGTTTTATTGAGAAGTCAATATTCTCCTTATCTTTGGCCCTTATCATCGACTTGCCTCGTCATTCCTGCATTCAGTCTTTCCTATTGTCAGCGTGTACCTATTCGTTATATTCAGATGTGATCCGTGCTCATGGTTGCGAGGATGCAGTGGTTGCGAGCTGTGAGAATGAGTAAGTGAATGATAATGGCGAAGTACAAATCTGTGAATATGTATCTAAAGAATGTAATTAGTCGGTCGCGCGTTGACACAAACTGTGTGAACGATGTATTAATGCACGAAGTTTGTTTGAGACCATGAGGAAGGGAAAGATTGAGAGCAAGAAGAAAGAAAGAGAGAAGAGGGAGAACAGTACGTGGAGGGAGCGAACTGATGCAGGGAGAACATACATACTGACTGACTGACTATCCCGTGACTAAAGCAACCATTTTATTCTTGGCTGAGGGGCTAAAGGACCTCTCTTACCTATATCCATCTCATTCCTTCTTGAACAATTAGCACATTCTGAGCAGTTTTATGTGAGAGACAGGAGAGGGATGAAGAGACGCAAACAACGGAATAAATCTTTACGCAGTCTTTTCTCAATAATGCTAAAGTGAGTAGTAGACTAGTAGAACTCGCAGATATCCGGCGATGTAAAGTAATGGCTATATTAGATATTGAGTGGATCTCATGAGTTGACTCATTATGTTTTAGATCTTAGTCGACTAGCTAAAATAATATATAGTTTATCTGACGCTTTCAGGTGTAAACTTGGCGTCGAGGAACGAAAGGCGGAGGACGAAAAGTGATAATGTGATGGCAGTGAGTGAAATAAGACGCATACCTTAATATCTACAAACTTTTCAGACTGTACATACTGGTTCGGTCGTCGTAGTAATTTTTTTCTCTGGTCATTCTCTTCATCGTCTTTCGTCTCAACCCTTCTCACCAATTTCAAATCGTCTTTCAACCACTGCGTCCCCGACGTTTGCATATGATCCGTTTCTCAGTCTTTCAGCACCTTCATATAACATCTCCACTTCTCTAGTCCTTCATCCCTGTTTTGCTTTTCGCTATTATAAGTGGTTGGTTCTGGAGTCGAACGCAGCCTTGAGAAAGAGTCAGTGATCTCAGCAGATCCCTTAGGGGATTGGGCATTGGGGGGAACTTTAAGAAAACATTTTACATCTGTTTCCTCCGATTCCACTCATGATATTTCTCAAGGCTCGCACGGCGAGAATTCATCCTTTCTCTTTTATTGTATCCATATATCTTTACACCTAGTTATCGGTTGTTTTATAAGTTCTCTCGTCACTCTCACGATTCTCTAAGTGTCGATAGAAGTCTTTCAACAACATTTTCCTCCATCTCTCCCGTCTCCACCGAGCCTCAACCACCCATTCTTCACATCCAATGCAAAGACTAAACAGAGTGTTAAGCTAACTTATTTGGACCACAACTATCTTTTCTCCTTTTCATTCTGACTCTAATCCCTCCAGTGTACATCCCGCTGACTCACAGACAACAAGTGACATCAATTTTTTTATCATTAACCATCTCTCACAAAAGCGTCACTTTGTGTCCATTTTACGCAGATTGTTCCGCGTGAGTTTCTCCATCGTAGTTTGTCCCCATCCCGATCCTCTACCCTTCCCCAAGAGTAAATCGTGTACAACTTCGTGTGTCCCGTTCAGGGTTGGGTTGTCAAGTCCCTTCCCACAGTTTCTCTCTCTCTCTTCTGCAATGTATTAGTTTTCCCCCCTCTCACATGACCCTTCCTATCTCAACTTCTCTTCAATCTCAATTTGTTTAGTTTATATAATATTTCTGCTATCCACCCTTGTCCCTTCTTATTTTGTGCCATCTATGATAAAGGACTATTAGTTATTTTGTCTTTGAAATATACTGAGATAACAAAGGGAGATCTGATAACAACACGACTTTCATTCCTGTAGATATAACAGAAAAGTATAATTTCGATTATTTACCGTTGTTTGGGGTTATGCTATCATTTCATGCGTACAGACTTCTGGGTCATCAACCGAGCACTCTTCCTCATTCTCTTTGTTCATACCTTTTTCATTTCTCTCTGATATCTGTGTGGTCTTTCACTTTAGCACCATTGGTAGTAATCCTTCTACGCTTTCTTTACATCACATTCAACTACTGAAAGCAAACACGTAAAGTTTCCCGACACGAGGGTTTACGAAGAGCCGTATTTGCTTTTATTCTTAACAAATATCAATGTTGGACGAAATTAGCTTGCTGGAACTCATGTTTTATCTAATTCTTTTACTTATATATTATATCAAAAAATATCGAAACAATATTTTCTAGAAAATATACTCGGATTCATTAGATTGCAATCTATCCTATCACTCTTTTATGTCTGAGCTGACAAACAAAATCAACGTTCGAGGAGGTCTTCGTAAGAAAGAAATATTCAAAAAAAACAGATCCGATGCTCAGAGGTCTTGAGTCTTGAATACATCTTGATCTTCTCTCAGCGATAGTTCCTCAAGAATGCTACATCTTCCTAGGGGAAGGCGACAACCGAACTGTTCTTGATTGAAAGGCGAAAGTGGGAGATATGAATTGAGAGCCATATGCCACGAGAGCAGAAAGACTGAATCTTTTAGATAATATAAAATACACCAAGTTTGACCCTTTGTTCTGCTTCGTCTTTCCTCTCTCTCTAGTCCTTGCTCTGTCCTTCCTTCTCTCTCTTGCTGTTTCACTGTCTCACCCTCTGCTATTCCTTCCTTTGCTCTCTTCTTATCACTGTCTCCTGATTCCCGTTTCTTTCCTTTTTCATCTCTTTGTCATTGTATAAAAAACATGAATGATGTTTAGCCACAGCTCTGTTCAGCTCCGAACTTTTTATCCTTTTTCTCGATTATTCGTACGATATATTTTTATTATTTACAATATTCAGGGAGTTGCAGAAGCTTTCAATCTAGTGCATTATTTTTGGTATGTTTACTTTCAGAGTGAGTTTATGGCATCATCTGTTTGGAGCAGTGTTTCATATGCCCTCGCTCATATTTCTGTAGAACTGATTGTCTTTCTGGTCTACCTAGGATATATATTTGGTAACACATTGCAATCTCCTGCAATTTACAGAAGGTGAGGTATTTCATAAATCCTAAACCGGTATTATATTCAACAGAAAATTCCTCACCTGACAAATTCATCCTTTGATTTTTGATTTCAGAATATGTCGAATGTACTACTTGAATGAATATTCGTGCGGAAATCTAACGTAAGAATACCCAATCGTTTCTGTTCGCTTAGTCAAATTCTTCTTGCAGCATGAAATAGCGGCCCATAATGACCCCGCTTATCGCATACGAAAGAGAGAAATTTGTGATAAGATGATGTTGACGCTCTGTTAAGGGACACGAACGTTGAACTCGAGGTGCAGAGACACAATGCTGAGTGGAGTCTGTATAACTCAGTAGCTTTCCTCATTCCTTCTTTATTTGCGGATATACTTCTAGGTTGGCTTATATCGCTTTATTTTTTAACGCTTTATCGTGTTGTAGGTGCTTATGGGGACGAGTTCGGGTGGAAGACTCCAATTGTTCTTGGTATCGCCGGGCTTACTATCGCAGGTGTCGCTTATTCTATTTCACAATTTATTACCATTTTAAAATGAATAATCAGAATTCGGCTATCTCCTCACCTTATCTTCTTCCGTGAATTTACCATATTGGACCACCTTGCTTTTCGGATGTGTCTCCGGACTTTCAGGATCGCTGTCAATAGTAAGCTTTTTCACAATCATTACTTGTCTTTCCTTTTTTCTTAGATTCCTGTGGCCTGTAATGCATACTTGGCGGAAATCACAGAAGATTCGGACATTCTCACCCTACGAGCTGCTCTCTTCTCTGCATTTCAAACAATGGCTTCTGTCCTGGGAGGGTTTAGTGCTGCCGCACTCTACAATTCGGTCAGCAATGGTATACAGCTATTTCATGCATTTCAACCATCTTACAGATTTCCGTGATTGTTGCAATCGACATAGAAATTTTTCTCTTCCTGGGAGCTCTTGTTTTCACAATATGGAGAATACCTCAACGTACACGCACACCTTCAATCGCTTATACTTCTGCAACCGTAGAAGGTTTGAATTAATAGATTCAAACCTTCTACGTTCCTAATGCGTTCATAATCCAAATAGACGTGAAGAAAGAATCGTTCTTTACCTCGATCAAGCTTTTCTTTTGTCGGATAGCAACTCTGCTCAGAGAAGGACTGAAGACATACATACGAAGACGGTATTGCATAGTACGATGCTATTTAGATACGCCTATTCAGAGTCGGTAATCGTCGTGCTTTTCTTTTTATCACTCTCTCCGCGCTTGTTCTTTCTTATACCACTTCAATAGAAACCTCAAGCGGCGGATATTTCGCAGGTACGTCATATTGGTACCTCTGATACATCATATTGATTCATTGTAAAAATTTACATGACAGGAGGGGTGATCAACGCATATGTATTCCGTAGTGCAGGAGAAGATTCACTGGGATGGGAAGCGGACGACTTGGGATATTGGAATGCAGCAGGATACTTTATATGTATGTACTTACTTCGTGTCATGAAGGTTCCTAATGATGTTTCACATATTGCATTAAGATGGGATGGGAAAGGCAATATTGGCTGTTTTCAGTGGCTGTCGGTACAATATTCGGCACATGGCTTCTGAAACGACTCGGATTTCGTGAGACGACTCTTATGCTCATCGGCATTGCCTCTTCAGGTATCAGGTATGGCGTAGGCTATGCGGTACATGGACTTACATGTTTGCTGTTTGTTTTCGCATTTTAGTTACTTAGTTTTTAGGGTTCTACTTATCGGCCTTGCAAGCTCTGATGTCATGATGTATATTGCTAACGTAACGGGTGTCTTAGCTGGCTTGGTTCAACCGGCCGGAGTTTCATTCCTGGTACAGGTTAGATAAGCCTATTTATACTATAAAGGGAGAATAAAAGGACTCGATGAACGGATGTGCATAGTATGACGAAGGCCCTGCAGAAAGGGAATCGGTAGCTGTTTGATTTGCCGCTCTTAGCGGAAGTGCTGAAAGCAGAGTCACGAGAAAGCTTTCGTAAAGACGACAAAGCGCTTTCATTCATAACGAAATTGATTGGCTAGACGTACTACTTTGAGCATAGGAAAGGTTGCAGGTGTTGTAAGACATGGAATATGGATTAACTTTTAGTCGACTAGAGTGGCTGGGGAGTGTACCAGGACTGGTTGTTGTGCAAACAGTGCTCTATAGTCGTGTGATGATTAGTAAGCATGTGGATAGAAGGAATGAGAGAATGAATGGGGAGATGAGACACGAGGGATATCGGGAAATAGTCATTGTCCCTCCGGCTACACCACTCCGCATTTCATTAGTTCATTTAGAGGGCAGCAATACTCCTCCCTAACTCGAAATAGAATTTGAGAGTATTCTTTGATGTTATGTATTACTTGTACTTGTCAGGGTACTCTTCATGAATTAAGGCTTTATGTAAAAGGTAAGCATAGCAATACGTTGGAGGTAGCTAACAAAATTGTAAGTCATAGGAAAATGTGGGTTATGGTTAAGGATTCTGCTATCCGCATTCTGGAAAGGGCTAAATGATGTATGCTCATCGAGTACATCGAGAACTAATCCAGAGATAAGCATGGCAATCATAAATTCCCGTTGAAGCTTGTCGCTCCGTCGGAGGTCGGAAAGGCTTTTTCGCTTCTGGGGATTGCCGGGGACTTATCCACGTTGATTACGAGCATTGCATACTCTATCCTCTATCGGTTCTCCGTTAAATTTGATGCGGGGGTAAGTGATTTAAATATAAATCTAACTTCCAAGTCAGATTGTGTTCTTCTTCATGGCGGGTCTACACGTCATAGTTTTCGTAGCTCTTCTATGGCTCCACTTCCGATCTCTCAAAGAGGGTGTAGGGCGTCGTCGCTTCTCATCGCATCTTGCAACTGTTAGTCTCTCTTCACCCCTCATTACCCACTTATAATCCTCATGTGTTCATCCATTACTTACTACCTATATAGTTATACTAGCCATGTTCTTTTATATTTTTGAATACGGTTTAACAAACTGAATCTAGCTCGGGCATATTATATATAGGTATTTATCATCATGCCTACACATGAAACAACATTAAGTATGAAGCAAAGGTACACAACTAAGGATGACTCTCTCGTGAAAGTGAGCGAGTAAAAAGATGAATAGTTAAAGTTTAGAAATGATAAGACGGGAAATCGGGGTGGGAGAGGGTGTAGATGGAGAGGAAATAATAGATTCAGGCATAGTGGAGTAAACCGGTCCGTCCGTTACTTTGATTCCAAAATGAGTCTAATTCTCTCGCCTTTGCACACTCTCTCGCCTTATATTCGGAATGATTTTCCGACGGATCTTTTTAATCCACTATAACTTGCTTATAATGCGTCAAGCTGTTCTTCGTCGTGCTATTAATATTTGCGAGATTAAAGGATAATTTGCTGCTTATATAGTATACAGCGTAGATTGCGTCAACGTCCTGTTTTAGTGAGAGTAGAAGGGCGCAGGTGGAAAAAATGTAGAAAGTAAAAAAAGGAGAGAACAGAGACCGAAAGAGGACTGCGTTAAGGCCATCGCACGTATTGGATCTCCTCCTCCGCGTTTGGAAGAATCGGCTGTAGGTGAAGAGAAGAAGAAGAGAAAGAGAGTTACTATATCGATTGCAGAGCATGCAGGTAGGGCAGTTCAATTCAATGTCGGTATTTACTGTTCAGAGTCGATTGAACATGATGAGCAGATGAGTCACGGGATATGGCAAAGTGAAGAAGACCTAAGAGCCACACGAGTCAATCGTACTCTCTACTAAAGCGCGATAAGAAGAACTATCTTATCTGCGCAGCATGTACGACTACTGTATCTCAGATGTATTGGGTACCACAAATCGGGTTGTATATATGCAGCAATCGAGCGTACATCCTTTACTATCGTATAAATAAAGGGATTCGAAGCTTAGCATGCTTGCAATGACGAATCAATCTTTCTATTCTACTTCTAACGTCTCTCGAAACGTCTAGATTACGTCTCTTCTGCCCTCATTTCGGAGCATCCTTTGTCTCAACCCTTTACTTTCCTAGATCCTCTTTCTTCAACGTCATCACGAGGGTACACGTAGTCAATCATTGATACCTTATTGTTCCGAGTAAATAGCTGTACGCATAAACAGATTTGCATGCCATTATTCAATGAAGGAAGAAGAAGTCGGCGGAGCTGTATGAATTAAGATAAGAAGAATTAATGGAAGCTAACAATGTACGCACGATTTATCGTCTTATTCCATACAAATATAGATAGGAGGAAGGAGGGATAGAGTTGGATTTGATGGAGGCGTTCGTAATCGCTTCAAAGAATGAAGTCTAGATGAACCAAGCATTGGACGATCCTCCCGCAAAGCGAATGGACGGCTCGAGACGGGACCATCTGTAAGCGAAGCATGACGAGGAAGTAAAAGGTGGAGAAGATACCGATTACCTACCTCTTGACCATTCTTTGACTCGGAGAATATGGTCGCACTCCGAAGACGTAGTCATCCCAAGCCGAGAGAGGCAGTGCCGTACACACTGCAAACAATACGAGAGGATGAATAGCGAAGGATAGATTAGGAGAGTACGTCCGTGTGATGCTCCCCTTCTACTCACCCATATTTGAGTACTCTCTCACATCCACAATATCATTCAGAGTAAGGGTTACATTTGTCTAGAACTAGGGCTTGTTTTTCTCGTATCTTCTTTCCTAATAGTCTCTTTTCCAAAGTGACGAAAATCTGGTGATAATCCCTTCCATAGCAAATATCCTCCAGCACAGCCACTCACGAAATGATGTGGGCGAATATGCTCGTCATCATTTCACTATTTTGAATCCTAATATTCTTTGTTCATAAGATACCGTATCCATTGTAGGCATTAAGAGTACGAAAGAGAAAATAATCACCTGCTAGAAGGGAGACGAGGATGAATAGAAGGATAGGTAGACTCTTCATGTTACTCCTGGAATGAATAGTATACAATGGGAGGAGAGTAAGTAGCGAAGACAAGGGAGGCGCACGGCTATGGAAGCAAAGGAAAGGATAATGCGTGAGACGATGACTCCGCCCCTTGGAGGAGTGGCCTGTCGACTGATTGAGAAGGCTCGTGCTTCGTATCATACACCCTCCTCTATGCTCTTCCTCTTCCGGTATTCAGTCTCTGTACAATAATCCATCTCCATTTCATCTGCATCTAGATTGGAACGAACGAGAATGCAGCAACCTCGTTTACTTCAAATTCAAATGGAATGAAGAATGAAGAAGGGGGAGATGAAAGGGACAAGTCCATTGACTACACACGAAAGACAATTTATTTGACTCCATTGGTCTTGTTCATCCATTATTCGGAGGCAAGTCTCTTCGCTCCTCAACAACTCTTTGTACCGCTGTAAGACGAATTCTCCAGACGTGTATCATTGAACAGCAGCTGTACACTACATTCATAACTAATTTTTAGCGCTTAATTATTCGACTCACTCAAATGAAAACGGAATGCATCGACCTTTGTCTGCATATGCTACTCACAAACTGTATCCTGATTTCTTTTGACACAGCTTCCTTACAGTCAGTATTCTCTGTAATGCCCATCCACGCTTCTGCTCATTGTGAGCATCGTGCGTACATCGAGTAATGATAATACACACAACTTCTATTCGTATGCGTCAGCTAGGCGATGAGACAACAGAAGCTCACGAGGAATACGTCATGAATGGGAAGGGCGGGGAAGGGAGGGGGAGGTGGTCGAAGGGAGAAACATCACCACTCATCGACGGATCTCGAATGAACTAAAGTCACTCGTTTCTGCCTCGTCGAACTTCGATTTCCTTGTCTTGCGCCTTTCTAAATGGATGAGTACAATGAAGTAAACTCACAATTAGTACGTCTATCACACCTTAACAATATAAAAATACATTTTTACGCATGAACAAGGTGTGTATTCTAGTGAACCTATGAGTGTTCCATTTCTGAGAAAGATGGCTGTGCTGACTACGAGTAGCTGAATGGAAGAATACGCATGTTGTCCTTCTTGCTAGACTACTATTGTAATGAAGGCACTTGCCGCATCCGCGTGTTATTAGACGGCTGCATCTCGAAAAGAGAAAAATGAGGCAAAGAAATGTACATGTTGTTGCTGGTGTGAGGCTAACGAGTAAGCAGTCATTCATATTGTCCGATCAACCGAACATCCGGTACGAAGTCAACCCCCTTCTCGGCCCTTTACCTCTCTTCATCTTCCTCCTACCAACTTTTGTTACTCGCTCCACGCGACTGCTATCTTTGATATCCCTTCGTATTTCCACTCTTTATATGCACGAGCCCTATGCGTCGCTTTTGCAAATTGGAAGACTTGTTTCTACTATTGATGAAACTAACACGAAACACGACGACCTTTTTGAAGAAGAACAAAGGTACGTATTTTCCATTTCTCTTTATCCCCAATTATGTTTTTACACAATAAATGTTAAAAATGAGAAGCAATTTTTTATTGTTACAGTGAGCTTCCATCAGACTTCATGGATTCAATTAAGACTCTAATGTATAAAGAGTCTGCTCGTTATTCCGGTGGGATTAGTAAATATGTGAGGTGACAATAATTTACCATTGTTAGGCAAGGAAGATTCTGATGCAAGATGGGATCTCTTCACATGTAAGCAGGTAATGTGGATATTTTTCATAATCGTTCGTTTGAGAAAAATAATTTGATAATTCTTTTAACTTTAAATGAGGTATCATTCCAAAATCTTGCGCTTTTCTGTAAATACACCACCAATAGATTTTGCAGATGTCAGCATGTTAAAATTTTGCTATTATTGTTCTACGAGAAACGGAATTTGATATAAAAGAGGAACGATTAGCATACCATTCGTCTACTATGCATACCTAGGCTAATATACTGAACAGTTCGACTATTTTAGTCCATTCTGCAAAACAACACTTACCTCTTCACATTGGTGTGGTGTTTGAAATAGCTGGAAAACTAACAAGAATTTATTTCCACTGTATTTACATACAAAATGTTAGTATTTGGAAACTCTTAGGAAGAGCAAAATTAATACCCAGCTCGCGTATAAAAGCTGTAATATAGTCCATTAAAGAACAGTGAAGAACAGTTTTTAAATAGTTCAGATAGCTTCTTTTTGCTGAGAACAGAGTTTTTATTAGGTCGAAGACTTCTTCATCTCACGATGTAGTCGATCTGATTTGAAGACACTCAGTATTCGTCTGGATACAGAACTGATACGAAACGATTGGATGCTAAGGTTTGAGATTATGGTTAAATATTAACTTAAGACCCATAGGAAATCGATGCTTATTGATAAATGGAGGGAAGTTGCTCGTCGACAAGTCTCTCGGTGTCAACCTACTCAAAGTAAGAAATACATATCTTTATGATGTTGCCCGTAAAAGCTGGAATGTAAGCATTATAATGAGTGAAATTATATTTCGATTATTTTGATCTGTGCAGGCTTAGGTATTCCATTTCGCTGTGCTATTTGCTGATTGTGAGAACGAGTAGAGTGATGGGTAGTGGCAGGAGGGGCTATAGACTTAACTTGACTTACGCTCGACTTCGATGTCTTCCAACTCTAAACTTTGCATATTTTTACTTATTCTTTAGACATTACATAATATATACACATATACAACTCTGATAACCAATAGATCAAACCTTGCTTGAGCTTGCAAGGGATGTAGTACCACTTGTATCCTTCTTACTCTTTGGCTTATCTTTGTGATGACTTGATTTACGTCCCTGAACATGAACGAGATATATAATGCTAATTGTCAGAAGTAATATAACCTCATGTTGATCTATGAATAAAGGCCCTGATCCATGCTCGGAAGTTGTATTAGCTCCTTTCTTTACTAGAGCACTTCCCATATGCAGGAACAGTCCGTTGGAGTCGCTTATTCAGTTAACTGGAAGCATTTAGTTCCTGTTGAAAGTGACCCCTTCTCGCGGTTCATCATTCACGAAACGAGGGAAGACGAGGAAATGACAAGGAATTTGGACAGAACTCGATCGAGGAAGCGGCCCGCACTATACCTCAAGCAGCTCTTTCAAGTATGGTTCGCTTCATTATAAAAACTAAAGAAAAATTAACGTAGTTGCAATGTGCGTTAAGTATGCGACTCGTCGACTAATATGGGAGAAAAGGAGACAGTCGGAGTCGAGTGACCCATGGCATACATTCTTCTACATGACATACACAGCGAAGAAACCAAACGAAGATGATTGTATTCGAATGGATAAGGAAAGGAGGGCTGCAGGTAGTAGATATATAATTTAATGATTAACATAGAAACTAGCAAAACTACGCTGTACCCGGCGATCCACGAAGCGTGCCGCGGTCGCCCTGCTTATATGGTCCAGGAGCTTCGCTCCTGGACACATAGCACAGGGCTTCCACGGCACGCTTCGTGGATCGCCTAAGCTTTTGTGTTAGGAGGGGGTGGGCGCCTTCGGCGCCCACTGCTCTCAATACACCTCAACTACATTAGTTTATTTTTTTCACGTCATAGTCAATGTTTTCGGAGGATCAATGCATACATGTGAAGGGATCTGGGAAAAGAGGACCAACCGCGCGCCGCAAGAAATGAGAGGCGAATGAATGCAATGAATCAAGCAAGGAGGAGGCTATAAAGCGCGCGATGAAGGGTCATGAGCGAAACTCGAGAGAGGCGAGGGGTGTGCCTTGTTAGAGCAATGGTAAGAGTTCGGGCTTGGGGTGCATTCTGTACAAGTTCGGATCCCGCTCGCTTCAATTGTCTTTTTGCACATTTTGCCAAGGTATCCTCGAAAAATTTCAAAGTTTTTTCTCTGATGACTTTTTGACCAAAAATGATCCCCGTGTTCTGAAATGCATTCTGACAAAAGTAGAACATTTTTTTAAAAATTTCAAAAATATCGATTTTCTCAGCCAGTTTTCAAAATTTTCAAAAACGCAAAAAATGGTCCCGAGGTATGAAGAATTGAATAGGGGTCTTGTAAGAACTTTTTTTGAAATTCGCAATTCTAAAGGAGATAATCGACCTACGGACAGATAGACACACACACACACAAACGGAAAAATTTGCAGTGATTTGCTAGTAAGAAGTAAATGGTTCAGTTGCCGTTGAAAGAATCGACGAGAACGAAGAAAGTCTAGCTGTACTCTTATCAAGTATGAAGGGGAATTTGAGGATATAAAAGCTATAAATATAGGAAGACAGTCAACGATTGACCATTCTCCGGTACTGTTGATTGCAAAAACCGCTAAGGAAGATTCTGCTGAAAGTTCTTCGGATGACGAGGTTGTTACTTTGTTCTGATGATATAAACTGATCAGAAACAAGCAAATGTAGACTCCGTTTCAAAAATTGCACCACTGTTCTTCCTTCTAATTCACTCTTTAGGCTCCTCTCACCGCAGTGAATTCGGCTTCTCAACTATCTATTCCGGCGGATAACGGAAGAGTTCGCTAATCCCCTCATTTCCTTTCTAGTTCAACTCTGCTCTTAAGTTGCCATCGATGATGTCCCCTTCCCATGAGATTCTTCTTATTCATTCTGAAGACAGCATGGAAGAGAAGCCAAACAAACGGTTCGATAGGCGACCAAGTGCAAATAAATTTGGGATATTAAGGTTGTCTCTTGTGGAAAGGCAACGAACAGAAAGCAAAAACATTGCGGTAATACAAAAAAAACTGAGCTGAGTTAATATGATGAATAGGGCACATATATCGTTATGGATGATCGTAAGAAAAGGGACAGGAAAGAGGATATAGAAGAGGTGAAGAGAGAAGGTCGGAAGGAGAAGAAAGCATCCTTCCTTCCTCCTATCAAGGTGAGTCGTCGATATCGGAAGGAGATGGGAAGTGGTGAAGGGAGGCATGCGAAGTGTCGGCTTCACCCTCTTCATATAACTACTCTCTCTCTCTATCTCTCTCTTCTACTCTCGTTTCTCCCTCTCCCAATTTCTTCTCGCTCGCATCCCTTTACAGACTCGTCATCAGCCCCATGCTGTCCAGCCTCCGTCTAATACAAGGTAACTTATCTTGTTTATGGTATAAATGAGTATTCGCTTGTGAATATGGACGAAATGTAGTATGTGTTGTTACGAATGGACTACTCAAAACTTTTTCTCTGGAATGTGTTGAGAGCCCGTTCCATATCGTCATCTCCTATGCGCAATATGCGGTTTGGCCGTCCTCCGAGATCGCCGGATGGCCGGAATCATCTGACTCGTCTCTTTTATCTCCCTCTCCTTCCTCCCAGGTTTCGTTCATAGCAACACCCCAATTACACCTAGGTAGATATGCCTGTGATGTTTAGAGCCGAAAGTGTTTTTGTTTTCTAATTATGGTTTAGTTTGTCTCAGGTCTCATGAAGCATCGAAATGGCCCGGACATGATATAGATCGAGTTATTCGCGCACTCGCTTCTTCGTAATGATTTCCCTTTATTCGAATAACTTAATTAACGCGCTGACATCTGAAGGAGATCTAGATGAAGGTGGAGTGAATTGAAGTCCAGCTCTCCGCAACACCGTCTCCCCAAGTCCAATCATCGTCAGTTGCTCTCTTTGATCGTTTGTTGTATCGTTCAGAAGCAGTTCCGTAGGCGATCATGTATCTTAACACAGAAATAAACATAAGGCGGCATCTCTTGTGAATATTAAGCTAATGCCAATCTCTTATTTTTGCATTGTTTTTGTCAGCCGTCGTTCAGGTGAATTTCATATGGCTATGATAAGGATAATGTAGAACGTCTATGTACCTTCCTCCCAGTTCAACCTTGCATACAAGGTCTCCCTTAAAGTGAATCTTCTGTGCAAAATCCTCGTAACCGACAAGAGTTTCGAACGAGGTGTTGAACACACGTTGAGCATTTAGCTGAAAAGAGGACAATCACAACTTGTGAGTTTTCGGATTGTTGCCTGGAGATGAGTAGCGATGAGCTGGATGTTACAAGCATGGAATTTGGGCTTGGTCTCGAGTTGAGTGTACGTATCAACTATGAGATCGTTGAGCTGTTCATTGCAGCATACGTATCCTGAACAGGAGAACAGTCTTTGTATTGCAATATCTTACATTGGTTTAACACATTTTTTCCTTTAGTCGATCAACTTACCCGTTGGGTTGTGGAAGCACTTGGGAAGGGGAAGTGGCGCTCGAGGGGGATAGTAGTAGTTCGTTCCTCCCTTTCCGGGCTTCTACAATCTCTTTCCTTCTCCTTCTCGTCTGCGATGACAAGCAAGCCTCTTTACAGCAGACCCATGTATAAGCATGAAAGAAAGAAAGCAAAGCAGAAACGAGACCGGAACGGGAAGGGGAGCTGGCTCATCTACGTAAGATCTGTGTAGCTGCTGAGGGGGAGGCACTCTGTTAGGCAAGCTAGGCAGACGAGGAAGCGGAGCAGGATTGAAGTAGTCGCGAATTGGACGGGGAGAAGAAGCTTGGACAACCTGGAAGGAAGGAGACTGAGCAGGAGGAGCTGTCGATGAATAGTCGTACGGACCCGAAGAGAGTTTGGCACGACTGCCAGGACGATCGGATTTCTAAGGAAGAGAAAGGGGATGCATTCACTAGGGAAGATAAGGAGACATTATACGAGGTAGATTTACGGAATATTAAATTATGATGAAGATAAACTAAAAGAGAATATATGATTGTTAGAATGAATTACGAATTGACGCTGAGGAAGGGGCCTGGGAGCGAATTGAGGGATGGTTTGTTGGGGAGGACGGAGCAGAGCTTGTCGCTTACGGCGAGCGATTGAAGAGTGTTGGACAGGGGCGTCGAGTGAATCTGCAATGCATACTGCCATCACGAACATTATTGTCTCTATTGTTCGGATCTTAGCGAGAACGCAAATAACACTGATCAATTATGAGCTTGATCTCTCTCTCTCTCTCTGCTATTTGCAGGATAACGACCTTCATTCACTCTGAGTGAGTGCTACTCGCTTTGTTTCCATTAGAGGTAAAGAATAAAATGGCCTTCTCACTCAAGGACAACGATGAAGATGTTCGCGCACGCAATGCAACTTATTCCAGTTTTTATCCTTTCGAACATTTATGAATGTGATAAAGTTCCTGCATATTCGCATTTCCATAATGTAATCGTGAATTTTTGTGGATATCATAGGAATTGTACTTCGGGAATAGTAGCATTAAGAATATCTCTTACAATACTCTTTTTGTGTTACTTGAATGAAAAGAATAGTAAAGGTTGCTAAAGTAACATAGAATTAAAGGAGCCGGCCCACGAGTACGGTAGTGTTTTGAATTCGCGGGCTACCCTGATATGCAATTTAGGCCTTTCCGACCATCTTTTCCCACAGTTCTTTTTGTGAAAATGATCAGAACAACATGAAAAATCGATCTAGCAATGAATCAGAGCTGTATCTCTTGACAGTCAGCTAGTATATCCAATTTTGCGAAAAGCGCGTTGCTCTTTGCACCTTCAGTACTCCGCGGAGAGTGAATGAAATCGCATAAGATTCGGAATACCCGATAAGGATGATTAGATCTAAAGAACGACGTAAAGAGAGCCAGAAACTCGTGGTACGGCTCCTTTAAGAGTAGAAAAAAACTAACCATCAACTTGGACACCTTGAATCTGGTACATATCATCCCGTATTTGATGAACTGCTGATTCCTTCACACTCAATGAACAAGCGACCACAACCAGAAGGACAATTACCGTTCTCATCTGCATCAACATTAATCTAAGCATAGCTGCGCCCGTACAGTTTTATAACAACAACATAGAATAATTAGAGGGGCACGGTTGGTTGACGTTTAATCATGGATTGAACAAGAGATGGATCAGAGGAAGAGCACTACCGAATGAAACGAATAAGGGATGGAAGGAGGGAAGAGAAAGTGGCAGAAGTGAAAGGAACCGTGACTGCATCACTGATTTACTGTCATGGAGGGCAGAGCTTGGAAGGGCACTCTGGTCGAAGGGCAAAGGGGAGGAGAGAGGAGAAGAGAGTGAGGCGATAGGGGAGAGAACAGTCTGACAGACAACTCCGAACCTGCCCTTAGAGGATAATTAAATTAGGTATTCACCCTCGTTTAGTGCCAAGGAAAGTTTGGATTAAAAAAGAAAAGCCTTCGCCAAGGACGAACGGTCTCTCACTCGATTAACAATAGTTTAGTTTTTTTATGGAATGAATAAGGCATCCTATCGTAGGAAAATAGTTTACAACTACGGTATCGGTTTCTATTGCTCACGGTTGCATATGCAGGGACGTCTATATATTCAATCACTTAGCAAAAGTGAGTTTGAATAACAGAAGAAAGAGAACATCCGAACATAAAGAGGGTGAAAGTACTCAACGTCAGTGAAAGTGCAGAAGAAGAATAGAACAAAGAAAAATCGTGTTTGAGATGATGATAAAAAATAAGCGTTGAGAAGAATAGTGAGCGGAACATTCGCCATTCCCTCACAGGTGCTGATTCCCTCACACCTGAGGCGCATTTAACGTAGCAGAATAGAAATTACCATTTACATCCACAACAGGAAGGCGTGATATGATCGCTCCTTGGAAAAAAGAGTGGAAAATAGTACATTGCATGAATCATTTACTAAGACGACCATGTTTGACAGCTATGTAAGCTCACTTCAATCAAATAACAACTAGTCGTCAAATTTTGAAGTTCTTATGATAATCATTATCTCACAGTCAGCTATTTCCGAAAAACAAGCTTATAAATTCCATCACAACAGTATTGGGTATTATTAATTGTGCGTTTCAACTTCTTCGTTCAAAGGCCTTAAGTCACTCCTAGTAACCCAAATCTTTATCTTAAAAAACTCAAGGAAGGATAGTGCATTACCAATTATCACAAATAATAACTATAATAAGCAGCACAAAAGTTTTGTGAGATTTTCACTTGGACGAATTCCTATCCAAAAGCTAAGAATTCTTTAATAGTTTGAATGAGCATGTAAATGATATAAATTCACATAATTCATGTTGCATCTCTTATCCAGAAACTAAGATTTCGTTTATCGTTTGAATAAGCATGTAAATAATATAAATTCACATAATTGAGTTTGCATCTCGATGCGCTTGCATATATATGGAGTGTTGTGGTTGTCTGTTTGAGGGCCTAAATCTGAATGACCGATAGAGTAAGCGAGTGTACGGCATCCCGCATTACACCTCTCTCTCATCTCTTGCTTCCTTCTCTCTCGGCCCTCTGTCCTCTCTGTGTCATCCCTCACTAATTTCAATCGTTGTCATCGATTCATGTCGAAATGAAAGGAAGAAGTCAGAAGCAGCTCGATGTGGTTTGTTAATTTCTTCTACTTTTCAATATTCCATTTGCCTTATTTTTGTGTTCTCTTTAACAGGTTCATCACGGTCTCGTCTTAATCAGCGATGGACAAGGGAAAGGTCGTCCTTCTCGCCTTCTCCTCACTAAGGGTTCCCTTCTTTTCTGTTCTTTTTTCATTTCATACCCAGATCAACTATCAATCCAAATCTCGTGTGATACCAATGAAGAAGCTACGCCCATCGTTCCTCCAGAAGACTCACTCAGGAGAGTTGTACTTAAAAGAAGAAAAGATGCTGGAGGTCTTGGCATTTCAATTAAGGTGCGTCTAAGTCTATCTTCTTGCATATATTTATATACAATTATTTTTAGGGCGGATCAGAAAATTTCCAAAAGATGCCCATTCTTATTTCCAGGGTTTTCCCGAAGATGCCAGGTTTGGCTTGGCTATTGTTGATAACATTCCAATTTTAGCTGAGGAAACTGGTGAATTGAGAGTAGGGGATGTAATACTGGAAGTGAATGGACTTTCCGTAGAAGGAAAGAGCCACGATGAAGTAGTTGAAATGCTAAAGGTAAGAAGGCCTAGCGTATTATGCACGTATACGGTGTTCAGTCAGGAGAACAAGTGACTCTCGGAGTCAAAGCGTGTCAGCAAATCGCTCCCTATCTCAGGTACGCCGCCCTTTTTCTCCTTCCCTTATATAATTAATCAAAGCCATTTCCTTGTAGAAGTTGTGTGTCTCTGCAAAACGCAAGTCGATCGGGATCAGTACTCGACAAGTTGTATGAACCTAATACATGGAAGGTAGCTCAGCCTTTCTCTTTTCTGTTTCTTCTCTGTCATTGTAGTCAGCGATGAAAGCACAGTCGAATGTGTCCCTGTACGACACTCAATCTTTGGCTAGCCTCTCCGATCCGAAGAGTGACCGATGGAAGACTGTTACCAGCGTCTCCCTTCCTATGGCTTATATCACCCGCTATCTCTGGGGAACCGACACCTTACGGTATCCACGTCTACCTTTCTTGGTTATACTACCTTTAGTCCGAATTCGTTCGAAGTGAGAGGTGTTGATGGAACGTCAACGGGAATAGTTCATTGCGAGGATAGCGTAGCTCTCGATGAATGGCTGCATCACATCAACTCACACATTCACGTGCACTATTTTTTTCATTTACTCACTCGAAAAGTTCATCTTTAGAGTCTAAATAATAAATCCATCAAGATGAGCAACAAGTATTTGCACCAAAGTGAACAGGTTTGTGTTTCTATTAATATTCATGCTGACTGAGATGAAGGACTACTTGAGATAACATTCATCGGTTGGGTGAATGAACGTGTCGACGAGGTCCAACAAGACCCTGCTGCTCACTGGATTCCTCGCTTTCTAATCATGAAAGGACCGGACATTTGTCTCTTCGAGTCTCCACCAGTATGTAGTACATAAATTGGTATTGTTTCGAATCACATAGTTGTCAGTTGAACTCCGAAGATCTCAGCAAGTGTCTCTTTCTCTACAAGGCGTATGACTGTGCTGTCAAGCAGGTTACTTATTCTTCTAAGAGAACTGTGTTCAGTCTTCATAGGTTCCGTCTGATTCTCGACGACTAGACAAAAGAGACAATTGTCTCTGGCTGGAAACGAGTGGTGGCCCGAAGGAGAAGCATTATCTATCCTTCGATTCTCCGACAATGGCAGAAGAGTTCGAAGTTTGTATTTTTTTCTCTTGAAGAAATGTCGCTGGCCTATGGTTGCTTTTCTCTCATATCTACTTTTTCAGCACAAATACTACAAATCAGTCTACTCGAGCATACAGACGATGCAGGTTATTTAAGTTTTTATCATATCAGCTGTTATCTCAATTTTTGCACTTTCCTCTTTTATTGTCGGTCCTCGTATTCAAGTTTTCGTTCCGCGCATTCTTGATTGCATTTGCGTTGTTTAGCATAAGTGAACAGCCAAAAGTGCAATTAACCAACGGAAGACGGAATCATTACCGTCGGAACGCAAATTTGAATGCGGGGATCTACAATATACTAAAGACACCCATGTTTGCCAAACTCGGCGGGAATTCTTTTAACGTTGTAATTTAGTCCCGAACATTTGCATGTTCCTTCGAAGGACGACCATCTGGACTGGTATTCGATATCAAACAAGGAATAAGTTTATATGATATTCCTACAAAGGTGAGTAATACAAACGACGGTAGTCTAACTCATCTCAGAGCTATGCTTGGCAATATCGATTCAAGGACCTGCATTCCAGTTCGGATGATGGAAAGGTTAGTTCTTGTTTGTTCAGCACGATGAGGAGAAGATTCAGGCTCACGTTCAGTTTGTGTTTCATGATGAACGTTCTCTTACCCAGAACAAGCAAGAGACTAAGGTAATTCTATCAATATTACTTTGTTTACTTGTTACTGTAGGACATGGAATGCGATGAAGCAGTCTCGGTGGCCTTCACTCTTCATTCCTTTCTCATTGCAAAGATGTTCGCTGCTGATCCAGCATTTCTTAAGAATAATCCTCTATTGTAAATCTTTTATCTGATTATACATGTAGATTCAAAAGAGTTATTATTTGTTCTCAACATCATAACCTTTTCGCAGAGAATTTCGGGAAACAAGAGCCTTTTTAATTATGAATAATTGTTCACAACCTGAATAGCTGTAAATACCATCTCTAGTATTCGGTCGATGACGCATTGCCATAAAAGTTTTTAGGCAGAGCGTGAAATGTCATCTTAATCATTGTCCTAATTAGTGTCGTAGTATTGCTTCACCTTCCTTCCCTCCTCATTCCCTCCTTTTCCTAGTCCGCTTCCTAGTCTTCATCTTCTCCTTCTTCGATACAATGTCTCGATTGGATGTCCTTCTTATTGTCACATGGCAATTCATACTCATATTCAACATGCAACAACTTATGCCGATCTTCTTCAACTACATGCCCAATAGGAAATGCGATGATCGAAATACGAGCGACACCACTCTTTGCTATACAGTTGAGTGTTAAAATACGTTTAGCAATGTTAAGCTAGTCAATCAGGTAGATATGAAATGCAACAAATGTCTGCACGATTGCGAATTGGAGCACAGTCTTTGCTATGAGAATGTGAGTTCTAACAGCTTATGTTTTCCCGATCGAAATTATCTGTTAAGGATACTTGCATCGAGGAAGTTTCTTCTTCTTCGCAATTCAGTTCTGCTGCGGAAGAATTCGGGCAATATTGTGATGCGTTTTATAGGGCTAGTTTCTCAATACTCTTCCCACTTTCATAATATTTTTCTTTACCATTTTGAGACTCTTCGAGTAGAATTGGTTCAATATATCGGGGTGTTCGTGGGAACCGTCGTTTTTGGAATTCTCTCCGATTTGTTTGGTAGACGCAAGATTATCGCTATTGCTCTTGCCCTCGGAATCCCGGTTCTCTTCGGTTCTGGTAGCTAGCCCATGCTTAGTTTTTAGTTATTGCCTATTTCATGCCAATCTCCAAATCTTATTATTTTCTACATTCTTCGACTTTTTATCGGTTTCTTCAACGGCGCCACGATGGTTGTTGGATGGTATACTTATTATTTAATATGCCGTTCGCTATACCCAACGAAGGTCCTACATCTCGGAACTCATTTCGGCTAAAAACCGGATGTTACTTCGCGTCTTCTGTTCATGGGTATATTATAAAACGAAGTTCGTCCACTTATCCTCTTCAGCCACTAGCTCGTCTTATCCTTACACTCGTTTGTTACTTTACAGGCGATTGGAGAACATCCCTAACGGTTTATTTTGATCCCCTGGAAAAGTTTTATCCTTTTGTTAAGGTCCTCACTGTACTCTCGTTGCCCGCCTTCATAATTGTCGTCTTTATTCTTCCAGAAAGTCATATCTGGCTTGAGCGAATGGTAAATATTTACATGACTCATGTCACACTCTTTGTCTAATTAGGTAAATTAAGAACCGAGAGAAAGAGTATGAGTCATCAGTCAATAGTCTGAACACTCTTGCTGGCTTTGAATACGTCAAGAGTGAGTAAGAACAAGCAATCGATTGAATCGATTGAAGTTTATGTGCCAAGTATAGAATCTGCGTTGTCTACAAATACGAAACCAATGGGAATGATGGAAGGGATGCGACGGATCTTCACTCATCCACTATTGAGAAAAAGAATTCTCGTCCTGTTCTGCTTTTGGTAGCTCACTCCTATAACATTGAAATAGACTTATTCAGGTTCATAACTTATTTCATCTCATATGTTCTCGATCTCAATTCGGACATGATGTACGAAAAGAATTTCTTCATGGGCCAGTTGATAGTGTGCTCTCTGTTGACCGCCACCAAACTTGTAAGAGATTCTTCTCTCTTGATATATTTGCCTTGTCTAGATCTTAGGCCTAGTCGACCACTACGTCCCGGGGATGAATCGCCGTAAGCTGCATCAAGGGGCTCAGGGAGCGTGTATCTTTTGTACCCTGCTCATTCTCCTACTCTTCTTCCTCCATCAAAAGGTCTTCTCCTTCCCCTTTCGGTCGTATCCTCCCCCTTCAGGATCTCTATCTCATTGTCTGGCTTCTCTCCACCATCTCCATCGAATTGTGTAGTGACGTCTGCTATCTCATTGTCAACGAACTCATGCCGACGGAGGTGTATCCTCTACTTTCCCTTTTACCACATTTCAGGTGAGAGGAGTAGCCTCCGGAGCTTCTTCAATGGTTGGACGAGTCGCTAATATCATGTCTACTTTCTCTGTTAGTACCGTATAAAGTACTCCATTAGAATAATGTTAAGTCCACTATGCGTGACCTATGGGAGCCTATTCTCTACATCGTCATTATTGTGTTTGGATCGATATGTTGGTAAGATTAGTTGGATACTTCAATTGTATGCTTTACTTAGGCTTGTCTCCTTCTTCTTCCTCGATGACACAAAAGGCGTCGATCTCAAAGACGTGAGTAGATTAAGGCTCACTACTCTAACTAATGCATACAGGCTGCAAGAGCAACTATGAAAAGAAGAGAGCAGTGCAAGAAGAACACAGTGGCTCCTGTACACAATGAAGAGACGAAGAAGACTACTGATGAAGAGAAGGAGGAAGGATCGAGTGGATGGAAAGATGGAAAGGGTAGTGACGGGAAGATGGAAAAGGAAGTAAAGGACGGAATGGGAGAGGAAGACGATGAGGGGATAGTGGAACAAGATGGAGAAGCGATTGGGGGAAAGGAAGAAGAGAATGAAGAGGAGGAAGAGAAGACGAAGAGGTCAGTTGCTTATTACGAAGGAACGAGTAAGGCATTCAAGGACTCAAGTCTTTCTCGAGAATATCGGGACTGGAAACGATAAGAATCACTAAGACTGCCCTCATCCTGCAATCCTTCCATTTGCGTACCATTTTACAAGACTTATCTCTATAATCTCCTTCGCTTTCGCATCCAATATCTATACCTTCTTTCTTTTGACTTTCTGTTGCCATAATAGCTAATGCAAACATTTATAGTACATTATGAATGAGTCACCTTTATCGCAAGTGAAGGCACTGAAGGAGAAATAAGAAAGAAATGAAAGCATGAAAGGGAAGACTAGCGAAGTCTCCATTGTCATTTTTCAATTAGAGATCAGTGAGAGGGAAGAAAAGAAGCAAACGATAACGGATCTTGATTGATATTATTGACGAAAAAGTTCCGTCATTAGACTCATTCCTACTTTGTCTGCAGTCTCTTCATACCGCTTCGTACTTCCGCTCTCTCGTCGGAAGTAGGAATGAGACGACTGACGGAACATTTTCCTCAACCATAGTTGCTGTCTAATAAGCTTAAGGTTAGTTATATTTACAATCGGATGGCACAGATTCACGGATTGGAAGAATGAGCTTAGTTGTGGAGGAAGGGAGGGTCCAACACCGGCTTTTGGGGAGTACGGTAGAAAGAGAGTGTAGAGAAGGGGAACGGGGTATCAGCTAGCGATTACTCTATCCTTTATATACTCTATAATACTGTATCCGTGTGCAAGTAGAGTGGACCCATTAAGGGGGACACCATATGGATACTTCCCTGGAGATGATGTGACAAGGAATTGTAAGGGAGGAAGGGGAGAAATGGAGGGAAGGAGGAAACGGATGGAAAGAAGAACCGAACGTAGTGCTGACAAACTGATTCATCAAGTGCATCATTTAGGTCTCTCACACTCCGAGAATAGGCGAAGCTTCTCTACATGTCATATGAATTATGGACTTTGTGAATCGGTTTGCCAGCTCTAACAGAATACTCTAACAGGCCGAGACATTACACAGAGTGAAAGAACGAAATTTGAATGATACGACGGGAGACTTTTGAGAGGGGTCAATCTGGATAACGACCATTACCACCTATCGTGTGGAATGGCCTTCTCCTCGAAGTTATTGCCACCCATCACTTGATTCTGACCCGACTGATCAACCTGATGATGCGAGATAGCACTTGAGATAAGGACGGGTTCGTACCTGGCTAGGAGGGGACGCGTCGTATGAAGGCACTTGAACTCCATTGATCAATGAATAGTCGAAGTTAGGCATGTAGTCTTGACCCGTTGCGATGACTACGCATTGATCGAGCTGAAGAAGGTTCGTTAAGAAAGAGAGGGAAGAGACACTTACGGCGTGGTTGTAACTGACGGTCGGCATCATATCCTGTTGAGAGACAGCGACATATTGCGACTGCTCACCCTGAAGGAGAAACTGAAGGGAAAGGGATAAGAGGGACTGACGGTGTAGTCCATTTGTACAGACACTGAAGGAATGGACGTCGATGTGAGATGGTGGACGGAAGGCTGAACAGTCACCCTCGTACTCCTCGTCCCCTCCCCTCCCTCCCTTTCCCACCATTATCTTCTCCCATCCCATTCCTCCACTCTCCCTCAACTTACCAAAGTCTGGCCAAGTCCTCGGAAGTTGAACATGTTGCCGACGATAGGAATCTGCACGTTCACGTTTATTTGATGTGGCTGAATAGTTAAGATAGCAAGGAGCGTTAGGATGTTACAGTAAGAAGAGGAAGTAGTAAGAATTAGTAGAGGTGTGTATACCTGGGGCTGACAGTTCATGTGGCTCTGTTGGGTAGGATAGATTATCTGAAAGATATGACTTGTCGGATATTAAGATGTACTGGGATTGTCGACAACGCACCTCTCCTTTGATGTCGGTGAAGAGATGAGATTGAGAGAGCAGATTCTGTGTGTCTTCCATTGTACCGAGAAGGGAATGACGACCGAGATTGGGATCGACTTCGCTGCTGAAGACAAGACTGCGCATGCACTCCCTCCATACACTCTACGCACCACAACTGCACGAGGATGTTCCCGTTGTTCTGATGAACGAGTGTATCGAGTGACGCTGCATCTATATCGATCGTTGCAGTTGGGCCCAGTGAGTGATGAGGGGATCCCTGAAGGGAAGAAGAGGCTCAAAGCGATACCACTCACACTCTCTTCACTTTCACAACCGCACTCTTGACTCACTCACTGTCAACCTTCTTCTCTACTTACGTCCATCGAGTTATTCGACATTCCCGTGTTACTCGAAGAAGTTGAAGAAGCGGACGACTGAAGAGACAGTATGTATAGTGGATTAAAAAGATCCGTCGGAAAATCATTCCGAATATAAGGCGAGAGAGTGTGCGGAAGTGAGAGAATTAGACTCATTTTGGAACGGAAGAAACTGACGGATCGGTTTACTCCACTATAGTTGATACGAGAGACATACAGACAGTCAACCAGATAGACAGACAGACAGACAGAGACAGAGAGAGCACTCACATTGCTCTTGGACTTCTTCTTCGTGGAGGGCGTCGAGATGAGAGGGGAGATGTGTTGAACGAGGGATCCCTCGATGCACTGTGACTCCTGAACACTCTTGTATCCAGCCATCCTCCTCCTCCTCCTCTATCCATCCCCTCATCCCCTTCCCTTCCTTTCTCTTCTCACCTTCGTTCTCTTCGCAGCCGTAGCATATGTCAGCTGTCTGAGATCTGCGTCCAAAACAGTAGAAGACTCGTTCTTCCGAAGATGCATCTCCTAGAAGGGAAATGTGATGGACAGTCTCCGATACAAGACTCGCCTTGTGACACTTGAGGGAGTTCTTCCATTTGAATGTCATCTGACAGACGGAACAGACGAAGGGCTTCGCATCCGAGTGGATTCTCTTGTGGTTCCACAACGTCGACCGACGATTGAAACGGGCCTTGCACACCTGAGAGGAAGTTGAATGGAAGGAAGGGGAAGGAAGGAAGAAGGGAAGTAGACACACATCACACTCGAAGGGCTTCTGTCCCGTATGCGAGTTCTGGTGTTCCTCCAATTCCATCTTCGAGCCGAAACTGCAAAGCAGTTGATCACAGTACATGGACATGATCGATACTATCAAAAGTGCGTAAGCAAAGGGAAGTGATCAAAAGGTGAGCATTGACGTACCGACTGGGACAGATGTTGCATGGATACGGTCTCTTTCTATCGGCAGTGAGGGTTCGGCCTGCGAAAGGATAAGAGTTGATAAGGGGAAAGATTTGGGTCTGTCTCACCTTTAGTGCATCTCGCTAGATTGTGATTGTGCGTCTCGTGATTGTTGTTCGTTGGCATGAAGTTGGGAATGCCAAACTGAGAAGAGAAGAGGAGATCCGAGGTTGCGACACCTTAATGAGAGAGGTGAAGGGAAGACGAAGAGGATTGGAGGGGAGTGAGGGGGGAAGGGACGACACTCACCCGAGTGGTCTGGGGACGCGTTCGGCTCCTGCTTGACGATCTCATATGGAGAATGAATGTGCATCCTGAGACATGGAGGGGAATTGAAGGGAAGGAAGGGAAGACGACACCCAATGAATGAGACGAGAGGGAAGGACACATCGAATAGTACTGTATAGAGGGGGGGGAAGAAGGAGGGGGAAGAGACGGAAGGGATGGAAGGAGATGTAGTTAGAGAAGGAATCGACTCACAACCTATCAGTGAATGTGTGCGAGCAAAAACAATAATGATACGAGAAGGGAGAGAAGGGAAAGGAGAGAAATGACCGAAGCACTCGCGATTACTCTTAAGGTTAACAATGTTCCACTGACAATGTTCCACTTGTGAGATGATACTTATCCTCATTATGTTTATGTTTCCTAGTTCTTAGGAACACTGTGTACCTCAACTATTCATATATAGAATTTCCCTGAAGATTATTTGCCTATTTAAAAAAAACTTTTAAATCCAACTCTTAGTTTCGCGCAATTTCTCAAAAAATTAACTTAAAAGTTATGGTCCCTTGTGATCCTAACAGTGAATGTCGACTATTAATATTGAATATGTAAATGTTTCTGGCATGGGTTTCATACCATTTGTCTATACAAGTAGTCTAATCGCTCGTCTCTTCCCTTCGGAAGTCCTTGTGAAAAGGGGCGGAGCTTGGCATTGACCATTGAATGCATGGCATACGGTAGTCTCCCATTCCTCTTCCTCTTTTCATGTCTTATTCTGAGACCTCCCATGGAGTGTGTGAAATGAAGAAGAGGAATGACCTGGTCACTGTAAAACTCGAGAGAGGGATGAGAGAGAGGGAGGGGGGCAAGGGAGAGAGAAGGAGAGAGAAGAGGGAGAGAGAACAGATGTAATGTTCGTTGTAAGATTCTCTTGACCACTCATTGCGACTTTTTGGAACCACAAGGTGATGAGAATATGAAAAGGAGAGATTATAGAGAAAATAGATGGGAAGGAGTGAACGGAAGAAGAGAAGGAATGATAACTGACTAAGGGAAGAGGGAATACAACCTGACTGGCCAGACAGTAAGCAACTTATTGCAGGTATTTCCCCTCCCTCTCTCATTCCCTCTCCGTTCCCTCTGTACTTCGAGAGAACTACGCGGAACCGTACTTAGCCCGAGGCTGCAAAACAACGAGGGAAAGTGTCCGTCTTCCTTTCACTCTTCTTACCCTTCACTTTCTCTATTCCTTTCCCTTAAAGAAAGTTTGTCCCTCGAAACTTGTTTCGATAGAAAGAAAGAAGAGCGAATGGCATTGATAAGATTGATATCTCGTGTAAGGATAGAGAGGAGCGAAGAGTGCCTCGAGGCTCTGTTAGAGGACAACTGTAGGGTGGGGGAGGGGGACGGGAGTGGGGGAGGAGAGAACAGGGGAGTTGAAGGGGGATGATAGTGGTATGAAGGGAGGAAGAGTAGAGACGATGCGGGGGAAGTAGACAAGCATAAGAGGGGATACTCGATTGACGTGAGCTGTACTTAGAAGGATCATTAGAGGGAGACCATGAAGGAGAAGGGTACGGTAGAAGAAGAATATAGGGACGAGAGAGATAGGGAGGAGGGGGATCCAATGTGTATAGTTATAATGGAGAGGGTGGAGGGGAAGGAAGGCATCTTTCTCTCCCGACGAAGAATGGCATATGGCAGTGCATTGCGAAGCTACGAAATGCCAGACATTCAAACGGACGACGGGTCCCGAACGGAATATGAAAGAGGGAGAGACGAGTCGATACCGTAATCCTGGGAAGGAAAGGGATTGGAAAGAGAGAAGGGTCAGAGGGACTGGAGAGAAGAGAGATGAAGGAGACAACTGTTCCTGTGATAGAGAGAAGGAGAGAGAGAGGAAGGGAGGGAGAGGGAGAGAGGCACAAGGCAAGCTGACGAAGACTGGAAAATACGAAGGATGGATGGTGGGGATGCCTGAGGCATATTGGGACAGTTGGTGGATGGGGAGAAGATGGAGAGACGATGGTAAGTGATGGAATGGGGGACGGGAGTAGGGGTACAACGGAGGAAGACGAATTATGCTGACAACGAGAGTTACGGAGAAATTTGAATATGAGAAATATTACATCTAGTGTAGTTTTCCATGCTGATTCCGAATTTTAAGTTTAAAATTTACGGTCCAAGAGTATATTTGAGATAATGAGAATCAAAGTGTGCAAGCCTCTAATGTCTTTTCTCTCAATTTTTCACTTGTTGAAGCTGTTTAGAGGTTTTAAAAGCGCGGAATGGGTCGCAACTTCAAGGGAGAGATAATTTTAGATAGAAATTCTATTCACAACGCTGTCCGACGGTATCTTAAAACTTTCAAGGGGTTAGCCAAGCATATTTAGCTGTAAAATAATAACATATAAGCGAGTCACGGTGTAATCTCAATTATCACGAAAATACTCGTGGGCCGCAAATTTTAAACTTGATATTCGGAATCAGCGCAGGAATGGTGTTTCTCATATCGAAATTTCTCCGCGTGGTTACAACCACTCCTTGTGAGGGCCTAACGGGAAGGTTGGGAGGGGAGTAGGGAAGATAGTTGGGAGAAGAGAAGACAAGGGAGAGCAGAGAAGGAAGGAGACGACTTCGGGGAAGGGAAGATGAGTAAGTAGAGGGGAAGGAAGAAGGGGGAGGGATTGTGAAAGGAGGAATGGTCTAGACTGATAGAGAAAGATAAAGGGGAGTAGACAGAGAAGAGACGAGATTCAGATGGATGCAGTGATAGTGGAGTGGGAAGAAGCACTTGAAGGCTGTTGAGGGTGTACTATTGAAGGGATAGGAGGAAAAAGGGGAGGAGTACGGTAAGAGTACGGTAGTATACATTGATAGGATAGGGAAGTAAATATTACGAGATTAAAAGTGTCTCATAAAATGTTCCGTTCGCCAACAGTACACAGAAACAAGGACAACTCGCGAGGACCAAAGGCTATGGTATTTTGACGCTAAGGAATTTGTGACTAACTATATGAGCATTGCAATATGTATAAGGAGAAGGGAATACGGAAAGGGGGAGGGGGGGTGATACTACTGAATACGTTGAAGGACTAGAAGAGAGGGCTCGATTATTAGGGGAAGCGAAGGAGAAGAGAAGGAAGACATGATACGAACTGAGACGATCCAAGGGGAAATGGAGACTTGTTGAGTGAGGGAATCGAGAATAGAGATATGACATTTACATTGTGAACGAAGGGATGAAAGAGGTATGGACTGTAGGGGAGGCAGAGGGATGGATGAGAGGGAGGGGGAGGAGAGGGAGGAGGAGAGTGGCACGAGAAGAGAAGGGAGAAGTAGATGGCTATTGATAAGAAGGATAACGGAACGTCTGCTGTCTCATCCTAAATGGATACCAGACTGTAAAGAGAAAAGATATTGAGAAGACAGACTGCGCCAGATTCGAGAGAACAGAGGGGATCTGTCGTTTATGGGGAGAGGGTACGGTAGGAAGTGATAGGAAGTGAATACTTTAGTGGGTGTGCTATGCGAAGGGTATGGTAAGCGGGATACGATAGGAAGTGGTATGGTAGGACAATAGCCTATCATAAATAAGGTGGAGGATGGGGAGAAGTGGGATATGGTGCCTAGGAAGACAGGTAGATAAGATGGTGGGGAGGAGTGATACCGTATGATAGATAGATAGAAAGAATACGATAGGATAAGAGGGGAATACGGTAGGAGGGATAGATGGAGAGCGCGGGGAATCAGTCGGAGCATCCGCCTGTCCAATCCATTCATTTCCCTCAAAGACTTCCCTTCCGACTGTGCGGCAAATTAAGGGTCATTTAAGAAGGGAGGAGAAGAGAAATGGAGGCGGAAGACTAAAGGAGAAGTTGAGATATGCAGGGACAGTTGGTAGGTGAAGCTAGAGGGAGAGGAGGGTAATAGAAGGAGTGAGGGGGGAGACGGACACAGGTGCCTCTTTGAGAATATGACCCGACGAGAGAATGACCCATCGGGGATCTGTTACTAGAATCTAGAGAACCGCTATCGACTCGGAAAGAAATAAAAATGATATGCCCCTCTCTCCAAAGAAACGAGGAGATTGCATTCAAATATCAATGCAACGTTTCTTTGAAAGAAACTACTAAAAACATCTCAATCCACTCATTGATCCAATTAATTTTTATCCAAATGTGGATAAAGGAGGGGATGCATGCCTCTTTCATTCATTATCCCCGTCATTTTCTCTTTCATTCTCTTTCATTCTCTCTCGCATTCTCTCGTCGCGTGTGGTCGGGTCCCCTCCCCTTTCGTCTTTTACCCTCGTTCCCCTGCTTCCGCCATTCCACCAAGAACATAAGGTGAATCCCTTCTGGCCTTAGGCAAGTGAGAAGTGTGCCCTTGCCTAAGTCTCTTCGTCCCTCTTCCTTCTTCTTCCCTTGCGACTGCCCATCCCGATACAAGTCTTGTAAGTCAAGCATTCCCCCTTCCCTATACAAGATTTTTCAAGTGAAGATGATGTCCCCCCTATTCCTTCTCCTTTTCGCACACCTCACGGTGTATTTGAATAAATAAATAAATAGACATGGTTAAGTAACGAGAACGGAGGAGAAGACAACGACAGCAGATAAGGACAATAAATATAGGTAGGAGAATGAGAGGAAGCACCCAAAATGGGAAATGAGGGAAACGAGAGTACTGTAGATCGAGAGGATTGAAAGGGAAAAGTGAACGGAAGGAGAAAGGGAGAAAGTGAATGGGGAAAGGATGGCAGGGACAAGAGAGATGACATCTTTGCCGGAGGGAAGAGGTAGAACTTAGAGAGGGACGGAGGGAGAGAGGGAAAGGGAAAGGAGAGAGAGTGAGAATGAGAGCGAAGGTTGTAGGGAAGGACATGCAACCTCTGAACTAGACCAAACGTGTTCTTCTTAGCTTTTGCTCTCAAAGAAGGACATCGGGATTGTCAAAGACTTCATTCACACCTCGAGTTACGTCTGCTCTTAGACGGCTTATCTCTCCAGATTGGCTCATCGACTCATTCCTCTCTCTTTACCTTTACCTCCCTCTCCCCCACTCTCTCTCCTACTTCCATCTTTCTCTCTTATCCCCTTTGTCTGCTCCCTCTACCGCCCCCGCAACCATAACAGATAGATTATAGGAAGAAGCAGAAGGATACAATCGAGAATAGAGGAGAGTTAGAAGGAAGGGCGGGTAGGAGGAGATCATAAGGTTGAGAGAGTCAATGAGGGAGGGGAAGACAGGGAGGATGGGAGGGATACGAAAAGAAAGCATCCATTTCCTTTCGGAAGTCGATCGGGATTAGAAATATGAGAGTAAATGAGGATTATCGGTTGAGGAGAAGGGATGCATTGAGAGAGGATACTGTAGGAGTACTGTAGAAGGGAGGGTTTGAGAACCAAGCATGGCAAGAACGATCCATCGACCCTTTCACTACAGACCTTATGTTATTCCAAAATCGGGAAGTTAACTGCAAAAGGGAGAGATATCGCTGGACTTGTTTTTTTTCCTCAGTGATGGAAGTAACTGAGGGATCAAGCAGTCGTGGTTAGGTGGCTCAATCTTCGATCTCCCGAATCTCCTTCTCTTACTTGGTCTCCTTGCTAGTTGAAGTGTGTATTTGCATAGCAATGCCTCGATTTACTTGATTCATTTCTTCTCTTCTAAATGAACAACTGACTCTGACAGCTGAGATACGTGATCTATTGCTAATAACTACGTCTGTCGTTCACTCTCTCACAAGACAACCGGGGGGCAGGGATGGGACGCGAGTTAGGGGGAGGAGGAGGATAGAGGGGGGGATAGGGGGATGGGGGGAGGAGAAGGGGACACAGGGAACTATTCAGCGTTTTGCGGTCCGAATTATGCCCAATAGTGACTGTGTCTGCGTCTCTTCAATTCCAATGCTCTCTCACCTCCACTCCCTCATTTCGCAAGCATGATCAACCTTTGTACTAGAAAGTTTGTAGAACGAGAGAGATGAAGAGCGAAGAGTGCTATGGGAGCGACGTGGATGAATCACTAAGAGATGTGTGATTGAATACAATCAAAGAAGACAAGAGAACTACTGATGGTATCGAATGATGACATCTGTAGGGGAATGAATTCCTACAAATTCATACTCTCGTATATTGACTAATTCGCACGAGTTACAAGGGAAGGTCTTCAACTCAAGGTGAAGATATGGCAATTAGATTATTGGAATAAGTGAATCGATGAGTTGAAGACATCCACAATGCGGTTAGGAAGGTGATGGGAGAAGAGGATAGGAGGGAAAGGAGGGGGAGGCTACAGAGGGAGAGAGGGCGGATAGAGGTGGGGAGGGAAAGAGCTAACACCGATGCCATTTCTTGGTCGAGAGTTGCAGAGAAGACGATAAAGAAAAGAAGCAGAAAAAGAAGGAGAATGGGAAGAGAAGAGAAGATAAGAGAGACTTGTAGGAGGAGGAAAGGGGAAAGGGGAGAGTATAAGGGAAGGGGAGGACTGACTGCAGACCCACTATAAGAACCATCTGGAGAGGGGGGACGGGAGGGGGATACGAGGGAAGTTAAGGAGAGAGAAGCAGCCGAAGGGCGAATTCGGCAATGATGGAATACGTGAAACACATGTGGAGATGCCTACGGCGAACGAGAGACAACGAGAGGGAATAGAGTTCAAGGGTACTGTAGGGTACGGTAGGAGTATTTAGGTAGGGGTGAGGGCTACGGTGGGGGGTACGGTAGATGAAAGAGCTAAATGAGGGGGTTCATAAGGGGAGAGAGACAGGTAAGAGTGAAATATCTATCGTACGGAAGACACTTCTTCCCCTTGAGACTTCTCCGCCGAATCCCATGGTCCCTCCCCCTCACCTCGCTCCTCTTCCCTCTCCCTTTCTGTCTATCTCTCTCCCCCCTCCCTCTCCCCCTCCTCACCCTCTCTCCAACTCTCGACAAGTGTCTCGCTACCCTCTGTCAATAGTCGACGCTTTCACGCATGATTCTACCAGTTACAGTAATCGGAGATTCGTTGCGGGAGCCAGAAGAGTCAAAGGATGTCCACGTGCTTCTCTTCCCTTCTGTTGTAATTTCCCACGGTGGAGTGATCTGAAGAGAGAGAATCTTTTGTAAAGTGAAGAGAGAAAGGAGAAGAATGTAATGCACGTGGCTCTTTACAATACGGGATAGCCCTTCTTCCCTCTTATCCCTCTCTATCTCTAAAGTTCACTCCCCTTCCTTCCTCCAGTCGACTACTTCACGCTCCTCCATCCACTCTTTTTCATCTCCCTGCACCAGTTCAGAATCTCTCAGTTACTTACTCTAGGTATAAATGTAACCGTTTACACGGGTTCAGTGTAGATATCATTATAATAGTTTCTTTTTATTCTCCCTCCTCTGTACTCTCTCCATTCTCGCTATTCTCTCTTCCCTTCGGAAATCCAGACCTCAAATGTGGCTACGTTGTCAAACAAAGCGGTGTGAATCTCGCAACGAGAGAAAGAGTGAGAAGAGATAGGTAAAGAAAAGGAGACATGCACGATCTGCA
Organism: Micoletzkya japonica; assembly: GCA_900490955.1. Taxonomy (NCBI): domain Eukaryota; kingdom Metazoa; phylum Nematoda; class Chromadorea; order Rhabditida; family Diplogasteridae; genus Micoletzkya; species Micoletzkya japonica. The sequence continues at coordinate 193,548 of LS929061.1, read as the reverse complement.
TTGTCCATGACAACTCTGTCGTCAGTGTTATTGAAGAAAATGTTCCATCAGTAAACTCATTCCTACGTTGTCTGCACTCTCTTCATGCAGCTTCAATCTCTTGTCGGAAATGGGACTGATGGAAAATGACGAAACATTTTCGTCCTGTATCCAACCTATAACTATCAACTTGTTGATTCTGTTTCTTTTGAATTGCTACATTTTACATTGTAAACCTTTTATCCGAGAGAAGGTTTCCAAAAGAAGAGGTTCTGATCTAGATAGGAATGGTTAGGGACGTCCAAATTTCTTTCAAGAAACTATGTGGATTGTCAAATGTTCTCTATTAAAATGAAATTCAAACGAAGCAAATTGTAAAATTTAAAGGAAACCTACCAGGAAAATTTCGGATTTTGAGTTTGATACTTAGACATCAATTAATCGGTCAGAAGAGAACGCTTGCAAAAAATTAGACCGAAATATCATTTCTCCGAGGAGTTCTGAGTTTGCAGTTCGGAAAGGTACGGTATATCTCGGGGGGTAGTTTGTAGTCTGCATCCTTCTTCCCCTAAAGGGAAGGAGAAGAGGAGGAAGCAGTATTGATCTACCTTCCACTCTCCTCTCTTTTATCGCTTGTTGCTCTTTGAAACATAACATCACCAGGTTTATTGTATTATAGGG
>LS929061.1:159563-185210 GCA_900490955.1 Micoletzkya japonica | reverse complement strand
AATACATGGAAAAGCATATGAACTAGCAGATTACTTTAGCTCGAAGGAAGTGCGCTAATGTTAAATTTTCGCCAAATTTAGCGACTACAAACTACGAAATTTTGAAAATTGTAATTCCTACCACGATTGTTGCGTTACGGTAAGATGAAAAAGCTATTTGTCCTTAAGCGGCCTCTACAAAGGGCTGTTCTCTCCGTGGCGTACGCGTCGCGTCAGCTTTTGAAAGCGTTTGCGCGGGAAGAAATTATGCTAATTAAAATTTTAGGCTATTGTTCTGTTTTTCCAAGCTGAATCATAAGAACAAGAGAGAATAAAAGAAAACAACAGCAAAAGTGAGGCAAAATTGCGAAAAGCTGCGGAGAAGTGAAAGAAGTTTCGAATGCAACCCAAATCGAAAAGTGCGAGATTTACAGCGAATAACGAATGTCATGACTTCTACTTCACGGTAACAACTTTTCAGACCTGTAAGAGTGTAAATCTCGCAAAAGAGCATGAGCAAGCACCTAGAACCTATAGATCTCCCGTGAAATTTTTGTTCAGGGCCCAAAAATTTCGCAAAAGTTTAAGTTGACGAGAGGTGGCTCCCGCACGGAAAGTTAGCATACGGCTTTGCTGGCACGACATTTGGCTTTTCTTAATATCTCTGATGAATTTCTTAATATCTTTGATGAAACCGAAGGCACCATTCGGAGGCACTAATAGAAAGCTTTTAAAACATGACCAAAAAACTTTGAACAAAAGGAAGAAAATAAAGTAAATTAAGAGTTCTTAGAGTTGCTGAACATCTTCACTCAAGAATAAATATGATTGCCTCCTGAGTGGAAAATTCTGAAAATTATGAAGCTACGGTAGAATATTTTGGAGAACCTGATCATGACTGTTCACTTGAATCTCTCATCTTTCGATGCTTATCGGAGAGCTATCACTCATTTCTTCGCTTGTGCACTCTGTCATCTTTCCTGTACAATCCTTCGCTTGTTAACCGTTCACTTTTCCCGTTTGAAAATCACCTTCATAATATAACACTTATTCAGCCTTCTTACCTTTTATTCTATGCGTCCCTTTTTTTCTTTTCTTTGACGAATCCTGTGAAGTGTGGAAGTTGTTATAGGTTGGGGGCGGAGTTTGTTGTTCATTCGTGAAATGGCTTTCATAGAAGCGTCTCTTATGCGCTTGTCGCGAAAGGGTAAGATTTGTTTGTTTAAGGTAGATCTCGTCGATGGTTGATGCAGTTATACCCTATAGTGCTGGTCATGGAATACACTCGGAACCAAGGTACTTTTATGACTATTGCCAGATGATCTCTTATCTACACATCTACAACTTGTTTCTGGACGAATACCTTGAATGGAACATGCAATCATGTAATCTAGTTGAATAATTTAAGCCATTCAAACGGAAGTGCGATGCCTTCGGAAATAGCGGAGTTAGCAAGGAAATACGACTATGTCCTTCTCGATCCGAGTTGCAGTTTGCAACGAGTGGTGAGGGTAAATTTGCGGAGATACGAAGGAGGTTCTTCCAGGTTGCTGGGCTTAAACAGAAGATCCGTTCGGGAATCAAAACGCAGTTGAGATTGAAGCAAGGCGCACAGCAAATGATTAAGGCTGACAAGCAAAGTGTAAGTAATGGAATTAGAATAATGGGGATAACATGAGTACAGAAAACGAAGATGAGCAAGGATGTGAAGAAGGAGCTTGTGAGGGAATTCGCTGACACCATATCTGAGATGCAAGAAGATCTGCAAGTACTCAATATATACGACACTGGATTCTTTGGTTAGTACTCTCATTGTCGGGTGTTGACGTATATTGGAATGTCAATCTTTTTATCCCTTTCTTAGACTTCGATCTCAGATAAGGACGGAAGTGTAATAATAGAGAGAGAAATGGGTTGTGTGTGCATGAAATGCGTCTTCATATAGGCTTATTAGAGGGTTGTGTATGGAATATTGGGAATGTGGGGAGAGTCTCGTATTGCTCCTTCTCCCTTCTCCTAAGGGACGACTTCCTCTAATCTCGAACCAAATTCTCACGGGACCATCCTTTTCATCAAATTTGGAGAGTGTGGTGCTTTGGAGGATTGGGCAGAGAAGGAATGAGAATGAGATAAGTGGAAGGACCTTGTTTGTATTGCTAAGGGCACATAGGTAAAATAGTCGCGTCGTAGAAATTCAAAGTGCCTTGATTCTTTCATAAGTCAGCATGTAAAGTGCCTTGATTTACACCAAAAATCACCAAAAACTGCATAATTTGACCTAAATCGTTGGAATTTGCAGGAAAAGTGCCTTGATTCTCAAAATTTGCAAGGAAAAAAGTGCCTTGATTACGTCGTTTCCGACGTACTATTTTATCTATATAGGGGCAACTGGTTGTTTACATTGAAGAAGTTAGTCATTCGGGGGTCATATGGAGGCATAAGACGAGTCTCATATATTCATGCTTGTTGGGCAGTACTCCCTAGGGAATTGTCTGCTTCTTCCTCCGACGCAATATCCCGATTCAACGAATTGATTGCATTCCTTCCATGTCAAATGGTTGGATATCGTGGGACAGAGAAAACATAGATTATGTGTGAAAGAGCGTAAATCCTCTTTCTATCCTCTGCATCCCTACTACTACTGACCCTGTATGCTAAGTCTCAAGTGTTATTAAAATATTTTTCGTAATGCATACTTTTGTAGAAGTGGATGGGCTCTGGAAAGACTAGGACATAGCGTGGAAGTGAAGGGGGGGGGGGGTGAAGGTGCCAAGGCACGTCTGAGTGCTCTTTGCTTGTGGAGCGTAAGAGAAAGGTACCCGAGAGGAGTATTGGTGTTTAAGAAGAAGTGGAACATTCGTCTCCGCTTCCTCAAGAGGGACCGATGGTAGGAGGGGAAGGGACAGTGGAAGAGGATACTTCCACCATCGAGAACACTGCTCCCCACAATGCACGACTCACTGCTCTTTTTGTACGTTCTTTTATCCACTTTCATTCCCAATTCAAACCTATGTTGTCATAACAGTGATTGAGATTGATGTAAGGCGCTAAGCTTTTACGTAGCTATTGTTAGACTACTGACTACTTGACTCACTGTGAAGAAGGCAGTGTTCATTTAAGGAGGAATTGGAGAAGGAAATGAAGATGAAAAAAGGATTGGAACAGATGTTCATTCTGTACACACACAGCAAGAAAGACGAAGCACAGCAAGCTATGTATGAAGACTCGAAGGTTGGCATTTTATTTTTGGAAAGCTATTTTGTTTACTGCTTAATACATGAAGGGTCCGTTGAAGATGGAGGATAACATTTCAAAGAGTTGCGCTTCTAAGAGTATTATGAACCCTTCAATCACCCGTTAGTATTAGGCATTCAATTAAAGATGTTTCCCTACTCTCCGACAAGGAGACCATAGCGTGTGCCTTTTAGGCGAAGATTGCTCTGCTTCGAATGGAAATTGAGAGGATATGTAATCAAGAAGCGATGGACACAGGTTGGATCAGTCTTACTTATTTGATCCCTCTCACTTCCTACGTGTATGTCATGTGTTCAGACAGCGAGCGACGTTCTCATACAGAATTGATGATTGAAGATCTCCTCTTTAGACTCAGAAAGGTCCGCTCATTTATATCTGCCTTTAACTAGAGCTTTTAAAAAGAGCTTTTAAAAAGCTGTAATTTTGTTCTTCAACTGTGATTACGTCAAAATATGTGTAAACTTACGTCAAATTGTATTTGCATAGACACAGTGTTGAATGTAACGGTTAAGGAGACAGTGTTGATGGATGGAGCCCGGAAGGCGAAGCGAATACTTGCCATGCAGAAGAAGACTGATCAGAAGGGATTGAACGATGTACTTTCCTTTCATCTACTTCTTCTATCTATTCCCTTATTTTGCTGCATAATAACCTCATATTCAGGCTGCGCAAACCCTTCGTCAGTCAGAAGAGAAATTGGATCTGATTCGACTCGCGCTCGCTAAATATGTGCAAGTTCTGGGGGATGAAAACCCTTCCCTGAGGAGAATAGTGAAGGACGAGGTGAGTATCCCATCCCCTATCCACCCCCTTCCCCCAATCCCTGAACCCTCTCAGATCGCGGAGTCCCGTCGTGTGTCGTGTACAGTGCCGTCCCTCCCCCTGACCATCCCTCGATTCTCCTCTCCTCCTCCCTCCTCCCCATCTTCCCCCATCACCGATTCCACCAAAAGTGCTTCTCTTCCTCGTATCTTCGGCCGTCGAGAGAACAAATTCCCTCCTTCTTTATCTGTTAGTGGACGATTGGAAGTGAGGTAAGTATTGGAGGGAGGATTATGGGAGAAGTGAGGGTACTGTAGGAAGAGGGGGTACTGTAGGTGGGAAGTGGGGAAGTGGATGGGTCAATCAAGTACCGACTCGAACTATTTGTGGCAGGCCCGTATATTTCTCGAGTTACCTCCTCCTTGATAAGAATAAAAAAATCAAAATATGCTGAATAATTGAACTTTTTATACGGTGGCAACGTGTTTATCAACGTATGACGGGGAAAGTTGCCCGTGTACGAAGCAAAGGGTCTCTCTCACAGGCTAATCGGCTGCCAGAACATTCTATCGGAAGTTCCCGAGAGAGCATCGAGAGAATCTTCTGTTCCCTGCGCGACTGAAGCGATGAGAAGAGGAAGTAGGGGAAGTAACAAGAACTCGAGGTTAGTTGGGTAGATATCTCTGTAGATGGAGAGTAGACGAGGACAAGGGGAAAACGACCTCTTCCCCAGGGGTCTCATTCACTCTGTTGGGGGAACGGTATATTGAACAGCTAACTTGATCCTTATTCTCTCCTTTCCCTTCCCTCTATCCAACCCCCAATCTATCCTTCTACCGTACCCCTTCTCTCCCCTCCCTTCCCTCCAGGAATCATCTCCGTTCGATGTCTGGCTGGTGTTATTCCTGGGATGGTCACTCTCCCTGCTCCCCCCTAGTCTCGTCTTCCCATTCCTCCTCCCACCCTTCCCTTCCCTTTCCCTCATTCGATTCCTCTCCCCACCACCTCTCTCATGCAGCATATTCCCCTCACTTAGCTTGTGATGATATCTGTTTGGGTGTTGTTAAGGAGAGCGACTTGTCTCCCCTCACCTGTCCCCACTCCCTCACCCCCTCCCCCTTCCCACCCCTCCCCACTGCCCTTCCTTCGCTACCCCCTCTTCACCCTTCTTCTCCAATGCACCGTCGGTCAACTTCTCATCACTCTGGACTGTGAGACAGTATATGAATGGATATTAGTCATAAAACTAGAGATGGACCCTACCGTATCCCTCCATCTCCCCCCCCCCTCTTAATCAGTCCATCTCTGGTCTCGCAAGTCCGTCTCTTCCCTCTGTCCTTTCAGTCCCTCCTCAGTTCCCTTTCATGTCACTTAACTTTCTTGTCCTCGTCTTTCTCAATCTCTGCTTTGTCTTTATTTCTCCCCTTCCCATTAAATATCTTACTAGCATGTCACTAACTAGTTCTTTTTTTCAAAGACATAGCAATTAAAATATACTAAAAAGAATATTGGTCAATGTTAGTATGTCTTTTGTATTCCTACTATGTCGCATGGCTTTGATAAGTGAATGTGACACATTGAGAAAAAAGATATTAATTGTTTCTTTTGCAGTACATCTCGACTACAAACAACCACTTCTGATGAGATCTTTGCATTGCTCAGAGTTGACAGGTATACACACTTACTTTTAAAAAGATATATTTGTCATAATTGAATAGAACTATTAGTTTAGTGATTATTGTATATAAGGGAGGTGTTTTTTTCATTATGTGAAGCAGTTAGGTGAATAAATTGAACTGGGGAAGATATTTGCAAGAGTAAGAAGATAATTGATGTACTGATTACAGTAAAGTAGTTGGACAGACTGATGCACGACCTCTCTCTCAACAGGCATGGGATCAACGGTTCTCCATTGAATTGGATAGGGTATGGAGGGGAAGGCAATAATTTACTTCTATCCAGGCACATGTCAAAAAGAGATAAAGAAACACAATATGCATATCCCTGAATAAAGGGGAAACGTATCGTGTTGAGATAAGGGGATAAGCGAAGGGGAATATAGTGAATAGGAGGGGTCGTCAAAGAACATTGAGACAATTAATTGTTGTGATGATTGAAAGTTAACGGGATCATGTGGGTTTTATGGTAGGCACGTTAGAACGTATATGTTTATGGTGTAGAAAAAAGGGGAAACGAATGTATTATAGAGTAAGGAGTTGGAATTGGAAGTGTACTACAAGGATGCGAGATCCATGATTGCATTCATCGCTGTCAAATTGGAGGCTTTGGTCGAGCCGAAGGACAGGGCTGGAATGGTACTGCATTTGGAACCGAATGGAGAACTATTCGCAGAGGTATCATTCGATGGCATAATAGATACGGCGAAGAAAGTGGAGAGATGGGAAGAGGCCGGTCATATAGCAGTCCAAGATTAGCTACTAACGAGTTATTTGCCTATGTGAGGGGTGTGATCTGTTGAAGGGATTTTTTCAGTTCAAATACCTCAATCCCATCGTGTCCCGAAAACCGAAACTGGAAAGACAGAAACGGCTGTTCCGTGTTAAAGGTACTCTATTCATTCTTTGTTTCTCATTCTGCCAATAGAGTAATGCCGCGTTAAATTCACGCGCGCCGAGCTCGATTCTCGATTTCGACCCTTTAATTTGTGTCGAAACCTGAAGAGAGGAATAACTTATTCGAGGAAGAAGATTTCGACAAGATAGAATAACTGAACAATAATAGCCCTTCTGGAGATCTATCCGATACATTTTTCAGATTCCAAAAAATGTACAGAAATGTACTATGTACAGTTAGACACACAGTATGCTAATTTTTTTTTTTTAAGATTTGCATAGATTCAATGGATAAATTCGATCGAGCTGTCGAGAAAAAGCTAATCGAATCTCAAAATGTAACCAACTTCTACAAGTTTATAAATCAAGCAGTAAATAAGAAAAGTTCTGTAGTAGAAACCTTAGCAGATGATTCCAATGCACCGCTGCAAGAGATGCAATAGATAATGTTTCAAATTGGAGTGAAATGTGGCAACTTTCTTTAGCTTCAGACAAGTGCACAAGGTTTCACTTAGGATCTGGAAACCCATCTCATCCATATGGTGTAAACAATACTATGCTTGACAAGAGTGAGCATGTTCGAGATCTAGGATTTCACTTAGATACTAAGTTGAAATTCGATTATCATACTTCCATAATAGTTAAGAGAGCCCAGTCCCAAATGTTTCTGATTTTCAACATTTCTGTAGGCTTATCAGAGAAGTATTTGGCTGAACAACTATTTGGCCCATCATGTTCCTTTCTCATTGACCCCCACTTTCTCCTTCCCCTATTCTTATTTCTATCGTATTTACACATTATTCGTATCATATATTACCTGTAAATGCTTGATCTCACGTGTGAACGTATTCAATAATTAAATAAATAAATATTGCGTTTGAAAGTTTTTACGCGCATTTTAAGAAATTGCGTGAATTCAAATCTGCTCGTTTCGCGTTCGGCGGCGCCGCTCTCCCAACTGAATTGGTGCAGAAATTAAAGGGTAGAAACGAGAAACGAGGATGGCGCGCGTCATTTTAACGCGGCATCAATTGGCTCTTGGTCCGTTCAGAACGCAAAGATGCCTCGGGAAAGTCTCGTGCACAATCGAGTTTACGACATTTCTTGGGAGGAGGACGGAATGAACGGGAAGATAATGATGTACAAGGAGGACCCTTCGAATTGGGTACGGTATAAATGGGCGGAGGGAAGAGAGGGGTATGTTCAGGGAAGTCGCCCCCCATGAGAGGAGGAGGCACTCCCGACCGTCCTGTCTACAGTGGAGACTCTTCCCCTCGTTGTCATCCCTCTTCTCCTCTCGGTTAGTCTCTCCACTCTCTTCATACCTTCTCTTCTTCAGCGAAACCTGGTTTCCGTACTCAGCAAAGTGTAGGAGGCAGTTCGTACCTGCTGAGGGAAGATGTGAGTTGTAGAGAGTAGACTAGAGTCTAGTGCAGTTAGCTTAGCTTCCATCCTTCAGGAGATGCCTTCGATGGAGGCTCGTAGACAGTCTTCTCCCGCAGTGAAAGCATACACTGTCTCCTCCACTGAATCCCCCCATCACGTATGTCTCTATTCACAATTAGTCTACATTTTCATTCACATTCTCAGTATATTTGTAGGTCGAACAATTCGTTTAAATGTTTCCACTAGCTTAATACTAATCGTTATAATCATTTCTAATCTGACAAAATGAATATAGTGGATTAAAAAGATCCCCGTCGGAAAATCATTCCGAATATAAGGCGAGAGAGTGTGCAAAAGTGAGAGAATTAGACTCATTTTGGTACGGAAGAAACTTACGGAGCGGTTTATTCCACTATACATTTCAGCACGCTCCTCCTCGCCCTCCCGCACATGGAATACAATCAGCGAGTGGAGGTTGGTAGGGGTTGAAAGGGGGGGGTATGGCTGTGGGGGAGGGGTACTAGTCTCACTCTTGCATTGCATTTATATTGTTCCATTGAATCCTTCAATGTGCCTTAATTCCTTCATAATTTAATATAAAACGATAATTTTGGCTGCCAAAGGTACTTGATTCTCTAAACCTGTACAGCAAAAAGTACCTTGGTTACGTCGATTTCGAATACTTTTTGATCTATGGTCTAGTAGGACGCCTCGATGAATCGTACTCTCTCTCGATTACAGCCCCATGCATTCCCTTCAGAACACGCTCCCCCTCATCTCTCGGATGTCAACCTCTCCATCGAGCAATTCCGTCTTATTTCTGTGCTCGGAAGGGGTCACTTCGGAAAAGTAAGTTGCCTCAATCCTTGCCTCAGTGCATGCTCATTGTTATAGGTGATCCTCGCTCAGTTGAAGACTGGGACACACGATTATTATGCATTGAAAGTGCTGAAGAAGGGAGATATTCTTGCAAGAGATGAAGTCGAATCTTTGATGGTGGAGAGGAGGATCTTCGAGGTATCGTCACTTTTTTATATTTTTATCCTAATAAAAACAAGCGAACTCTCCCCTAGCGATTGTTCGATCGCACATTAGGTGATCGTTTGACTATCTTATTATCTAATTATGTAAGGCAGCATTCAATGTTTAACTCACGTAGTCGCCCGATCTGTCAGTGCAGTCCCCCTACAGTCCCCCATTCCAGGTGGCCTCTCGTGCCCGTCACCCGTTCCTCGTCAACCTTCATGCTTGTATTCAATCGAAGGAACACGTCTTCTTCGTAATGGAGTACTCGATGGGTGGAGATCTCATGAGACACATTCACGATGACATTTTCTCGTTAGTTGATTCATTCTTCTCCTGAAGTCCCTAGCTTCGTGCCCTTCAACAAGGGACATTCCACAATCCGAGCCTTTGCTTACGAATAGTTTGTCTCATACTCCCCATAATTCATCTCTTTCCCCCATTTCCCTCTCCGATACCTTTCTTTCAGTGTCGAACGTGCGTGTTTCTATGCTGCGTGTGTTCTTCTCGGTCTTAAATTTCTCCACGAGAATAACATCATTTACCGGTGAGAATAATCAATGAGTTACACTCGTAAATCATGCTACCGTACTCAGTGATATACAGTTTATTTATATACTTGGAATGTTTTAGAAATGACTATGTTAAGTGATCTCAAACTGGACAATCTTCTACTCGATAAGGAGGGATACGTGAAATTGGCTGATTTCGGTCTATGTAAAGAGAAGATGGGTCCGTTCGACAAGACGAGTACTTTCTGTGGAACTCCCGAGTTCCTTGCACGTCAGTTGATTCCTCTCATTCTTACGATTAGACGACTGTCAATCGTCAGTCTGTATTAACTAATCGTTCTCTCCTTTCTTTCTTTGCCCTCTATCCCCCCCCCCTTTCAGCTGAAGTCCTCACCGACTCTTCGTACACTCGCTCTATCGATTGGTGGGGTCTCGGAGTCCTCATATTCGAGATGCTGGTGGGAGAGCCTCCCTTCTCTGGGGAAGATGAAGGTAGTGAATGTGGGGCAAGGCACGGGAATAACGACTACATTCAGAGGAAATATTCGACTCTATCGTCAACGATGATGTACGATATCCGAGATTCCTATCGATCGAGAGTATTTCCATTATGAGAAGGGTAAGTATGCAATGAAGAGTGTATTCATTGAATCATTTATTCAGTTGATGAGGAAAACACCTGAGAAACGTATTGGAAATGGAGAAAAGGATGCGAGTGAAGTACAGACTCAGGCATTCTTCAAGGTATGGGTTGATTGCAGCACATCAAGTGTGTAGTGGAACAAAATGATACGGATCATCTTTAATATCATATGAAAGATTTTGCCAGGGTGAGAGAATCAGACCCATCTAAGGAACTAAGCTTTCGTTTATTGAGCTAAGTATGGGTTGATTGCAGCACATCAACTGGGAATGGGACAAACTACTGGCGAGGAAGATGAAGCCTCCCTTCGTGCCGAATATCGTGAGTAGTAGGGGGAAACAGAGTATATATGGGACTGGTTATCCGATCGCACGTTAGGATGGGTGTCTGCACTAGTGCCGTCGAACCCGAACCGATTCCTCTTCCTCAATCGAGTCCGAATGAGAATGAGAGGAGGAATCGATTCCTCGCAAGTAATGAATGGAGGGTCCTGGTCGTTTTTCAGCGAAATAAAAGTCCTAATGCTTTAATTTTTTGATGATTGTTAGTATGCGGACCAGTGCCTTATCTTACTAATTAGAGGTCTGGCAATGTGTTTTTCTTACTGTAATGATGAGCTTACGTTCTAAATGAGCTTGAATTTACTACTATAATCGTGAAATCGTGTTTCAGTAATCCTGTGATCATTATGAATCGCCATCATAGCTCGAAAAGGTGAAAACATTGCGGAAAAATAACGTAAATACAAAACAGATACTAGACAATAAATGAGTTTTTCGCACTGCTGTGGATCGACGATCAATGAAAAAAATAATAATTTATGGCAAGAAATGGGAAATATTGTTCTGAATCGAGTCCTCCAAACGAATCGAGTTAATTCGATTCCTTCCCACCGCCCCAGACCGGTGCGAGGAAGCGAATGGAATCCTCTCAAAGGGAGAGGACGCGATTCGAGTCCCAGGACTCGATTCGACGGCACTAGTCTGCACCATAAAGTCCTAGTGCAAAATGCTTTTCATTTCGTCTAATTATGTAAGGCTGCCTGCAAAAAATGTTAGGACAGCACTAGCCCATGCATGAAACAGAGGAACTCGTTGGTTTACAGAAGAATCCCGAAGATGTGTCCAACTTCGATGACGAGTTCACCAATGAGAAACCACGATTCTCCTCTGCTAAGGTAAGCGTAGAGTGGGGTTACTGTAGATTGTCAATATGATTAGAGGAGCACTGTAGACCATCCGTGAATCATTCAGGACAAGCGAACGATAACTGCCGCAGATCAATCCCTTTTCCGTGAATTCGACTTTTCTCTCATCGCCGAGAGGTTCTAATAGTCTACGTGATATGCCTGCACTCACCGTCTCTAGTTGTCCCCCCGCACTTGTTCTCATCTCTTCTTCTCTCCTTATTCCCTTCCCCTTATTCCCCCCTTGTACAACCTCTCATACCATAAGAGTTGTTTAACTCACAAGAACATCATCTCTCTATGGCCTCTCGACGCGTATTATTTGTTCATTTGTTTTTCTCGTTGTTTGCTCATAGATTGTCTCAATTGTCCTTAGTGTCTTGCAATGTATCTCTGCCTTTCCCCTCAATCGCAATCATTAGAGTACGCAATAGCTTTCCTCCTCTATCCTTTATAGCCATGATTATTGGCATGATGCCAATTGAAATAGTAGGCTTATCTATTTGTGCGATCCTCACAGAGATTTTTACTATTTCTCGAGATTTACCATACTCTCGTTGCTCATACCTACCGTACTCACAACAAGCTAATCCAGTATTACAGGTTCCACGGGAGTTGTCCTCAAAAACGGAACGATTTAATACTTTTAATTGAAATAACAAACTATTCCCGCTGATTACGCTGTCCAATTGACTCCTTGCATATTACCATGGCAGAAATTAATAGAATCGCAAGAAAATTGGAGCCGGAGAGGTTGATCAGCGAGCGTATTTGCATAGACAGTTCACAATCGTTTGCGTACTTTTGTCAACTTTCGTGGAACTTGTAATAGTTTCTCTTATGTCTCGGTATATTGTAGCATGTGTTACTGTATGTACTATTATATCTCGCTATGAACCTATAAGATGTTTGTGAAAGGGTAAAAGTAAGTGCTTTTAACAGGGACTTTCGGAGTCTCCCGTCCCTTTCCCTATATCTAACTGCTCCGTTGTCCCCTTTTCCACTGTGCCACAATTGACAATGGGAAGTATCTGACAAACTGACTGGATATCTTCCTTCTTATCAACTAAGCTAATGCATCGCAAGTACTCTTCTAGCTGACTTGTATAATAAAGATATGCAATACACTCATGAAAGCAATAAACGTCCCTTTGATTCGTTTGCACGGATTACAGTATTTGAATGAATGGAGGAGGGGAATGTGTGATTGTTGACAGATGGATGATAAGGATGATGACAACCCATCCATGAGCAATGCGAAACTTTTGGTTCGTCTCTTTCCTCTAATTTATGTGTTTGGTTAGAGAACCCTGGAAGCTAAAGGGTAATCCCGTTTCCTTCTATCCCGTAGAAATGACTCTTGAGATATTCAAAGACGCGGATCCGGGATTCACTCAAACAGCCATCTCTGTGCTTACCAATCTCGTTCTCTCCAATATGTTTCTATACGGTCTCACAGGAAACCCAAGAACGGCTTAGTAAGCTTTTGGAATAGAGTCGAGCATACGGCAGCTATCGCGAACTGACTCTTTAATTACAGTCTGACGTCACTATTGACTATACCGGTATCAGCTATATTGAGTGTACGAGATAGCCAGAAGGATTACGATAAATGGAAGGAGATGAAGGGTCTAAGACTGAAGGGAGTTCCTGACAGGTATACTGTAGCTTCCTCCCATCCTATATACATTGACTACGAGGGACTAGAATTGCGCGACTTTGTACCGTATGCAACAATAATCCATTGGTATGACGGTCCTATGCTTGTTGTTAACTTATGATTTGCAGATTCCTTCCGTATCGATGTAAGTATGATTGGACTGACTATGATAAGAGGAGGAGGGAAAAGGATGGGTAGCATGAATATCTCATTCATTAAACGTATCTAGGCTTCATATATTCAATCAATGGAATAAATATTTCTATGAACTGAAGCTAATAAAAAAACGGGTAAAGAGTTGGTTTATCGTTGTGGGATTTGAGACTCTTCTTATTGAGACCTCTGTTATATCACCTGTCCTACCATCGCAACAACAATATTATCATACTAATCTATTATCACGTCGTACCTCACTTTATTCTCTCACAATGAGGTTCACAATATGTATTCCATTCATTAACTAATGAATTGTACTTTTTTATGTAGCCCAAGGTATTATCTGTATAAACTATGTAGAGTATTATGCAGATGAGTTATTCTCTGAAAGGAGAATGCACTTCCTTTCCATTCTTCACCCCTTCATTCCATCCCTTAAACACCCTCCCCCTATTCCCTCCCTCCGCCCTCGCTCCCTCCTCTCCTCTCCCCTTACCACTGCCCTCTTCCCAATCTTCTCTCTTTGTTTCATCCTTTCTTCTCATTAGGGAGAAGTCATTCGCAAGTTACGTAACTCGTTGATTCTCTGTCAAGTGCTCCTTAGTCTTGTCCTTCCTCTTCCGTTCTCTTCAATTTCTCCTTTATCCATTAAAATAGTCGAGATGAGTATGTATACACTTAATTCATCTCCTCCCAACCCTAATTAAACCTTCCTTCCAGTTGCGAAGTTTGTTCATCGAGACCATTCTTGTCACTTTTGAATCAGCTCTTCTAGTCTTCAGCTACAGTAATCCTCCCTCTATACTTATCTCCTTCCCTTTTATTATCTCTCTTGCATTCAACGCAAAACTCAACTTTCCCGTCTTTCCTTCGAGTATTCTCTGTAGCGTTTCTTCCGTTATTCTTTCATTTTCCCTTGTTTTCCTCATTTCGACTAGTAACCATTTTCCTTTGCAAGGGCCTTCATTGCCCCATTCGTTTTTTGTGCGTACGTAAGAAGAATATTAGGTGGAGAGATAGACACAGCAAATAGTTCGCTCCCACAGGAACTTATATCGGGAAAAGTAAGAATATTATTCGGTTGAATGGATGGCAACAGTTCAACAATTCCAAACGGAATGGAATGGTTTGTGAGACAATGATACTGTGTTGAAGGCTCTCTCACTAGGTGCTTCGACATGGAATTGTACTACATTTCCCTCGAAGGCCGAGGAAAGCCCATGTTGGATAGGATACGGGAATACAAAGAGTTCAGGTATGTCTCTGTTGAGGGAGAGTTGACAGGCACCCATTCAGTTTTCGTGTTAACGGCATAATCACATTACTCATAATTCTCTTCGGCTTCGGAGGAACCTTGGCATTGGTGTCGCAGGTATTGAAGGAGAGGGAATGGAGGAAGGAAGGGTTGAGATGCGGGGGACGGGGTACTTCTCTGCACGACTGGCTGTCCATCTCAGAATGCTGTGTGTATGGGATGGATTCCTACTTCTCTCTTGTCTTCTTACTTATGGTACAATTCTTCTCTCTCATGCTTCAGTGCGCAACTTCACACTACAACGGATTTTAGTATTTTCAGATTGATTTAGAAAAAAAGAGTGTTTAAGGCATTCCATCTCTCATCTACCGCATAACTCCGTATTACGGTCCCCTTGCATTCATTCTATTCGTGTTTCAACCAGTGGCTAGTATGTGTGTGTCGGGTACCATATGGCAAGTACTGGCTATTACTCTTGAGAGGTAAGTCACAATGCAACACTTGATACCTCACATCAGCTAGGAGAGGTCTTTACTTTCATTCGTTTTATCATCAAGCCCGTCTCAGGTACATGGCAGTCAGTCGGCCATTGGAGCAACGGACTCGCAAGGTATTTCTCCTTCAATAACTCACAATGTTCTGGCAGCAACGTAAATGTAAAGCAAACGAGATGCCTAAGAATGCAACTGATTTCGATAGGAAAAGGGAAAGTATAATATTTTGGTTCAAATATATTGGTTCGTTTTGAATATTGTGTACTCACTGTCTCGCCATAGCTTTTCTCTCTTCAAACGTATACCTACAGTAACCCCTCCCTGATTCAGGCTCAATTCGGTGTTCGTACTATCTGCATCACAATAGTTCTCTTCGTTGCTCTACTCAATCTGCTTCCGGTTCTCTCTTTCCAAATGACACTTTTCCTCTAATAACACCCTCCAGGTTCCATTCGATAGAGCCCTCGTGCCTTGTTTCGAATTCACAGATACAGGGAGTGTCAAGAATTGGACCTTGTTGAGACCGTATGATGACGATGCGACGAAGCAGAGAATAGCAATGATTCGTATGTACTTCCGTAACCCTCTCCCCTTACCCGTCCCATCAGTTCACATCATTCCCGATATTCTCTTTCGTGCGCCCCTTCCGATTCTCATTATCGCCTTTCTCACAGTTAAGACTATACAGGTACTTTCTCGAGTCCAATAATGCTCATTATAGTATCTGTTCAAGAGTAATACGATCTAAAATAAGATGCGAAACCATCTTCTCTTCAGATATGCAATCAACGTCCAATCGGCATCGCAGTCAATTGCAAAAGGAACGGATCAAAAAATTCAGTTCCACTTCGATTATATGTATGTGTCGACTTGCTTTTTTGAGTTTAATAAAATTTTACTTTGTATTTTCTATCTATTTCAGATGCTATCATTCAAATTTATTCTCTCAAATTCTCTGTACATGTTCAATAGCATCCTTATCGAAGTTCTCGGGATTGGGAGATCGGATATGTGAGACATTCGCCAAAGCATAATGATTAATGTGTATGATTATTGACAGGTCGGGAGAGGATGAAAAGGAAGAGATGGGCAATACGGTGGAGGAATACATGAATTCCTTCTACCTGTCCGATGCTTCCAATATGTTACTTGTCCTTCATTCTGCTACTAATTGGCTCCTGTTTTTCCACTGGCCTCGATTCAATTCAGTAGGTCGTCTAAGGGAATCACAAACTGATCGACTATCTTCAGTTGGATAAGTACAAGCATGGCTCTGTGTCCATCTCATACGCGCATCTTTCATCTCACATCCAATCATCCGTCTCTTCCTTTATTCTCAAACGGTTCAATCCGGTCAAAGATCGTGTGGGAAGAGAGATTGTCATTAAGGTAGACCTTATCTCACCTTATACTTGTAATAAGGCGGTTAAGTTATGCGAGGAACTCCCTCACATTTCGCATGCAGTAATAGGAAAAGAAGAAATGAGTCGAAGCTGTCTCTCCCTCCAAGGTAATTATACCACTAACGGCAAGATGATGTCGCTTTTAGAAGATCGACGGGTTAGTGAATTAGGGAGTCAACTGGGACTATTCATCTCCAACTCACTCATGTGGTATGTCAGCACTTGGAGTGAGGGGAAGACTGAGAATATCTACAGGTTCACGGATCTTCCGTCTTTCTATTATCTTTTGAGAGAAGAATGCCGTGCGTTGGGACGAATCCATTTCCAAGTAAGAGGAGGTGAGAGGAGGAACACAGCTCATTTCAGTCCAATATTCATCTGTCTCCCGATCAATGGAAATTAGTTCGTGCTCTTGTAGTACGATCTCTTCTCATAAATACCATACAGTAAGCACATAAGACGATCTGAGCTCTTTTATGAATTGGGTAAGACTGTTATGTTATAGATCGAAGACAGGAAAGGGTCTAGTAACGACAGAGCAGGTAGAGGATAATCTGACACGAACATTCAATTTCATTCTGGCGGAGACCAGGAGTGGAGTGTTGTGTGCAGCCGTAGACGCCAATCACAAGGTCGGGTCTTCGCTTGGAATACACGAGGAGGAGTTGCAGACTCAGTTGAAGTCTTCTCGGTCGTCCACGATGGGATGGATCGATGGTCGACTGAAAGACTCCTCGTGCACTACGCCCTTCATCAATCACGGTCATTGCTCAACTTAGGCGTTGGACACCCCCCCCCCCCCTCCCTTTCTCCACAAATCTAGTCAAGTGTATTCGACGGTCAGTTAAATAGTTATGCCAACAACGTGTTGTCGTCTGATACAACTTCATCTAGCCATTTATAACACAAATCTCCTAATACATATTTACAAGCATTACATTTTCAATGCACATATAAGTATATATACATTTCATGATAAATATTTCGCTGGGAAAGTATGATAGACTAGCACAAAAACCGAAGGGAATGTGTTATGATGATTGGAATGGAATCATCCCGGTCTAAATCCCCCTCTTCGTCGGAATCTTCCAATTCCCGCATGAGCACCGGGAGGAGCAAAGCGAAGAGCGATGAACGGAGCTTCGGCTTCTGACAAGGGAACAACATCAACCATACTCCCACTGTCATCCCTCAAGATGAAGGCGAGTTGTGGCATATTCGGACACGACTCCGCGCCCTTCGATTTCGTCGCCTCTCCACATTATGGCCAGCCCCACCTATATAGGTCTTCTCTCCATCAGGGAACTCGGAAGGCTCGAGGATACGAAGGTCAGAAGGGAGATTGACCCGAACCTTAGAGAAGAGCTTTTAGTCATTCTCTTCGTTGTTCCATTACCTGGGGAGCAGTGAACTTGCATCCATAGTTGCCAGCCCAGAATTGGGTATCCTTTCCTTCGCACAAAATACCAACCACTCTCATACCCACAGGATAATCTTCGAATATAGTGTCTACAGTCTCCCATTTGGCAACTGCAATAATCTCTATACATTCAAAACATGCTTCATTGTCTACAGTAACCTAATATATTACATACCGTCCCACTGTGGAAACTCCTTAGTTAAAGTGTGGAAACGAGGAAGGGAGGCTCGACTATCAAACATTTCGTCGGCTCTAAGAAGTTGAGCGTGCATCTAAACAAGACAAAACCTCTTCCATCGTAAATATATCAACATATTGTCTATCGCATGGCAGTTTAACATAAATACATATATATATATATATATATATATATATATATATATATATATATATATATATTATAATAATAATAAGTGTCATACGTAGTCAACAAGATGACCGTCTACTCATCCACCGTAGTGCAGCGTATAATAACCTACCGTATGCCAGTCTAGTCTACATATATGAATACACGGTAATCAAACTACATCAGTCTACCGTATACCTTGAACAAGCAACCGCAGTCGAATCGAGGAGCAACTGATATGGAGACGGAGATGGGGGGACGCAGCTCATCGAGAGCCCATTCCTGCAGTGAACATAGAGAGAGACGAGACGATAACTTACGGGGACACCGCATCTCGTGAGGTCGACGTAGAGCAAAGTGCGACCCCAAGAGTAACTCGTAGCTATGCAACGAGGAATGTCCTCTCGATCCTCGCGAAGGCCAATTGGAGGCTCCTCTAGAACCATCCTGAACAAGGAATAGGCGGAGTACTACGGGATCACACCTTACCCCCCGCGAGACTCGCTACTAATCTGCCATTTAATGGCACTGTCGTTGCGATCCAACTGCTCAAGCCGATCAGACAATGCAGGAACGAGGTTATTCCTAAACAATTCATGGTGACCCGAATTGTTGTGAAAGCATACTGTAGAAGTGCATACAAGAATTACTTAATTAGATGGTAAACAATAAGCTACGCTAACCGGTAAGGGTCTTTCGTCCATATAGTCTCGTAATCGAATTCACGTTCAGTTCCCTATAAAAGTATCTCCAAGAGAAAAGGAGAATAAACATACCGCTACTTGTTGCCTGAGAGAAGTTGGAGGAAGGGTCCTTCCATCTCGTTCACAAAGCTCTATCCAAATGAGGGGATCCGAGAGAACATTGTAGAACCGTTTGCATACCTCAAGTAAAGATAATGAGATATACGCGTATGTTCACGACGTACACCCAAGACGCACAAGCCGTCGCACAAGCCTTAGCGCGCTGTTTTGGCTACCGTATACCGGTGGAAATTTACGTTGATCGTGAAAATCTCCAAACTCAATTGAACAATTCAATTTGAATTGATGCATTTTTTATTAACGTTCGTGAAAGAACCCTAGAGAACAACTTAAATACCACTAACAAATTTAAGACGGTAAAGAGTAGGGCGATCGCATCTCTTGAAGAGTTCTTCTAGCAGGGCATCTGGGTATTCATCCATGTTCCTTGTGCCAATTGTTATTTCTTCTCCTGCAAGTGAACAAATCTAAAATATACCAAGATCAACAAACCAAGGGATAAAGATTTCGAAACAGCACCGACCAAATTCTTGACGATTCCACTTAGCATGCCTCTATCAAGGAGCACTACAGCACGCCTCAAGAGGACACAATTACAATAAAACGGGGAACAACATTGTGAAGTTCTGAACAAAAAAAACGAATACAAAAAATAACTGCGAAATGTAATTGGATGAGTCATGTTGGACCACCGATACAGTGATAGTGTAGAATGACGCCTTTTCACATTTTTATTTATACTACTTCCCGGAATCAACTCTGCACATTTCATTTACAGATTACTTCTCTATGTGTAAAATGAATTTACTTAGTTTGTTGATGCTTCTACAATTGGTGAACCACCATGAATCTGCAAATCCCGTCATAGCGTGTTATGTAACGTAAGTTTTGCATTTATTTCACTCACAAAAAATTCCTAGAGATGACAGTATCCTGACTCGATCTCCCCCGCAGAATATCTGTACTCACTATCAGTTAATTGGACATTCCGCAATAGATTCCCACGGTAACTTTGTTCCTCCGAAGCATGTAAACATCAAGTATGTCTGGTCTTCGCCTACTGTTCCATCTCATTGTTCAGACGTTTCCATTCTGTGTCTGATTCATCTCCCTCGTCATCTCTCTTGCTGACAGTCACTGCTCCGAATTCTCACTGGTCTCGCATGGTTTGATCTTTTCTTCATTACCCTTGTCCGCCTCACTCTCCCTTCCTTCTCAGACCAGCTTTGATGGGAACATCCACAAGTTTGCCAATGCGACTGCTTCTTATCTCAAGGATAACAAACTGAATGGTAAACAGTGAGGGGCGATAATAAGCGAGGTAATAGGTCTTGACTTGGACTGGGAGTTTCCCGTGTGGAGTCCCGATGCGTCTGACTACGATTTCGAAGGCCTTTCCCATCTTGTAGAAGTGAGTGTAGAGTGTGCACTCGTGATTATCTTTGTTG
This sequence comes from Micoletzkya japonica, assembly GCA_900490955.1. NCBI lineage: Eukaryota > Metazoa > Nematoda > Chromadorea > Rhabditida > Diplogasteridae > Micoletzkya > Micoletzkya japonica. Next base: position 164,945 of record LS929061.1, on the reverse strand, counting down.
CTTAGATACTACACTCTCATTTGTCTCCACTCGGTCTCCTTCTAACCATTGCAACATCTGGACCTCCTACCATTACACGTGTATCCTACAATATGACAGCCATCTCCAAGTTGGATACCGTAATCCCCCTTAGAATTGGAACTCGCAGATTCGTGGACTACGTGTTCGTGATGAATTACGATTTTCACGTCTGGCAAATCTTCGCTCCCTTCGTGGGCTTCAATGCTCCTCTACGGTCAATTCCAATCGAGAAGCGAGAACTAGCGGAGATGAATTCTATTGCTTCCGTCAACACCTACCTTCAAATGGGACTCCCTAAGGAGAAACTTATCTTCGGGATTCCCACATACAATCTGGCATATGTACTGGTCAACGGCTAGTATGTGACAGACCGCATGTGGCGATGATGGCTTTCTTTTAGTTTCCACCTCCCTTATGCCCTGTCTTCGGGAGAGATTTACAGCTATAGCTCGCAAGTCAATGTGAGTATCTCATTGTTCAGCTTGGACCCTCATTTGTCGCAAGGTATGCAATCTAACACAATCGGAAGAATGGAAGGAGCTCTGGAACGACGACGCAGCCAGTCCCTACATCTACAACGAGAATAAGAAGCTATGGATTACATCTGAGGTATTCAGAGAGACAGTAGGGGTTATCATGAATTTCAGAGCGAGCGAAGTGTTCATGAAAAGGCGATGTATGTAAGGAATCAATCATTAGGAGGAGTAATGATATTCGATATCGACTGTGATGATAGAGATGGAGAATGTGGGCATGGACCGTATCCTCTTCTGAATGCTATTCACCGAGCCATTACGTCCCCCTAGTCATATGCTTTGAACTCCTTCATATAAAAAAACGCGAAAAGTTTTTTTAATATTTGTAAATAGGTTTATCAGAGCAAAAACACTTTGCGTTTGGTGTTTTATGTGATCTTGTTTCTTGGTTTTGCAACTCTAATTTTAGTACGTAGCTTTACATTTTTAACCAAAAAATCATAAATATGATAAGATAAGTAAATACTTTATCTGTACTGTTATGTTTTTTAAAAATAAATCTGTCTTACTGTATTTGATACGGTAGGTCACACATAAGGCATCATTAATCGACGTTTTACTTACTTATCTCACTTTTAAGCTCACGGCAGCCATTCGACCGATAAGGTGCTACGGTCGTCGGGATGCGCTTGCGTAAGCGTCGCGTCAGCTTTTGAAAGCGTTTGCGCGGGAATAAATTACGCTAATTAAAATTTTAAGCTATTGTTCAGTTTTTCCAGGCTGAATCATAAGAAAACAAGAGAGAATAAAAGAAAACAACACCAAATGTGAGGCAAAATTGCGAAAAGCTGCGGAGAAGTGAAAGAAGTTTCGAATGCAACCCAAATCGAAAAGTGCGAGATTTACAGCGAATAACGAATGTCATGACTTCTACTTCACGGTAACAACTTTTCAGACCTGTAAGAGTGTAAATCTCGCAAAAGAGCATGAGCAAGCACCTAGAACCTATAGATCTCCCTTGAAATTTTTGTTCAGAGCCCAAAAATTTTCGCAAAAGTTTAAGTTGACGAGAGGTGGCTCCCGCACGGAAAGTTAGCATACGGCTTTTCTGGATTTGGCTTTTCTTAATATCTCTGGCTTCCGTGAGCTTTTAATGGGCTTTTAGCTTCATGTATTTGAATATGTTTGCATTGTTCTATATGACATGTCTCTCTGCAGAGATCAATTTATTGTGTGTTCGTGACCATGCGTGTACTGGTCCGCTGTGAGGAGTACAGTGAAGAGGTGGAATGCCTTCACGACTCTCCTCTTTCATCCCTTCTCCCCACTCACCTGGCATCACTATCATGTCTTCTTGTTCATGTCAATGAAGACTCCTTTCGAGTATTCAACCAGGACTTTCACCGCTACAAGCTCAGTGTGAGTTTTTTAAGGCGTACTGAAAGGTGTCCACAAAAATTTTTGCTGATATATTTGTATGCAAATTTAGAGAGGAGACTAGAGAGCGTGAAATTGGAGAGACGCAGAGTCACAGTTGGTCACAATTGGGAAAATTCGGACTAGCGCGGAACGTCGTGTGGAGAAGGTTGTTACAGACTCTTGGGATCTCCGATGGGGAGATCGTGGAACTGAAAAGGAATGGAGAGGACAGAGAAGAGGAGTTTGAAATGCCAATACTGTCGACTCCGATGGCCAATCTCGTATGTGCGTCTTACAGTGAATTGGTAGGTATGCTATGGTTCAGGTTAAGTCGATGAGTGTCAAGAAAAACCAACAAGAAATGATGAAGGAACAAATGAGGTCGATTGAGGGAAAAGCGCTCTTTACGACGTTGAAGGAGTCAAAGGTAGTTCTTGTCTCGAAGGAGTACGAGGTCCTGATTCAGAAGGAATTGGCCAGATGGACATGGACTTTCCCTTCTCTCGTTCGATTCCTCCTGGACAATCCCAATGACTTGGGGGGATTCCTCGTTATTCTACATAAATGGATTGATGAAAGATCAGCGAAGACTAAGAGACTCGATGAGATTTACAACAAAGCTATGCAAGAGAATCCCGAATCTTTCACTCCTCCTTCGGTGGGTTACTGCATCTTGAAGGTTATCGTGTGCTTTTCATTGTCAGACTCTCTACATTTCTGGAACTATCAATGGTCATCCAGTCATTGCACTTGTTGATACAGGTTTCGATTATCTCTTTCGCTTTATCTCGCATGTGATTGCAGGTGCACAACAATCTGTAATCTCGGAGAGTCTTGCTCATAGATGTGAATTGACGGATGATATCGATACCCGATACAGGTTAAGTGCATCTTAATTCATAGTCCCTCTCATTTTAAGGGCGAAAAATAGTGGCGTTGGAGGAACTTCACTCTGTGTTGGGAAGATCTTCAGTTTGGATATGCACGTTAGTCTTTATTTTTCCCCTTTCCTGTTTTCTCCAAATCCTCCGTAAGCAGAGATGTGCCAGAATAACAGAGCCGAGAATGTTTAACATAACGTTAGAACGGTGCAGTGTAGTTGTAAGGATTACGGTAGACTATAGCTAAGTGAGTGTTTTCAGCTATCCGGAAGTGTGTTGAGTATGAGTGTGAACGTGCTCCCCCGCTCCTTCAATATGACCGAAATGCTCATTGGTCTGGATGTTCTCCTTTCCCATGGCTGTATTATCGATCTCCGCTCTCGAACTCTCTCATTCAATGGTCACATCGTCCCTTTCCTTTCCTCTGCCCAATCCGACGAAATCGATGCATCCCGTAAGCACAACTAAACTACTAACTGTAACCCGCTACTATGCAATAAACTCGCTATCTGTATTTACATTTTATTTATTAGCTGTACACAAAATAGTTAGCGAGTTGAAGCTTGAAGCTTAAGAAAATAGGAGATGACAGGGGACAAGAAGTGATTAATGCAGTGAGCGAGACTAAGGCTACAAAGCTGTCAACTGACCGGAATTAGGGGAGAGGAAAAGGCGAGACGAGGCGAGGCGAAATGACTAGAGGACACTATCAATTGCAGTGGTTGAGGGGGGAGGATAACTAGAGGGAGGGAGCGACATAGGACTCGAGACGAGAGGACAGCATACGGTTCTGCTTCTTGACATCGTTTAGTTCGCGAGTGAGAGTCGCGATCTTGACGTTGGCCTCCTGCAACGATTATATTGATCACCGTAACCCAGGAAGGCAGATTAGTTGACGGCAGTTTTGTCTCACCCTGAGCTGTTCCTTGCAGTCGTTCAGTTCGTAGTCTCTCTTCTGCTGAATCTCCTTGGCTTTGGTTCTCGACTTTCTCACTGCATCGTTGTTTCGAGCTCTCTTCAGCTGAACCAACCCTTACTCTTACATTCCTACTTCATCTCTTCTACCATTTATAACTCTAAAGAATCGTATTGATTTACTCATGATAGTCTTGCTACTCCTTATATCACTCTCCACCTACCTTATAGTGAGGGTCCTCCTTCTCCTCTTCTGCTTTAATCTTGTAGGAACGAGCCTTAGTCTGCGGTCTGTAGTTCTTGAGAGCGAGGGAAGCGTCTTTCTGCAAAGGATAATGATGATTGATTAATTAAAAGGAGGACTCCGCCAAGTTTGAATTCCTGCGCGATCCTGATCGCATCGATTAGTTTCTCTTCTATCCGTTTCGCTCTCTCGCTATGCAAATTAGCCTATCTTGATTAGCTTACAGTTCGGCAGAGTCCTTCTTTAAGCGAGTGTCGTACCTTCACTTTAGTCACACGAGGGGGATTCATTCGGGACGAAGAGGGAAGACATTCCGAAGTCTCTTCCTCATCCACTTGCTCCGTCTTCACTATCGGAAGCTGTCTATCGACAACTGAAATATCGATCGGTGTTTGACTCAACTCGAAGCTTCGAAGAGACTAACCGGGAGTGGGGGTAGTGTAATCCTGGTCGAATTGATCGAAAGGAGCATCAAAACGGAAGTCATCTTGGACATGGGAGAGGTCGTTGTACAGAACGTGCTAAACAAGGAGAGTAAACAACTAGGAATGGATAGAGTATTCTGGAAGGAGGGAGAAGAGGCAAAGAAGCACACCTGCAGACCAATCTTGCTCTGAAGATCATCGGGAGACGGCTTCTCGGGATGGTCGCTCGGGCCGAGTTCATTATAGTCATCGAACTAAGCAACAAAATCGTGACTCATCGAGGGAGAATCAATATCAAGTCACTCACGTCAAACTCCATGTACTGCGTCAGATCGATATCAGTCTCCAACATGTTGCTGATCTCTGCCGTCTCCACGTTCGTCAGCGAATTCTTAACAAAAACTTATTACATTTCAATCATTTATTCGGTATAAGCGATGTAGAGTGAAATGGTGCCACTTTGCTGGCAATAGTTTTTCGTTACCAATAGTGAATGATAATTGTTGAGTATATGAGTAGATCACTCTACTCTATTTAGTCTATTCCTCCGCACCTCCTCTCTCCCCCTCACTTAGTTTTGTTGTTATGATCTCCCCTCGCGCGCTCTCGGATCTTCCCGCTTAGGATTGTATTCATTCTGTCTTGTCTTATATAAAGGGTCTACCCCTCGAGTCCCCTGCTCTCTACATTCCTCTCCCCTTCCCCCTGGCCTATCCCTGTAAGGGATCCTTCTCGTCTATCTCTTCCCCTCCCTTGTCCTTCAATCCATTCCCTTCCTTTTCCCCTACCATTCCCCTCCACAGACGCAACACTGGCGACCAGGATAGTTAAAGGAGACACGCGTCATCAGGTATAAACCTTTTCGATATTTACCCCCACCCTTACCCACTTCCCCAAGCACACAATAGTCCGCGGACAGTTTATTGTGTGGCTTGCCCCGTTGGATAGTGTACGCATCCCGTGGCCGAGTGCCTCCGGAATAAGGCGTGATTGACTGACAG
>LS929061.1:141427-152439 GCA_900490955.1 Micoletzkya japonica | reverse complement strand
TGGATACATTCTCACTGCCTGAGCTGGAGCCTTCTGAAATGGTTGATGACCCGCAGTCAGAGGACTCGGATGAAGAAGGGTTCGTGACAGCCCTGGAGATGTCGGATACGGACAGTGAGCCGAATCCTGCACCTCGTCGGTCTCAACGGCCGAAGAAGAAGACGGTCCAATTCAACATCGACCCGACCAAGAAGTCGTACCGTTGAGGTCTACGAAGATTATCGGATGATCGACCCCTTGGACCCCTTTGTGAGATGCTTTGCATCTAGAGGGGAGGTGTTGAGTATATGAGTAGATCACTCTACTCTATTTAGTCTCTTCCTCCGCACCTCCTCTCTCCCCCTCACTTAGTTTTGTTGTTATGATCTCCCCTCGCGCGCTCTCGGATCTTCCCGCTTAGGATTGTATTCATTCTGTCTTGTCTTATATAAAGGGTCTACCCCTCGAGTCCCCTGCTCTCTACATTCCTCTCCCCTTCCCCCTGGCCTATCCCTGTAAGGGATCCTTCTCGTCTATCTCTTCCCCTCCCTTGTCCTTCAATCCATTCCCTTCCTTTTCCCCTACCATTCCCCTCCACAGACGCAACAATAATGATGTATTTTGGAGTACGAAGTTAACGAACGTAAAAAGAGTTTCTCTTCACTTACCTCGCTGAGAGCTGAGTTCTGACGGTTGAAGCCATTGAAGTCTTCACGGTTCGAGTACATCGTAGCACTGAATATGTAGATACAGGGATACGAGGAAGGCACACGCGACGATATACGAGCACTTAGGGTATGCATGAGGACTCAACAACGCTTTGATGACACGTACACAAGTATTCTAGAAACGAGAGTCTCTCGCGCTCTCTCCGTCGTCTGGCAGGAAAGGGGGGTTGCGAAATGCCCTCCGATGAGTCATCATGCCCCGCCCCTCTTGGCAATTTGCCAACTCACGCGTGAATCACGTAGCAAATTATACAGAAAGGAAAGACAAACTAAGTTAAACGTAATTGAGCAGCTAAGGATGGCCCAGTGGATACGAACGGGTATTCATTCAACCGTAATAAAGCGTTCTAACGTGTAACAACATGTCTGTGGCTTTGAAATGAAAAATTTCCTAAAACGACAACTAGGTTACGGTATACTTTTAAACATTAAGATTATCGTGAACTGAAATTAATTTTAAAATTATTCAAAAAATGTTTTTTTCTGAAACGTAATATTATTATATCTGTTTGTAGAACCGGTTAGCTTATTGTAGTAGAATGCGAATTTATAGTAATTGATTCAGGAAGTAGCAAGTATTAGATGGAACGACGTCTGTCGCTGCCGGTGGACGATGTTGAGAGACAAATACTGGAATTGATCAACGACAACGAAACAAGTATCATTCTTGGAGAGACTGGAAGTGGAAAGAGCACACAGATCCCACAAGTAAAGTTCTCTTTCTTATATAGGTCTATCGGTCTGTTTAGATCTGTGCCCAGTTGAAACACTTGAAAACTGACCAACAAATAGCCGTTACTCAACCAAGGAGAGTTGCTGCTTTATCGCTGGCTGCGAGAGTAGCTATGGAAATGCGAACGGAAGTTGGAGAGAAGGTTTCATTCCAGGCTTTTAGTGTTATGAGATGAGTTAAGGTGGGCTACCGTATCCGATTTGAGAACAAGAGCAGTGAAGGGTCGTGGATAGTGTATATGACAGATGGAATGCTATTGAGAGAAGCTATGAATGACGGAATGCTGAAGAAGTACTCAGTTGTTATTGTGGACGAGGCTCATGAGAGGAGTCTGCATACCGATGTTCTCTTGCGTAAGTCTGTCTCACCTTTTGCATTTATGATGCTCTTCCCTCAAGTTATCCTCCGATTGGCACAACGACAGAGAAAGGCAGAACAGGCACCACCTCTCAAGATCGTCATAATGTCCGCTACGATGGAGAGTGATCTATTTAGCAAGTAAGGGGGGGGGAGTAAATGGGTTACTTTAGTCTGTGATTGTAGGTACTTCGACAACGCGCCTGTGTATCTCATTCGAGGAAGAACTTTTCCTGTTGAGGTTGTTCATGATATCCGTTTCCAATGTTAATTCAACGATCCTGGAAAATACGCATTTAAGATCTATTACGCGGAAGCTTTGGATGGAGATTCGTGTGATTATGTGTACAATGTTCTCGTTACCATCGTGCAAGTGCATGAAAGAGAACCCCTCACGTTAGTTCTCTGTAGCTTTTCTTTGGTGGTATTTGGAAAGGAAACGTGAATATGATTTTCGTTTTGGGATTTCAATCTACAAGTAGTTTTTGTTCGCCTGCGAATACCTTGTAAGTAATTCTTTTATTTCAGAGACGACGTTCTTGTCTTTCTTACTGGAAGGGAAGAGATCGAAATGGCTGTTAAGAAGCTCAAGGAACTCAACCAGTTAGTTGTACTTCTCCATATTTAGAAAAGCTCAACACAAAATTGATTTTAAAAAGCTTGACTTCCTCGCTTTCCAGCTAGGCTTCCTCGCTGCCATTTGCTTTTCGATATTCGGTTTGCTTTAAGTTAGTTGAAGAATACCATATATTAAGCGCAGAACTTGCGAGATGGAAGTAGAGAGGTCTGTGTACAAAAGTAATCGTGAACCTTGAGGTCCATGACGAATAAGATGCTTGTTCTTCCATTATATGCTGCTCTCAAGACGAATCAGCAACAACGAGTATTCGAGAGAACTTCCGAAGGAGTCAGAAAGGTTCACTTTTTAACTTCTACTACTTTAACGTTATATATTTGTGAAACGTAGCTAAGGGCTTTTACTAAAATTGGCTATTAGAAGTTTCAACATCAATCACACACTTGTAACTACGGTATTCAAAAATCGAGGATATTCTTTTAGATTTGCATAACCATATTTTTTTCGAAACTTTGTTCACTTTTTTCTCGTTATAATAATCTAGTAGCAAACCTCAACATATTTCTTCCTTTCTTCCCTCGTGTCCATAAACTTCCTATTTAGGTGATCATCTCGACTAATATAGCCGAAACTTCACTTACAATTCCCGGTGTGAGAATTGTAATTGATAGTGGGAAAGTTAAGCAAAAGTAGGCTTGATAAAATTACGAAGTGAAATGTTGCCTTTAAGGACTTTCAATGGCCGCGAGGGAATCGAAGTTTTGCGAGTGGAAGGAATAAGCAAGGCACAGGCAGCTCAGAGAGCAGGGAGGGCTGGAAGGGAGGCTTGTGGTGAGGGAAGAGGGGGGGGGGGGGTGATTGGAGAGGTATATTTTACAGGTATATTACCTTTGTATATTTTACAATTAGACTGTTTAGTTACGTATCCGGCTGACGATAGACTAGAAACAGGCGATTGTATGCAATAGTTGGTAATTAAGGAAAGTGCTACCGTATCTATTCGAGTAAAGACTACGATAAGATGGAGAAGAACAGTGTGGCTGAGATTCTACGAAGCAATCTATCTTCGGTATCAAAGCTTTCCACTATTACAATTCCTATTTTTTATACAATTTGCTTGACCTTCATAAACTAAAATATTTGACCAAACTATGCTGGATTTATGGTTTTGCGTACAAATGCTTACAAGAATATTGAAGAGTAAGAAGAGTATGAATGTTGTAAAGCTGTGGTGAGCTTGAGCTGTTCACTATGTATGATTCAAGTGATTCTAGGTCACTCTCGAGCTGTTGTCAATCGGAATGAGAAAGTTGACGAGTCTGAAGCTCATTGAACAACCCGATCCATCGTTGATCGAGTCGGCCGAGAAGGAATTACTGGTACTTATATTGTCAGGGGGATTGGCATCACGACGGTTGGTTAAGGCATTGGGGGCTGTGAGAATTGTGAAGAATGACAAGATGAAATTGACGAATGAAGGACGAATCATGGCTCGATTCCCGATTGAACCACAATTATCCAAGTTAGTCCTCTTCTCTATTCCATGCACTGCGTTAAGGATTCTTCTCGCTGCGGCTAAACTGAGATGTAGTGAAGAGGCATTGACTGTAATAGCCCTCTTGTCGTCTGAAGATATTTTCCTGCAGATGAATGATGAGAATTCGAGTCTGACTCGGTTAGTTTGTCCTTTTGGCTTCGCCTTTTTAATTCAATGAACTTGGTTAATAAAATATTTATTTTATTTATTTATTGTTTACGGAATGTACTTTAGCTAAACGTGTAAAATAGAGGAAAATAGATATGTTAAGACGGAAGTTGTCTTCAACAGAGGGAGATCACGTTACGATGTTGGCAGCATACAAGCTATTCCAAGCTGAGAAGAAACGATACAGTGCGGGGAAACAACTTACAGTCAGTGCTTTTCACTATACCTACATATGTTTTAACTACGGCTTGTCAGCCCTTTCAAATGATGAGGATAATGTTGAATGACTTTCCCGTTATCAAGACCTAATAGATTTTGTTTACATTCAGGAATGGGCCAACCAGTGCGGTCTCAATGTACGGTCCTTCACTAATGCTGTAAAGGTGAGTTTTGCAAAATAAAGATTGATTATTAACTAACAATTACTTGCTGACGTGAGTATGCTCTTATAGGTTCGGAAGCAGTTGAAGGAGATTGCGAAGAACGAGTCAATAGAACTGAATAGTTGTGGAGCTGAGAAAGAACGATTACGGTAAGTGTAAAGGGTTGCGTGGATAGTACGAAGAATTTATAGGAAGGCTATCGCTATCGGACTGTTCATGAATGTTTGTGAATACGACAGATCGAAGGATGCATATCGACTCATCCTCTCCCCTGCCACTACTGTGAGTTTGGGGTTGTGTATTATTTACTCTTTACGTTTTCAACAATTGTACAATTGAATAGGGAAAGCAAGTCTCTCCTTTAGATTCGCATTCATCCATCGTCTACCCTCTCTCGATCCCGTCCTTCCTGTATCGTATTCAGTCAACTGCTCAAGACAACTGAATTGTACGCCAAGTACGTGTGTATCTTGTTGATACTTTTCCTCTTATTGTGATTACAGATTGTGATTATGTGATTATTACAGGGATGTCACAGTCATTGATAAGACGTGGGTTCAAGAAGCGATAAACGAGTACAAAAGACGGTGATCTTCTTGTTTTTCATATTGTTATCGTCTATGATGAATCACAGCGTTCCAAGCGTTCTAATAGCGAATGGCGGTTTTCGCGCCTAGGATTTGATCCTGTATGTGAGTAAGTGAACCTAGAATTATGAATTTAAAACCTTAAGTTAGTTACTATGATTTCCACAATATCAGAAATTTTGGTGTAGATTGGTTCAGCCACTTTTGAAAAAAATTCAAAAATAGTGGTCATTTCGCTATCAGACATATTCTTCACCGCCCGGAATGCTGTGGAATGTTTCACATTATTGTTGAATTTTTGTTAGCACCATCGTTTGAGTTACTCTTTGTTGTTTATACTTTTGTTGCTTATTGGCTTGTCGTTTTCGTTGTTGCACTTTATGAACGGGTAATGAAGAGTTGGAAGAAGAGAGAAGAACGATTGATTGAGAGAAGAGAGATGAACGATAAGGAGAGGGATGAAGGACGAGGGAAGGGAGAGAAGAAGGACGAAAGGACAGTGAGACGATATGACCGATCGGGAGGAGGTAGTAGAGGCAAGTCGGCTCTTTATGACAAGAAATGGTTCTAGTCAGTCCGAGATCACTGTCTTCACTGCACTCGTCAACAAGGTTCACTTCATTCCCTTCTATCAATGCATTCCATTCAGTTGTTGACTGAAAATGCGCACATAGACTGGAATGCCTGGTCTCATCTCCCACCTAATATGGAACGACATCTCGAATCCCTTACGGCACCCTCCGATGAAATGCTTTCGACAGTCCTGAGCAGGTAGCAGTGCTACCTCGTCCGGTTGATACTCCCGTGTAGAGTCGCTGTGATTCGACTGAACGGAGGATTGGGAACAACGATGGGATGCAAGGGACCGAAGAGTGTCATTCAAGTAAGCCAATGGAGAGTCCGAGAGCGTAATCCTTGGTTGAGGTGAAAGAAGGTCTCTCGTTCCTGGAGATAGCTCTGCGACAACACGAGGTATCCATAGATATTTGAGTATTTGCATCGCTGTCAGGAGTTCAATCGACGTCACTCTTCATCTGTCCCCCTCTTACTCATGAACTCGTTCAATACGGATTTCACTACCCGCAGTCTCGTTGGGGACCGTGCTCTTTGCTTCACGCAGAGCAAGTAATATTTGCATAGCTTATTTTTATTTTCAAAAGTGCTCAATCATCTTGTGATACCTTCATCCTTTCAATCTGAGAAACTCATTGAGGTGTCCTCGATTAGATGCAGAAACACTGAAGCCTATCGGAAACGAAGAGGAAAGGTTTTATCTCTTTTAAACGAAACATTCAAACTTTTTTTGTGGTAAGCTGGTATCCTCCCGGTCATGGCAACATTGTGGTTGCTCTCCATGACTGTGGTCTATTGGATGAACTGCTCGGAAAAGGAAGAGATATCGTATTCGTGTCGAATATCGACAACACGGGTGCTGATGTATGTGCTTCTAGCGATATGAAAGATTTGATCTCGATTCAGCTTGATGTCAAGATAGCATCGCTTATGGCCAACGAGGGTATCGAATATCTCATGGAGTGCACTCCAAAGACCGCTGTTGATCTGAAGGTGGCATAGCGTGTTCACGACTTATTCAAATTCTGCTTGAGGGAGGAACGCTCATCCAAATAAAAGGAAGAGCGATGCATCTCGAAATGCCACAAGTTCCTCCTGATCACATTGATGATTTTTGTTCGACTAGAGTATTCAGGTGAATACTAACAATGAGCTAAATACCGCCTTTCCTTTCCAGCATATTCAATACTAATAACATCTGGCTCAACCTGTCTGCGGTCAAAGACCGTCCTTATGAGATAACGTCTGAAATTATCGTTAACAAAAAGGCATGTAGAACTTATGTGAGGGAAGATATTGTGCTTTTAGAAGACTTCCGGTGGAAGAAAAATAATTCAGTTGGAAACTTCGATTGGAGGAGCGATCAAAAATTTCGACAAGGCTCTTTGTAGGTTGTCTTTTTAAGCAAAAAAATAGCTTGAACTAGGTGTACACGTTCCTCGATCTCGCTTCATCCCCGTCAAAGGAACGGCAGACCTGCTGTCTGTCTCATCGGACCTGTATTACCTCGACTCTTCCTACTGTCTTCGTCTCTCCCGCCCTCCTCCCCCTCCCATCATCGCCCTCGATTCTCACTTCCAAACAGTCCGTCTCTTCCATTCCATTTCCTCTTCTCTTTTCTCAGGTCGGCCTTCTCCATTCTCGTTTTCCCGTTACTCCTTCACTCTCACAAATGACATCTCTCTCGCTAAAAGGAGACATATCCTTCGAAGGCGAAGTCACCTTCATAGTCAGTTTGTCTACACAATCTTTTAAACGTTAAGCGAACGAGCCAAAATATTTGGGATAAATGTCTTCCGTGCAAGAGTTCCTACCAAACTCATGGTTAATTTTCGGCATCTCGTTCACTTAACATTTACACTGCTATCAGAACATTGTGTCTAGCTTTCCTCTGTTCATTGAGTTCTTCAGGGAGATGTCTCCCTCTCTTGCTCTTCTCCTACCGTTGTTCCCAAAGGAAAGGTGTTCAAGAACGAAAGTGTCCACTATGATTAACACATTTTATGGAGTAGGAATAAAGATAATGAAGGCATGTACCCGAACGATGGAAAAGTGGTCAAAGAGGTAGAGTGATGTCAGACATGGATGTCGTATTGAGGAGGTACTCGAGTGACCAGATGGTAGTCGACATATAAGTTGGAATTGATCATAGTGACGGTCCTTCCTTCGGCCTTAACCACTCCTTCCCTTCTTTCATCTTCCCCTTCAACTCACCTTAGCTTTCCTGATCTCATTATGAATCGCATGGGCATCCAATACAGGAGCTGCTGTTCCCATCTGAAAAAACAATTGGAGTAAAAATACCTATTTTACTTGCATATTCTATACTTGAGTTTTAATTTTATGAGGCAACCTTACAAAATAAGCCAACTATAAAATGTAATTCTTTGCGACAAACCATTGCTCCAGCCTGTTGCATCATCATGGCGACACCCATCCCAACTCCCATCGATCTGCAATGTTTCCCTCCTTAAATATCTTCACTTCTTGTACAGTCTCATTCTCCTCACTTTCTCATTCACAAATACATCTTCCCTGTACATAGGCGTACCCCTTTGTTCCCTATTTTCATCAGCAACCCCTCCCCTATTCGTTCCTCCTCTCCTTCACCTACCCCTATCCCTCCCCCCTCACTCCTATCCTTCCCTTTACTCGTCTCCTCTCATTCTTCAAGACTCCCGTAGCCGGCGTCAATCAAATCACTCCAGGAATAGATCAAATTGTCAGAGGAGCACCCCCTTACAAGAGCTACTTTCCTCTTGCTTTCCCTCGTACAAGGCGGCAAGAAATGACGAGTAAACCTCACTTCTTATGATTGAAGAAATGGGAGGATTCGATTAAAAAGAGTGAAAAGGAGAGAGGAATATGATATCCACTTAGAGAATGAGCGGGAGAGGCAGCATAAGGAGGGAGAAGGGGGAATGGAGATAGAACACAAGCTAAAGGAAACGTCGATTGCACACTATGCGATAATTAGCATAGACACTTTGTATTTTATGATAAACCAGAAACGGTGTATGGCTAGACAGTGGATGAGATGGCATGGAAAGGGCAAGCTGAGATATGGATGAGACTCACGACTGTCTCCGTTTCCTCGCTGCATCGAAAGGCTCGAGTTCTCCACTCCGATTGGAAGATAAGCAGTTGCCCATCTCTCACGGACAACTCAAGAGTAGAAGGCAGGCTGCCATGGGAGGTGAATAGTCCTTCTCTCAGTCCTATTCTTCCCGCCCCCCCCCCAACGCCCTTTCCTTCCTTAGCTCCTCCTCTATTTATTTATTTCCTTGAGATGCGCCTTTCTCAAAATAAGAGTGGATGTTAATCTGACTGCTAAAAATAAGCTGTTAGAATTACCGTAATTATAAGAGCGCTGAAAGTGTACTTCGTCTCTAACCAGGATTACGGTAAGAAATTTGCTCGTCCGTTGGAATGCGCGTTCAAATTTATTTTTATTTTGCTAGTTTGATGTTTAACTCTCAGCATTTATTTTGAAGGGGCGTGGGCGATATTCTCCGGTTGCATAGCTGCAGATAATGCGGCTAAAGACGTGAGTCTCCTTTGTATTTCTCGTTCTAACCGTTTTGTTCAGTAAGAAGAGCGAGGATGAGATTCGCAAGACCTTCTTCGATCCCAATCTCAAGAAGGCATCTTCTCAAAGGGGATTCGGAGTCGCTAATCCCAATGCTAGCGTAAGCTCTGTTGCTCTAGTTAGATAGGCTTAACATGCAACTATGTGTTCAATTTAGGAATTAATTCCATGAGAATCTAGTCAGTGGCTCCTAAAGTGGAGTAGTGTAGTTCATGTTTATTTGCGTAGTTAATTCAGCAAAGTCTCTTACCATGAAAAAAACTATAAAGGAACAGGAAACCTGAGGCGAAAGAGTGAAAGCGTTAGAAATAAAGAATGAAGAGTGCTCGTAAATTTCAGATGGAATGGACAGAATTATCGGAGATGAGGCTTCTTCAAAAGACAATTCAGTTCAAACCCGCAGGTTGCCTTTTATTATCGCGCTTTCTGACATCTATTGCTTTAGGAGTAAATCGTCACTTTCATCTCGGCCTTCTCACGAATCACATGAACAACATTTATGAGTACGAAGATGACACTGACTTCGAACTATTCCTTACTAATGAGGTATGCAAGCAGAGATGATGTAGTCTTCTCATTATTATACTCTCAGGACTTCCAGCTGTATCAGAAGAGACGGGACATTCCTAACAAAACAGATATACTCGTTTTTAAGCCTCTTTACAAGATTCGGCCAACTCCAGAGATGGTGAGTTGAACACTAGTCCAGTGTTCGGCAATGATTTTATTCTAAGATCATGAAGAAATTGGAAACGATGTACAACATGGAAGAAGTAGAGAAGAATGAGTACGTACCGGATCACTTCCTTGTAAGACGTTCATTCTGAACCCCCTGAATACCCTATCTCAGGTTTCCAAGGATTTCTCTCTTCCTCCTCAAGTCACCGGCTTTGCGGTTAGTTCTTCTATTTGGCAATTTATCAGTATTATTCTGTTTTCTCTAAAATGGCGGGCTATCTTCAATGTCTTGTTAACAGGAGCCAAAGATCGAGGATCGGGTAACTCCCGCCACCTCTCACCGTAAGAAGACATCTCAGTCAAGATCAGCAACTCCTGTTTCTAAGCTCTCCAAGCGATGAACTTGTTATGCTTTCAACTCACGATCTTAGTCATCATTTAAAATGCATATTTATTGAGTACGGTAAATAAACGTGGTACGGTCCGACACATGTACAACATTTAATAAAATGGGAATCTTTATTGGTTCGGCTTCCTCGGAGTGTATCCCAACATTCGTTCCTTTTCCCTTTCAATGTCTCCACCAATTCCGAACTTCTCTTTCACCTCTTCCAGTTTCTCTTTTGCCTGTAAATTATGATATTATGAAGGTATCACAATGCACTTTGACGGAACACAATTCTTACAGTAAGACACCTTCAGTTACGATTGTAAGGATAAGACAATTCCTCGACACTTTATTTGAATAGTAAGGGAATACTACTCACCTTTTCAGTGTCCATTCTCTTCCAGGCCTTTGTCGCTTGATAGTACAGAACAACGAGATACCTGCAATTGACACAGTCGCACGTTCTGGCACGGACTTCCGAGAAGGCTATTCCACTACATAGTTCGCTAACACCCATTTCTAAAATATCAGTAATATCACGACCGTTTATATGAGCAGAGCTAAGACATTAAAAATGCTTTACAAGCGGCACACTTCAATTCGCGATAGCGCAGTTCAGTTTGCGATAAAAACGAGTCATTCCAAAGGTATTTGAGGCGTGACGCGTATGAACGCGCCCATTTTCGTGGTGAGAGTTGTCATACGGTAACCATTTTTTAAATTTTTTCCGTTACA
>LS929061.1:117892-134858 GCA_900490955.1 Micoletzkya japonica | reverse complement strand
GAGAGAAGGGAAAGAAGAGAAGAGATAAGAAGAAAGAATGTAAAGTTACTTGGTTGACGATGAGATGCATCACTGCCTTGGGAACGAGATCCTTGATTGTCTTCGTGATGATTCGCATGTACGAGTCCACCAGATTGCGGATGGTTTCCACCTGAAAATTCCCTCTTTATTCCCATGCAGTCCTATCCATTCTCCATCTACTCCCTCTTCTAAAGTGCCCCTGTCCCCATCCCTTCCAGTCCCGTAATCAAAGCAATAATCAACCTGTCTCTCCAAAGCGGGGTCCATGGAAGAAGTGTCCTCGAGGGCATCTTGATTCTGAACAATGAAGCAATGCATAGCACTCTTTCCCTTTCATCATGCTTCTCTATTCACTGTCTACCACCACGGCACACAACACTTAACAAACCCTCGTCAAGTGCATACACTTACTTCCTGCAAAAATGCTTATTCATATGCATACGGTGGTCCTTCCCCTCCATCCCTAACTGTCCCCTACTGTACCCCTTCCCTAATTATCCCCTACCGTACCCCTTCCCTCCCAGCCCACCTCATCTTCTGGTGCCTTAGCCTTCTCAGGGTAGACTCCTGCCCGGAGGAATGAAGCCTTCCATGCGTCAACCTTAATCCAATCGCTTCCTTCATACATGAGCACGGACCCGACAGTCAGGTGGTAGGCCCCTCATTTTGTATGAAACTTAACTTGGCAGGCTCTAGATTGTGAAAGAATTTTCACTGGCAGGCTACCCAAAACTTCCATTTTTATATTGGCACAGGGGGTCAAGAGAGGAGGCAAGCTTCATTAGCATGGCAGCCCCCTCGATAAGGGGATGGGGAGGAGTGAGGGAAGAAGGAGAGGAAATGCGGGAGTTGAAACGTTGTATCTCAGTCCATTTAAAAGTAAAATGGCTCAAAATTTGAAGAGGAATTCCTGATATTGTGGTCTACAAACCTATGTTAAAAAATTCGTTAGATTTTTAATTTGCACCATGTTTTTGAGCAAAAAATATCTTCAAATGAAATAGGCTCGGGGCGCATAAGAAATGAGAACAAATGGATATAACAGGTTTGTAGAGGACGATCTCCTTTACAGAATGACATAGAGTTTTGTTCTAATTTCCTCCTAGTTCTCATTTCGCAGAGGAAAAAGCAGGAAAATGACTGGAAAAGGGTAAAAAGGACGAAATTCGAACAAAACTCTATGTCATTTTGTAGAGGAGATTGTCCTCTACAACCCTGTTATATCCATTTGTTCTCATTTCTTATGCGCCCCTCAGCCTATTTCATTTGAAGATATTTTTTGCTCAAAAACATGGTGCAAATTGAAAATCTAACAAATTATTTAACTTTGGAGACCACAATATCAGGAACCCCTCTTCAAATTTTGAGCAATTTTACTTTTAAATGGACCGAGATACAACGTTTCAACTTCCGCATTTCCTCTCCTTCTTTCCTCATTCCTCCCCATCCCCTCATCGAGGGGGCGGCCATGCTAATGAAGTTTGCCTCCTCTCTTGACCCCCTGTGCATTGGTAGACCTCAATTCAAAATAATGGATGGTAATGCTGCCCACGTATGACTTCCTTCTTCATTCTCTTTACCACCCTTATCATGAATATTCCGACAACTAACCTCATCCAAATTGTTGCATCCCAACTCAAGTTGTTTGTAGTCTTTGTAGATGTTCCTGCAAATAAAGAAATAGAAGGGATACATGAAAGGGAAAGGGTATGTAGAAGCACAGAGGAAGGAGAGCTATGCACAGTGGGGTGAGGAGAGTGGGGTACGGTAGGAGGTACGGTAGTGGGTATGAAAGAGGGAAAGAGATTGCACTACAGTACGATACTACGATATGACATCACTTGCCTAACTAAAACTATTTTTTTCATGGAATACAAAAAGAAAAAAGAAATTTGTCGTAGAATGATCTCCAACACAACACAATAAAGTTGAACATACGATTGAAAGTGTTCGTTTACTTACTTCCTGAAATGAAACAAAATCAAGTGAGGACAGACAAAATAGAATTGAGTGCAGTGGAATGAGAGCATATGGGGCAGGTTGCAGAGAGATAAAGGAGAGGGAATTGTGTACAAGATGAGACCTTTTCGTGGTGGGAGAACCATAGGAATTACTGAAGGGATGGGATACGGTAGGAGTACGGTAGGGAAAGATATAGAGAGTGAGATAGAGAGTAGATAGAGAGGGGAAGGGGAAGGGAAGGGAAAGACTCACTTTCCGTCGGGGTAGAAGAGAGCGAATTTGTGTTGTCTTGACATGAAGCCTGCCTCCAGGTCTCTTAGTTTGATTCCGTCGAGGGGAAGCATATACTTCTTCTCTTTCTCCTGTACAGCACACCTTTGACACCATCTATGATCACTTCATTTCCATCACACAAGACATCGTATTTCACTCTCACATTTCATTGGTCTTTCATATTTGTTTCACTGGTGGAATACGTCTTGCTAGAGGAAGGGCAACACAAAGAAGAACTGTCTCCCCCCTCACCCCTTTAGCCCCCCCCCCCCTCCCCCCATAAATTCCTTCATCTCACCTCATCATCCTTGAACCAGGAGAGAGAGTCACTAGTCAACACGAACCAACAGTCCTTCGAGCCCCTCACAAACGAGATATTGGCCACAGACAACCATCCCTTCCTGCAACATCCCTTCCCCTTCTTCTTCCCTCTCAACTACCGTATCACTTGGTTTCCTAGATTCTTCTTCGAACTTTGCCCTTGCGATGCCTTGGCTTCAGCGCTGAAAGAACGGTATTACTGATTGAAGTCTGCACTTCGATACATATTATACACTTCTTATTCAGGCGACAGTAGTAGAGGTAAACTAAAGGACGGAAAATTAACACGGACAGAAGAGAAGGCAATGGATGATGGATAAAGGGGGAAGGGGGAGGGGGAAGGGGATAAACGGAGACTGACAATTAGAAGAGACGTGCACTGGCATCATAAACACTTATATTGGCCAGCCATTGTGATTTGCACCAATGTTTATGTTTATCTTCATGCTGCTAGAGAGCTCTCAATTCTACGTGATTTTAGTATGCTTCGGATACAGCTAAAGTTTAGCTTTACTTCGGTAGGCAAGAATACGTTGCATCTTAAACGACACGAACGGTTATTTCATTAGAATATGTTGGGTGCGTAATAAGACAACCACGAACCATAGGCATGTGAATGAAAAGTAAAAAGCGATGGAGTGAAGGAAAAAGTGAATCTGGCGGAGAATTAGGAGAAGAAAAGGAATGAGAAGTTATTAATGGAAGAGACGGAGAGGGAAACTTATAATGAATGGAAGGATGGAGGGAGGGAGGAAGGCATACCCAATGGAATCACGAGACAACCACGAACCATTGCCGAATCTGTACTGGAGGAAGAGATTGAGAGGGAGAGGAGGGAAGAGAGGGGGATAAGACGGAGATATAGGGAACTCAGAGACTCGATAGATAGACGAGAGGAATAAGGAGGGGAAGATCAGCTACTCTCTAATACTCCACCATCCTCATAACCCATATCAAACAACATACATCCACCCACATACATTCCACATTCTCTCCCAATATCCTATTAAAGAATAATAATAATAAAATCTTACTTGGAGAATCCGATGAAATCTTCGTGATTCGTGTTCATATAAGCTAGTTCGTAGTCGATTAAGAGTGAGATTTGCTGTTTCGCACTTTGTTCCCTCTCCCTCATATTCGTCACTACTATCCTTTCCACTTCGTCGCGAAGTCGAGGGAATCGAACCATCTACAATGCACTATATAAAGCCTGTCCCCATCCTTCCCCTCCTGCCTCAATCACTCCTCTCCCCATCCCCCCTCCACCCCTTTCCTTCCCATCCCCAACTCACACTCTCTGCACACTGTCTCACTACAGCAGCCAATTCATTGACAACGAGATCAACACATTTGAGAGAAGGTTCCTGAAGGGAAGAAGTAGTGATGATTGAGGGAAGGGGTCACCTTGAGGCGAGAGATCTGTTCCTTGGCGATCATCTCGAATGCCATATCGGGAGTGAAGAGACCCACTCTGAAGGGGGAATCGGTTACTCAAGAGATACAGTAATCATTGTGTCATAATCAATCCCTCCCGACTCAACTCACCGAATACCGTGTATATTCCTAATGACCACTTGGATCTTCTTCCTCAATTCCTTCTCATCGATGTCCATCTTCACTATCTCGAACGGGAATCTGCAATAGTAGTAACAGTAATAAACCACAAGTCAGTGCCCATCCCTAGAGCATTCCATTAGTGTTTTTTTGTGTGATATGTTTCATGCATTATTCATAATCGCGACGCATCTCGTCACCAAAAGCAGAGAAACATATTGGTCAAAAAGCCCTGAATGGAATGCTCTACCCATCCCCCTACCCTACAGTACATCCAACCAGTCCTACAGTATCCCTCACCTTTCATGGAACAATCGATTAATCCTAGCTCCTCCACTCAATTCATTCGTATTCACATTCTTTCCACCCGTTCCCTCGATGGATCTTTCGATATCTGCTGTGAACTGCTGAACCATTCTGAAAAGAGAATCGTCAAATAAGTTGTATGAAGAGGAGGATGGATAATGAATTGAAGTGGAGTGCAAGTGACGGACTGCATGAGAGCCTTGGCCTTTCTGCTTGGATCGTTAGGCTGGAAGTTCTTGAATTCAGCTACGTCCTTCTCCATTGAGAACATCTTCTTCTGGAGGGAATCCCTGCAAACGTCACTCTCCATCCCACCGTACAACACTCTCTATCTACCCTTTTCCTCTGTCTACCATATCACCCATCCCTCTATCTACCGTACACCCACAACTGCACCCCTCGTTCATGTGATCAAGCAAGAGGAACCTCAAAGCAGGGAGAGTGTCCCTTATGTGATTGGTGAGTTGTTGGTTGAGAGTGTGTTGTAGATACTGCGTTCCCAGTCGATCAGCCATATGGCTGCAATACAACATTTCATTTGTGCAAAGCGAGATCATCCAATTCTGCAGATACTATTCCCATAAAAAACACAAACCATAAAATAAGGACAAATTCACAATTTTAACACTGACTGTATAGTGAATGTATGCAAAAAGAACAGCTTGGATACTCTAGAGTTACTGCAAAAAGCATACCGATAAGAGGGATGGGACAGGAAGAACTTTCTCTCTGCATCCAACTGAGAGCGGATGTCCTTCTTTGAGTTGATGTCCTTCTGACCCCTCAAATACACTCTTTGCCTTCTGCACGAACTATAGATACATTTGTGCATGAGGTGCTAAGAAAAACTGATAAAAGCAATTTACATGCTTTCACAATCGTTCGTTTGGTATGTATCAGCGTGGGAACTATCAAATGAATTGAACACTCTCCAACCGAATATTGGCAAGTAATTTTGTGCGGAAATGTGTGCATTCTAAAACTGAGACTGATACCTGTTGACAACTCCGACGTATCCTCTCCTGAGGGGGAAGAGTCTATTCTCCAGGATATCCCTCGCATCCGTCCCCTCGTCCATCAGATCCAACTTAGTCAACACTCCAATTGTACGCAGTCCTTGGGGGTCCACTTCCTGTTAAGGGTTCACTTATTGAGGAATTGAGAGGGACAATGGGAAAGGAGTAAGTAAGAAGAGGAGAGACTGCACCATTGATCAAATAGTACGTCGGATCCGACGTAACCAAGGCAGTTTTTGCCGTGAAAATTTGGAGAATCAAGGCACTTTGGCCGCGAAATCCATCAGTTTATGTAAAAATATGCCGGATTTTGAGTTTTTTAGTGCGAATCAAGACACTTTTATCCCTTTCCTCATGAAAGAATCAAGGCACTTAAAAATTCAACGAAGCTACTATTTGATGTATGGACTGCACCTTGGCCAGCTTGAGAGCATCGGAAGTAGCGAGATCCGAGTTGGCTGGGGTGACTGCGAGGATGAGACAAGTCTCACGGGAAATGTACGTCTGAAGGGCAAAGTGAACAAGGTACAGTGCAAGAGGAATCATACATCGCATGGTGGGCACCTCAGTTTGTACCACAAAATTAACTTGTAGGGGCTATATCACAAATGTCATTGGTAGGCTAATCAAAACTTAAATTCACATGTACCGTTAAGCTAGTAAATTGTGGGCCGTGTTTGAAACACTTGAAACAAGGCCATATCTCGGCTGGGAAAGGTCGTACAGACTTCTGGTTGGAATTTTTGGAATCCTCAGGACGAGATCTATTTGTGTATCAAGTTTGGTAATGATTCATCAAGGTTAAAGACCTTTAAAACGTAAAAATGTGGCATTTGAGAGGTTCGAACAGGGATAGCGAGAATTTCATTCATTCAAGATATATAAAAGCCGTTTTAACCGGTTTAGAGTTGTCTAATCATCACCAAACTTGATACACAAGTAGATCTCGTCCTGAGAATTCCAAAAATTCCAACCAGAACTATGTACGACCTTTCCCAGCCGAGATATGGCCTTGTTTCAACTGTTTCAAACACGGCCCACAATTTACTAGCTTGACGGTAGATCGTCCACATTCCAAAGTGATTGATGATAAAGCTGTTTGATAATGGTACCCTCGTCCTCACCAGCAACATCTCCCTGATCTGATTCTCGATATCAGCTGGCTGGTCTCCCACTGGAACCTTCGTTAGACCGGGAAGATCGATGAGGGTGAGATTGAGCACTGGAAAGGATCAAATGAGACGAGAAGGAGAAGCTAGCCTATCTTTCACTTTTTTTGCCCGATAATAATCTACTCATAATAACAAGTCCGTTTTCCATATATGTTCCATGGTATCTTTTCAATGCATAGAAGATATTTTTGACACAGTGATTCGACCCTAAAGGGAGTGCGGCATTATGACGTTTCGAAAACGTCGTCCACGCAGTGCACTCACGGACACAACACGGCCTACTCTCTAAAGGAAATTTTGGCGCTCGCGTTTTTGCCTTTATTTGTTGAATGCTAGGGAAAGTTTCGTATATTAAATTTATCTTCACTTCTTTGATAGTTATACGTATCTCTGTGCAGTAAAATCGAATTTTCAATATTCGATATTCGAAATATTCGAAAATATCAGTGAAAAGGTGCATTTTGACCCTGCTGAAGACGTAAACCCTTATTTCTCAGAGATTATAAGAGACTCAAAAACGAACTTACAATTAGTGCCATCTAAAAGAGCTTATACCCTTCTACAACACTACGCAGAGTTTTGTTTCGATTTCTTACCTTGCTCGGAGAAAAGCAAATAAATTAAATTGAAAGATGCCTTTTTGAACCCGTATTTCTCAGAGACGAAAAATACCATGATCATCTCCTTCTAGATATTAATAGTATCCTTGGTCATCTAAAGCGCTACGGAGGGTTTTGTTCGAATTTCTCAGGAATAAGATTGTTATAGCCTGCCAAAGTTGCGCTCCGACGCTCTTCCGAAATCATTTTCCGATTAAAGATACAACAACAATACGCGCCTTGGCTCTTTCACCCAGTTAGTGCTGTGACCTAGTGGATAGCGCGTTCGTTTTGCAAGCGGGTGGTGGGGGGATCGAAAAACGCCCAGCGCCCCCTGTTGCATTGGTCGGATGACTGTGTGTGACGAAGATGGGGAAGCTTACCGTGAGGAGAGAATACTCGTAGATTGATAGGATGGGGTGAGATTCCCTTGTTCTGTCCCGTCACTCTATCAGTCTCATCTTCAATCTCCTTCCGAACTGCGTCGAAATCCGTGAAACGGTAGCCCTTCTTGTGCAAGAATTCAGCGTATTCTGAACACCCAAAATGATAGTCAAAAGACTTTTACGACTATGAGATGAGAAACACAAACGTGCCGACTGAATATTAGTAACCAGATTCCTATATTACTCAGGATTGTTCAGGATTTTTCTCTCAGATTTCTGAAAAGAGATAAATACTGACCATTCCTGTCCTGGATGAGTTGAAGGATAAGAGGCCGTCTTGTGACAATTCCCGATCCACGAGGGAGGAAATCCCTCAATTCGCGATATTAGTCAATCAGTCATTGCTAGTAAGAACAGTTCACTTTTCCCTCCTCATTTGCATATTAAACATCAACATAGCCTATTATGCCCATCCCTCCCTTCCCTTCATTCATCACCAAAAGCCTCTCGGTCATATTGTTGATATTCGCACCGATAGACACCCCATCTCCTCCGCTTCCATATACATCTTTCTGCATCGTATGCTCCCAATCGGAGAAAGAGAAGAAGCGACACAAAGTTTTGAGTGATTCAAACGAATATCCGATACCTTCTCTTCCTCTTCTTCTCCTCTAAGCGCGGGAGAAAAAGAAGCAGTAGAGAATGTCGATACGAAAGAGTAGGGTGGGGGGAAGACGAAGGGGAAAGACGAAAGCAGTCTATAGAGGGTGGGGAGGCCAGTCAACTTAGGCTTCTTCACTAAACCCACTCTCTTACTCCAAGGGACCTAAGCACAGCACAAATAAACACGACTTCACAGGTCCGATGCGTAGAGAAAACAGTTAACGTATATCAAGAATGACAAACTTTCCAACGAAGTTCTCAAGGACCGATGACTTTCCAGCTGATTGCCCTCCCACTACGGCTATTTGAGGGAGTTCGAAGTTGACCGAAGTACCGAGTTGGGTGAAGGCATCCTGAGATAAAGCACCTTCATTCCCTTCACCGCATGACTCATCTCATTTGAGTCTCTTTCATCACTTCATTTCTGACTCATTCACTACAAAGAGCTCAAAGCAGATCCTTTTATCTCACCTGAACTCGGTTAATAATGGGAATGAGTGCCTGCATCCCATTATTGGCCCACGCCATGGCTACCTCTTCCCCGTATCCTCCTTCTTCTCACAATCGATCTTCTTTCTTACTTGAACCTCCCTTCGCACACTGCGAAGCTTCAAGGAAAACACGCCCTAAACATAAGCTCTAATCGCCGGCGAAACATAATAATAAACGTGGAATATGGTCTTTCAGTTGCTTAGTGATGACATATCGTGAAGCCGATAAGAGGATAAAGACAAAGGAAATCTCCGATATATGCGAGCGTATGACGAAGGAACCCAACTAGCCAAAGGGGAGGAAGGGAGAGAGGGAAAGGAAAAAGGAGATGAGAGGGGGAGAGAGGAAGAGAGCAAGTGAGCAGTGGCAGGCAAGAGACACTCACAAGGGACGCACTCACCAGGAACGTACTAGCTCACCCTTCATGGATCAACAGTTCCGTCGAAACAGAGCCGGCTTTTAATACCCGATACAGTAATGTAAGAATTATTCAAAAAAACTTTATCGATCTGCCCTATTGCTTACATCCGAATGGTTGAAAGCAACAATGATGCACCTTTCATTGTTTTATAAGCAAAAATCGAGTTATTGTATACGATAAGTGTATACTTATAATGGGGATACGATAATGACATTTATTTCGTAGCGGTACAAAATGGCTATGTGGCTGAGGGAGACAAAGAGTGAAAACAGAGACGCCTCAGGCTGTCTTATTTCAATGCTTAGCACTGCTTGCGGTTCGAAGGAGGGAAAATTCGATGGGAAGAGAATAGGAAGGGAGGGAGGAGGGAATGGAAGAGGGGGGAGTAGAAGGAGGTGGAACTACCTCGAGGGAGACTATCATCATTAGCAGGCAACTAATCCCCTTAGGCCATTCTCTCTTCTCGTAGCTGATCGAGCAGCACGAGCGCCTCCTTCTGACCCTGTTAAAACACTTCATTTATTCCTGACGATTTAATGACCAGATATTCCGGAAAAATTCCTTCTCCAAGGGAACCCTCGATTATCTAATGTTCTAAAGAAATCGTTCCCCGGCGGAAATGTTTTGAGCAAAGACGTGTGGAATAGGGTCCCGCTAATAGGTGCAATAATAAGCGAGAATCGAACCTTCTTGTCTACAGTGTTCTTGGCAGGCAAAGCTAAAGTAGATTGAAGTAGAGACATGGCTTCGTTAGTTTGTCCCTTTTCCTTGAAGCATAGGGCAAGATAATACTGGTTAGAAGCTGAGAAGCCCGACTGAAGGAACTAAGTGATGAAGGAAGGGGGTATAAATAAAGTTGTATCCACACCTTGATATTCTCAGCCCTCCGGAAACACTTGAAAGCTTCATCTACTGACCCACGAGAGTGATAATGGACACCTGAAGAGGCGGCTGCATTCAACTGAATGTACCGTATTCAGTCTAAGGGGTACAGTAATCCTTCCATCGAGTCTGACCAATAAATCGTCGAAAGATAGTAGGTGCCACTTACCCAATAGATGCCATGCGAAGGGGTCATTGGGATTAGCATTGAGTGCTCTTTCAAGCAACAATGTTCTCGATTTTGATCGTTCCTTCGATGCAGAAGAAGAACTAAAGGGAATGGTGAGAAAGAGCAGAAGGAATACAGTAACCTCTTCGATTGGGGAGGGATGCGTTGTGTAGTTGAAGGCATGAGACTGATACTGCCTCGAGGGCTGATCTCCCCCTCTATCCACCCTCGCTCCTCCCTCTCCCCTCACACGTCAAAAGCTAATGTAATCAGGTAGTTGTCAATCTCTCCTCATATGTAATCTTCCACATTCTCTACGCAATCTTCACTCTACGCAACTGAGCTTCTGCACATTAATCCCTTTATTTATATACCAGTAGAGGAAAAGATGACAACTTATGGAATGGAGAGTTTAGAGGGAGCAGATAAGAGCAGAGACATTCGCCTCGGAGAACACTCGTTCGATTATCTCTTGCACCTCAATCAGGGAATGCGGAGAGTACGGTATCTACAGTATACCTTATTCCACTCGAGACGATCCAGTCCGCATCCAATGCGAGGCACGACACATCCACTCACTCCATGACTATTCATCTCCTTTGCCATATCCTTAACAACTACCGTAACCCAATCTATCGTAGTCTATCACCTTGAGAGATTCTTCGAGAGATTCGTAGGTGGGTTTGTTGAAGAATTTGGGTTTGGTGATGAGATAGCAGATGAGCCGATTGTCTACTGTGAGAGTAGCGCACGATCCACTCTTCTTACCTTAAAGGGAAGGGTTCAGCCAACTGGAATAGTGACTACCGTAACCCAATGACAAATTAGAGTCCCTCGATGTCTACCGTACTCCATCAGTATACAGAGTAATCACAGGAAATGAGAACTACGACTCAGTCCTTTGAAATGCAAGTTGATAACTAACTACCTGCAGCAACTTGTTTCTTCAACAGATCGATTCCTGCATATCTCTTCTTAAACTCGACCGCTATTCCCTTCCCCATCCTAAACCTTTCTCATCCGATGTGTCATGCCTCGTCGATCTTCTCTCACTCACACACAATCCTCACTGATACAGTGTCCAATAGCCCAGTCCTTATACGCCTCCTTATTTGCAACCTCAATGTCTACATTATTATCCTATCCATCTCTACAGTATACCCTACTAAAGCCCTCTACACCACAGTCCCCAACCTGAAATAGGTCTCCCTTCGTATGCGAAACAGCCTCCTTCATACTATAAAAACCTCAGTTCACCAGCTGTAATGCTTCTTCTCAATCAAATAAATGATGAAAGAACAACATCTTTTGTTATTCTGGACAGATGCTTCATGGTATTTATCACGAGAGATATCAGGGTGAGGAAGGTGAATCCTTCAATGAGATACCCGGAATGTTTGGAAACAAAGTAAACGATTGTCATATTACTCTTATATCACTTCTATTAACAATGATGAACTTAAAATATATAAGGCAACTGTGAAAAAAATTGGCAAAATGGGCTGAGAAAAGCTGATAGGGATACTGTAGTATCTCGGAGGGATTCATCATTTCCATCTAAAATCCGACAAATTATTACAATAATCCTTATAGTGATTCAAGAGTGACTATAAATAAAGAAGGATCAACGAGGAAGGGGTCTAACAAGGAATAATTTCTCGTTGTCTTGACTGAAAATGGGATGGGATGTGTAGTGAGAGATCAAGTGATGCATTGAGTCGAACGAGCGTGTTCCAATCTTGAGTTTCCCCTGTACGAGTTGTACCTGCGAGTCTTGCTTCTACTTATCCACCCTCCCCTCATCCCACCTTGAAGTGCTTGTTCCTGTCGACTCCCTTGAGAGATATGGACAGATCTCCGGGATTACTCTCCGAGTCCCTCACAAGGAAGTCTCCATTCACTGCCCTCATAAGCAGTCTATCAGCCTCGTCCCTCGATATCCTTCCATAGTACCACATCTCTCCTACCATCGTCCCTCCACTTCCCTTCCCGATTGAAGACTCCGACACCTTAATCACCGTAAATGGATATCGAAACGACTAATTCTTGTTACGTTGTGTTCCACGGATTCATGGGAGCACCTAAGCGGTTTTATATTTTAAAGATTGGTTTCCAGAAAAAAAATATTTCAAGATTATTCAAAATGAAACCGAAGGAGGAGGCCGCGACCAAGCAGAATCGACAGTGGGAATGACGGGGAGGGGTTGAATGGTGGTGGAGGAAGAGGAGGAGGAGACTATCTGGAGGGATGACGATACAAGGGGATAAGGGAGCATATATGGGCTAGTCTTGTCCTCACATTTATACAGGCACCCTTACTTAATTGAGGGATCCTAACCCATCCTAACGTCCGATCAGACAAGCGTGCCCGTGTACGTAAGGGAGAGAGGATAAGGGAAGGGATCGGAGGGGAGGGGCTTCACTGGACAACCCTAGTCGTGTACTATGCAGCAAAGTAAACACTTTAGTTTACCTTAGCTGTGTTTCAAGCGAGAATGAAGGAGTACCTCGATATAGTTGCGTGGAACGAGTCCCTTAGATCCGTTTGCATTCCTTGCCATCCACCAATCGGGATCGTGGGAAGGATGATCAACTATGTCCATTCGTTCTCCTAAATTCAAAGTTTGTCCTACTGTCCCACAAGTTTTACACACTAACTCACTAACATAGGAATATGTAAATTAAAGGTGGTGTAAACAGACTTTTTGTGGCACTCATCAGGCCTGCTTTTTGAAATTTTGGGGAATTAATTTAAGACAAAATCATAACAAAAAATCAAACACATGCGCAAATTACAGAGAAAACATGACAGAAAAGTTGCATGATATACAAAAAATTCAAAAAATATAGGCTCGAACAAATTTTTAGTACAGTATGATATCCGTAGAATAGTTTGCGGAAAATTACGTTTGGTCGAATGTTTTAATTTAATTTAATTTATCGACGCATTTGCGTAATAGGTGAATCGGGGCACTACTCAATACCTAGCCCGAAATGAAACAAATAGCTATCTAATAATGCCAGTGCGATCCACGCAATACACAAAAACGAGTGAACACCGAGTACTGAACGAGTATGCACCAGTATGACTCTAATAAGCCAGCAAGCATGCGGCTGCTATATAAATGGATGCCAATTGAGGTATCCGACACATTCCTCATAAGAAGACATTGACCTTTAACTTTTACTTGTTTTACTTGACTTTCATTGCCGTAATCTGTTGAGTCTGTACAGGTTCTTCGTGGCGGGAGTTTCTAATATCATTCTGTTTACACCACCTTTAAGTAAGACATTTGACAAATAGCAAACTAATACATACTATAGGCCATATATTCAAGCTTGAATTGTCAAATAAGCTCATCCCCTAATAATCGTACCTTTCCGGAATGAAAGTTCCTCAGCGTTGGAAGCGTCGAAAGAGTAAAGGGCAACGACAACCTAGAATGGAGTTTGGGAGAAGAGACGACTACCGCTACCCTTCCACTTGATAGTAAGAGTCTAGTAGTCTAGTACTCCCCCCCCCCGCCCTTCTTCTCCCCTTGTGCAACCCCTCTTGAATACCCCTGTTCCCCCTCACCTCCAATACACTCGTTCCTCCCCCATTGGTATACTCCTGCACCGACTCCCCCATCCCCGCTCCTTCGCTGACTTCTTCCACGTAATTCGATGGAAACCATCCACTAGTTCCGTTCAACTGCAACCTCGATATATAGTACCCTCTCTCCTCCCTCTCCCCTTCCACCCCCTTACCTCTCCCTTCCACCATCCATCGCTACTCCTCTCAATAACTCGTATAATATCTCCCTTAGTCAACGCCATTTCATCCTCCAGTTTTGGTTCATATGAAAACCGAACTTTGGCTTTGACTTCGGCCATCTGAAAATACGATTTTTCAATAATATTGAATAGCTTACAAGCACTTTAGTACGTTCTTGCGAATGGTCTGCCACATAATTCGACATCAATGGCAATCGTGAACAATGCAATGCATACACATGACAAACAAGTGTTATCTGTACCTTGGGAAGAGCAGATCCGTTCAAGTTATTCGATACTGAAGGCGACGAATGGGAAATGACACCACGCGAGTCGTTGAACGAATCGTCCTGAATACAGTAATACACCATACTCGACATACCGTAATCTCCCAATATCCACTTCCAATGCGGGCACAGTTGCCGTGCATTGTTTCAAACCGAGGCCTACCGAAGAAATAACTTGAGGTTTTAGACTGCTAACAAGGTTTCCCGCGTAATCTGATGCCTGTCAAGTAAAGTTTCTGACAAAATGAGGGGTTGATGCATTTGACAACAAACTAACGTTGTAATCTCTTGGTGACGCATAGTACTTAAGCACAATAAGCAACTCAATCAATATACAGAAATGCGTAGAGGTCTAAGAACGATCATGTCTTTGCTGAAGATTCATGAAGATAATACAAGTCCACTATTACAAAGCAGTAAGCGACGAATGGAATACAGCTGACATATTAACATGCCAACGTTGACCAATGAAGCATTGACAAGGGAAGAAAGAAATGAGAAGAAGAATAAGGACAAGAGGACGAATGGTAAGTAATCTAATAAGAAGAACACATTTAGGACATGCACAGAGAATGGATGGAAAGAAACGGAAGGAAAGGAGGGAAAGGGAGGGAAAGTAGGCAGTGACCGAATAGTATTGAAGAGGAACATGGACAGGGGAAGAACAAGGATCCGAGGGGGGAGAGGGAGGGGAGAGGGGAGAGAGTGAAGGGTAGACAGAGAAGATATCGAAGACACTGCCTCTTTGCATCTCTTGTAATCCACACGAAGCATAAAAAGAGAAGGAAGAGGGAAGTATCGATATAAAGAGGAGTAATATATTACATGGATACAGAGAGTAGATACACTAATAGACAACTGCACAAATCGCACGTTCAACTCCCTTTCATCATTGCACATAACTGACTGCTGCAACTCATCTCCTTACATTGAATACAAGAAAATCCATGTCAATTACCATGTGAATAGTGAATAAAAGGAAGAGAGAAAGGAGAGAAAAATGCGAGAAGAGTACAGTCCTCCCTTGAGTCTCCTCTTATCACTATACACTGTCACTCTCCAACTTCGATTCACTCAAAGGAAGCATCCCGATCGTCACCTCTTCTCTCTGTCCCTCGACCCCTCTCTCTTCTCCCTCACTCTCCACCTCTTTCCCTCTCTCGGTACCCTTCCCCTCCCCTCCCTCTTCTATTTGCCAATGCTCCAGAGGGAAAGCGTGCGCTTTTTCATTGCATGCACAGAGCTTAGATTGGTGTGTAGAGACTAAGAGTAAAAGAGAAGAGAAGAGAGGGAGGGCAGAAGAGTGAGAGAGAAGCATATAGATGGTCATGGATACGGTTGAAGGGATTGTGATTGGGTAAGTTATTGGGTAGACTGCTGCACGCCAATGTCTTAACTACATCTCTCGATCGTTATATGGGATGGTCACTAGAGTAATCTACAAGCAAACCATGCCTATCCATAGAGACAAGTGAGGGGTAATCAGATGAAAGGAATGAAGCCTACGTGGTCCAACCAACTTTGCGGGCAGCATTTCACAAGTATTATTGGAGGAAAAGAAACGTTGAAAAATCTTTGCAGCGCACTCCGCTAAATAAAGTGAAACTATCTTGGCATAATGCCAGCTTAGCCGGCTCCGGTTGAAGTTTTACGGTGGTTAGGGGAAAGAACTGGGCAGCTCTCTCAACGTTCGTTTTCCTCCAATAATAAGCAAAGCTCCGTTTCTACACTACTGTGTGTAGTGCTCTCGCTTGTCTTCAACGGAATCAAACTGACCATTTCAGATTCGTTCATTCTCGGGTATCCCTTATTATTGGTGAATCCTTTAATCGTTCCTTTCGCTTTGTCCACAAACGATTCCCTTCTCACATAATTCGACGGTACGTATCCTATTGATCCGTGTTCGTTTTGTACCTTAATACGGAAGATAGGCAAGTACGTTAACATTCTCAAGTTAGTTGTTCCGACTAGAGCTGACTTCAATATTGACTAAATATCTAGTAGTGAGAGTACAGTTGAGGCTAAAAGCCTACTTACCCTCCACCAATTCTTCGTATCATCAAGTAGTTTCAATCTCTCGTTTTTCTTCATGCTCAACTCCTGTTCCTCTTGAGCCATATAGTCATATTTAACTACGACGTACACTTCCGAAGACATCTTCAATCAGAGATTGTACAAGGATAAGGGGAAGAGAGGGAGGAGATGTGAAACATATACGAAACGGGAAACAGATAATCACAGAGGAGGTCGCATATAAACATGAGGGGAAGAGGGAAAGTTGGAGATTGGGAACAAGGAGAGGAAGAGAAGGAAGGAGGGTTAGAGAGGGTGGAGGGGGGGGGGGGGGGGGGAGCGAGAGGGAGAGGGGTGTTGAGGAGTGGGAGGGCTGAAGCATGGAACAGCCACACTCTCAGGGGAGTAGTCACTGCTTTGAAACGACTCGTAAAAAGAGAGATAATCAACGATTGCACTCCGTATCTAAACTGACCTATTCAGACCGTAGAAGAGGTGCTAATTACTACGGGCATGGACAGAATGACCGGCGTTTTACAACTCTCAAAATATATTTTAAAAAAGATTAACATGGGATAAAGTGGAAAAGGACCGATTTAGGATAAAAAGGAAGGAAATGAGCAGAAGAGTAAAGGGGCGCGAGATTGAATGCAGCTGTTACACTTAACTT
>LS929061.1:87591-117792 GCA_900490955.1 Micoletzkya japonica | reverse complement strand
TGATAAGAAGGGGTAAGAAGGAAGGAAGGGAGGTCTCGAGGGATGGAAAGGGACTGTGAGAGGGGTCAGGACTGCTTATGCTAATGGGCGGAGACACACACATCGATTCTCTCTTTCTCTTCCCTTCTCTCTCCACGACACACGCTTCACTCGTCTATGGAACATGCTGCGACTGTGCAAGCGAAGATTAGAGGTAACTCTCCTCCTTATTACTAGTACAACTGTTATCCTTTCCATTTCTAGTAGGATAAGCTAAAAACTACAAACTAAGCGATAATATGGGTAAACATGAAGAGATGCAAAAGGGAAAGTATAAATACAATCACGTTAAAATAGTTTAACCCGAAACGGCAATTAAATGAGTACGCATCGCTCCGTTCGATTGCTAATTCATGAGTAAACGTAGGAAATGTGTGATACGGTTAGTGGTGTGTACGTGCGCGCGTATGTGATCTGCGCCGCCTCAGCTCATTCATTATTTTTCATCTTTTCTTCCCTAACCAGTCTGTTGCTTCAGAGTTCGAGGCCCGTGTTCGTCAGTGGAGGCAACTCCGTTTCGGTCTATCTGACGCCCTCCACTTTATTCCAGGTTAATTATTTACGTTTAAAATGCGGTTTTTCGTGATTTTTAAAATATTTATACATTAATTTGGGAGCCACAAGTTTTAATTGTGAGCAAATATACCGAAAAATTACTATATGATTATATATATGAGCGATATCGCGTGGTTACTAGACATTATCAAATGAAATTTTTGAATTGATCACATTTACATTAATAATATGTATAATTTATCTACATGTACTTTAAAAATGACTACGTATTTTTAAAAAAATTGTATGGTTCAGGACAACGTACGTCATCAACGGACCGAGGAGTAGTAGTGGAGGAGTCGCCTCCCTCTCCCTTCACCCCCTCCTCATCCCATACACGACCCAACCTTCACCTTCCCATCGGATCGGCAACTGCGCCTCTTCCTAGACGCAACATCATGAGTCGAGGAGGTTCATATTCTATTTTAGCTTATTCTAACGGCTAAAATTTACTTTTAGACTTTTAGTTTAGTTATTTCCTAAATAAGTCACAAATACGTCAATCGTAACGGCTAAAGAGGGGGTACTACTACTATCATATCAAAAGATTTTCCGCGTCTGCGTATGGAGAAGGTGGTTAAATCTGTTATCTTTCCTAGTATTTGGTCTGAAATGTGTTATTTTAAGGATTCGAACGCGAGGGTTTGAAAATGCCGAAGGACGATGATAAAGTCGTTTCGGACGCTAATGCAGATGTGAGTTGAGACTATCATTCTTTTTTTCAGTTTTTTCAAATATCAAAGCACTAGCTCATTCTAAAAGCATTATTTACAGCTGAAGCGCTGCATGGCAGAGCTACAGAAACATGCTAACAAATTGACGATTGGAGACATAATTGTAAGTTGTATGAGGAAGGCTTTGCTTATAATCTCTTTCAGCTGAAGGTTAAGAGGGAGTCCGAGGTCATAGTACACGAAACTATCGGACAAGGCAACTTCGGGGTAGTACAGATGGCGGTGATCAAGGGACATCCTATGGCTATCAAGAAGATATTCAAGGTAAAATTCATTCTAGGAAAGGATGCATTTCGTAGTAGGAGTAGTTACTCTTACTTTTCTTCTTGATAGTCTGCGAGCAAAATGTCGATTTTAACATAAAAATAAATTTATCAGTGATTACTTTCTTTTTAGGTGAATATAACTGACAGTGGAGAGAAGTATTTATATGTCGAACTGTCAATCTCAGTCAAACAACATGAATGCCCTTACATTGTTCGATACTACGGATTCCTCAATTTCAATGTAAGCAGATTTCTTTTTAGTGGACATGCCTAAGATTCTAAGTCGGACACCCGTACTTCGAAAACAAATCACAGCAAAAGTTATGTAACACAAACACGTGGAATTCACCTTTTTATATTCGCACGTACGCTAGAGATTAGGCAATGCATTCGAGGTAGAGACGACCGAACTCTTCGTGACGACTTGAGCATACTCATTGTCTTTATATTCTAACTTGAGGATTCAGGCTGAGTTTTCGATCTGCATGGAAAAGGCTCAAATGTGTCTGAAGACTGCCCAAGGTTTAATACCCGATCATCGGGTAGAAGAACGAGTTCTTCAACGAATCATTACGGATACCGTGTTCGGACTCAAGTTCCTCAAGGACAAATACGTAAGTTGTTGAGGGTCGATTAGAGATGCATCGTGACTGTGGACTGATTAGGCTCATACATTATTCCCCCCAACGTTGTCTGAATTGGACGTGGTACTGGTCTGAAGAAAATATATCTCACGTTATAGCGAATAATTGATCGACAGAGTAAAGACTGCTGTTCAGAGTATCCTTCACCGTGACATCAAACCTTCAAATATCCTGCTGTCTATAAACGGAATCTCTAAACTCTGTGACTTCGGTATATCCGGAGTGCTTATGCAATCGTTCGCGAAAAGCAAG
This sequence comes from Micoletzkya japonica, assembly GCA_900490955.1. Taxonomy (NCBI): domain Eukaryota; kingdom Metazoa; phylum Nematoda; class Chromadorea; order Rhabditida; family Diplogasteridae; genus Micoletzkya; species Micoletzkya japonica. The sequence continues at coordinate 115,302 of LS929061.1, read as the reverse complement.
ACTGAAGGATGTCCCCCGTACATGGCACCCGAAAGGTTTCTTCCATCCTATCTTTTATTGTTAGGTAGGACGGTAGAATACAAATTAGCGTAATGCACATTATGTTCGACGTGAGAGATGCTAAAAGATTTTTGGCTAATAGTTGTAGGATTAAATATTGATTATAGATTGACTCACGATGAGAAGCAACCTCTTCATTCGGGTCATTACGATGTGCGATCTGATATATGGAGTGTGGGTATAACAACAGTCGAATTAGCAACAGGACGACATCCTTTTCCGATAGAGAAGTATGTCTCTCCTTCTCTTCTCCTCTCTTCTCCTCCCTTCCCTCATAACTTATCCTTGTTCAGACCCGAGTTCGAAGTACTTCAAGGAGTTAAAGACGGTCCTGCCCCCAGATTATCTACGGTCGGTTTATTACTAATGTAGTAATAACTTATTTTGTCCAATGAGTACCTGAAGTAAGCTTGTAACCCCATGTTGATCATCATTTCGTACTTTATTCTTAGCTGAGAATTCAAACCAAAAATTTTAGATTATCATCAATCTAAGCAAACTCTAAATATGTTATGTTTCCTAATTTTGCCATATTCGGTAGTTCGTCTCTTAGCGGGTATCCTGTACCGAGTCTTCTGTTCCCACGTACGCTAAGCATAGTATTTCAGGATAGAGGATACTCGGAGAACTTGGTGAAGTTCATTGAACTCGTATTGGAGAAGAACCCGTTGTCGAGACCGAAGTATGATAGAGTAATAGAGACTGATTTCATAAAGGAAGGGTCGGAAATGAACCATGAACATGTAGCTAGATGGATGGATGGGCTTCGTGCGAATAGACAAGTACAGTAGAAGGAATCTAAAGCATTCTCACTATTCCAAGTACTTTATCTAGCTAGCATTCGTATTTATTTGCTAACTTACTATGTGTACTAATCCCTTTTGTAATCTTTCATATTTTGTAGGCTATAACTATTGATGTGGTGTTTATGATTTAACAATGCGAACTGCATTTCATTGTGAGATTCGGTCTCTGCGACAATGATAACTATGTTACTTATATAATTACAGTATTCCATTGTTTTAAGTCATGTCAACTCGGGATTCTTCCAAGTATTATGGGTACTGTCTTACTGTATTATCTCCGCTCTTTGTTGATACTCAATCTGAACGAGTAAAGTATTGAAAGCCTTTGTTGGACGAGTTATCAAAGGAAATGAGTGGATGTCATCTGTACCATACTTGCCTCTTACTGTACTCTACAGTACCCTGCGTACAGTATCTCTTGTAGCATCGTTTATTAATGGCCGATCGACCGTCATCTCGTGAGTTGTTTATGCTTTACTTAGTTCTTGTCTGTTCGTATGAACCGAACGGCTGGAATAGGATATTAGGTTTCGGTAGTAATGGCAAGTGATCGAGACGTAACAGATAACACATTTTGTTTGTTCCGTACTGTGCGTGAAAGCAAGAAGAACGTGACGGCGTTTTTCCTAGCTGGTAGTTTCTGAATAATCTATAATAATAGTTTTAGGTATTGAAATCATTGTAATCATAAAATCAAATCGTTTAACGTTTAAATCATTGTATTTCAGTATCTGCCTCATCATTCGCAGCGGATACTGTAATAAATCCGGTACGATAATTACAAGTGTTTTTGGGGAGAACGGAAAGGGGAAGGAAAGGTTATAGAGGAAAGCTGAGATTGAGCGAAGATACGAAGCTGTGAAGGCTAATGCCAACAAACTATCTATCGGACGATTTGAAAAGGTTCGCTGTTCAGCTGACAATGACTTTAAAAAAAATTAATTATTAAATATCTGTGATTGGTTGACTTTAGATAGCTTATTCCACGTTCATAGTTTTGCAATTATGTGATTATTTTCAGACTAACGCGACGGTGGAAGAATTGCATTTGGTTTCGGAGATTGGACATGGGAGTTGTGGGCATGTGAGCAAGTATACATTCAGAGGACATCTAATGGCTGTGAAGGTTAGAGTTGGGGAAAAGGGGAGGAATAGGAAGAGAGGGGGGATGGGACGAGAAGGTAATGGGGGATAATGACAGGAGATGGCTCGATCTACGAACATGGAAGAACAGAAGAGAATAGTCATGGATTTGGATGTGGTCACGCGGGCTTCTGACTGTGAGAACATCGTTCACGCCTACGGATACTTGATTACTGATGTACGTACTTTCTGAGGGGGTCGTTGGGTGCGATGAGATGAGATGATTGAGAGAGTGCAAGGGAAGGGTATCGTACGAAGAGGGGGTCATGGGGTATCGTGGGCAATGTTTTGAGAAACAGGCCTATCAATGTAGGAAATCGTGAATTATCAAGCCTAGCAAGTGAAATATTCTAGGAATTATAAACCCACCAAAGTGAGACCACCCATACGTTGGGATCAGTGGACTGGTATGGAGATGAAGGAGAGGAAGAATTGCAGGAGAAAGTAATGGTGTGCATGGAAGTCATGGCTACGTGTCTCGATCGTCTTCTCAGAAGGAACAATAACACTCCGGTTCCCGAGAGAATCATCGGGAAAATAGCCGTTTCCGTACTCAATGCACTCGATTACCTCAAGGAACAACATGTTCGTCTCTTCCTTTTCATCTTCCACCAACACAGCAATTAGGACTAACTAACACGAAAAATTCTTTTGCAGCACATTATCCATCGGGACGTCAAACCATCTAATATTCTTCTTGATTGGAATGGAATTGTTAAGCTCTGTGACTTTGGCATTTCGGGCAACCTTATACAGTCGAAGGTACACTTTCCCTACAGTCTCATTTGAACATCTACTTGTTAAGGTGTATACCAGACAAGCTGGATGTCCACCTTATATGGCTCCTGAACGACTCAATCCTACGGTATACAGCAGGGATTACGGTATATGATTAATTGATTGATTGTAGACTGAGGACTACGATATCCGAAGTGATGTGTGGAGTGTGGGAGTGACGATGGTTGAATTGGCCAGAGGAACCTATCCGTGAGTCTCTCCCTAAACAGCAAACCACTCGACCGCTCTGTAGATGGTCCCATCTCAACAACGAGTTTGACGTATTCTCTGCTATCATCAGTGGCGATCCTCCCCTTCTCACGATAGAAGAGGTATTCTTATTCTCCACCTTATCCCTTGATCTTTATCCCTTCTCCACCCTCCCCGTTCTTCTCCCTTATCCCTTCTATTCTCCATTTCCAGGGATTCACACAAGCTTTCGTCGATTTCGTTGCTCAATGTCTGCAGAAGAAAGTGGAGAATCGACCGAAGTATCGCGAACTGATTAATCATCCATTCATCATACGGTCCAAGGTATGAATCTTATTACGTACTGTGGGATTACTTTATTTCTCGATTAAAGTGTTGTGAAAGACTTTATTGTTTAGGAGGAGAATACCGATGTCGGATCGTGGTTTACTCAAGTGATGCAAATGACTGAGGGATAAGTATATTCTCCCTCCTTATTATCCGATCAATCATAACAATTCTACTCTCGTTTGCCTCTAATATGCAATTGTTATACTGCACCTGTAGAATATGAGTATATTGAGCTATAATTCGTACGGTGGGAGGTGTAGACAATTTATGATCATTTCTTATCTTATTTAAATTGCAAATATTACGGTAGATGGTTTATTCGGTTTCATACCAAATAAGTGACTCTTGCCTCCCTCCGAAATAAGTTGTAGATTTATATAGTTTCTATTCAGATGTTGAATATGGTTGTTTTATTATTAATCCTATCTCGGAACGGTTTGATAAACGAAGGAAGGGTTGTTCACATGAATTCATATTGACCCTCTTATGTATGTATCACTTGCATTGTCGCTATCGTTGCCTATAAATGTGCTTCATCCTTTTATTATATTAACACTGAGGTTGTTCCACACACTCAGCTATTTATGTTCATCTCCTTTACAATGGAAAAAGCGTGTTGAATTAAGAGTCGAATGTCCGAAGAAGAGGATATTCCCGATGAGGTCGGTAGTTGTTCTTAGCTTATGAGCTTACAGTATACCTACGTAATGCGTTGTTGATTAATAAATACTTTTTTTAATTTTAAAGCTGTAATATAATACCTTGAAGGAGTTGAGCAGTGAAGAGAAGGATGAGGAAGAGGAAGAAGAAATAGTAAAGGAACCGGCGGAAGGAGAGGAGGAAGAGGTAGAGGAGGAAACACAAGGAATCGAAACTGCGAGGTAGGGTTAATGAGGGATGAGGGGGAGATTGGAGGGACTACCAATGACAGTGTGTCCAAATACGCTAGTAGTTAAAATTTTTTGGCAATTAAAATGGTAGCTATCGCGAACTGAGTGTGCCGTGCCTAATTCATTTTCAATGTCTGCGATTCCTTCAAATGAGCGGTTGTGAATGGCAAGTAACAGAGTGAAGAGACTGATGACTGTTTAAGCGTGCCTCACTCTCTCAGTATCGTCATTACTCTTCCACTTGGAACGATGAATGCCGTCGAACAACGACTGTACATAGACAAAGTCATTCGGAAGGTGAGGCAGACGATTACGGTAATGGTACGCAATCGACCTGTTTTGATGCTGAGCTTTCGTCTTGTCCTTTCAAATATGATACTGGCTAAATGTATGTATTGCAGACTGGAATCGTCGAAGAGATAACAATAGAGAAGATACGCGTTTTGCCGTGTTCTGATTATGAGACCAAGTACAGGCAATTCTCACTCTATCTCACATTCATTGCGTACGTTTTACACCATATTCACAGATTGTCACGGAAGAGCGTGTCTGTTTCCCAAAAGCTGTTTAATTCTTGTAGGTGGTACATATTTTGGGTAGGGTTGTGCATGGACTGCTCTTCAGTTGCAATTCTTTCAGAAGTTCCCCCGCCGATTCGTCTCTTCGTCTCATAAGCTTCATTGAAAGCTTCTCCAAAGCCTCTTCCTACGGCCTCCATAATCAATTTCGCATGCAAATTCCCTCGTTTCGATCGACGTTCTCTGACATACGGTCAGTACTGTTTTATTCTTATTCATCTTTCTTTTTTGGTCTTCGATCTTTGTTATCTGATCTTTGATCTCTACAGTCCGGACGACAATGAAATAGGAGTGCTTTCCCTGTCAATGGGCAATTGTCCCAACTTCGGTACATTCTTCGCTCGTGGCACGTACTTCTCAAGCTTCAACAATAATGCATCGAATACCAAATGGGAGAGAGGAGATCGACCAGCGGGTGAGAAGGGCATACTGTAGAGGAGTACGGTATGGGCATACTGTGGAGGAGTACGGTATGGCACAATGCTTGGGAAGAGTCAAAATCCATAATATGTTCTCTCTTCATTCCTTTTCGCTCTTTGGCCTGATTATTGCACTAGGTTTACACTTCTCCCTACCATTCTGCCCTCCCTAGTAAAGAAGGTATTCGATATACGAGGGTTACGGAGAGAGGGAGAGAGTTGAGGTAGGCAACCTCTGCTGTCGTGGATTCACTTTGAACACGATCTCAAGCAGATGTCCATTCGATTCGCGATGCCCTTGCCCACTGGGGAAGAGGAGGACGGTACTAATTACTCTATTAGTCAAATAGTCTTCATCTACTACAACAATGCACAGAATGCATCAAATCCTATTGAACACAATAAAGTATTAGCGTAGTACGGTTACTGTCCATACCTAAGTACCGTATTCCCAGGTTTGGCCTATTGTGGTTATCGTATGCTTGTACAGTATTCGAGTATTCATCATATTGTGGTTGACATGAAGGAGGAGAAGAACAATTCGAAGGGTCACATGGACAAAGTTGACGTTTACTTCAAACTCAACCACCCTCCTCTGGTAAGGATTATCGATCGACGAATCTAAGCTACAGTCATCTTTCAGCTGTACAAAAAACGACCGACTATGGTTAACGAGAGGAGGATTATGAATTTGGAATACGAGAAGGGAGTGGGTTCATTGGGATATTGGGGAATGAGGGGATGGAAGGGAGAGGTAAAAGGGAGGGAAAAGCTTATTTCAGCAGAACAATTGGACTAGAGTCGTGCAGTGGCCGGGATGCAAGAAATCTGAGGTAGAAGGGGAAAGAGAGGAGGGGGGAGGGATAGAAGAGGAGGGGGGTTGGGTTGGAGGGGGCGTACTATGTTAAGGCTGGAGAAGACAGAATACGGTTCGAAGGATGTTCGAGGGAGGCTCTGTCCAATAGTCCATTTCTACATGTGGCATTGAGGAGAAGGGACAAGTGGAAGAGTAGGGTATGCATGGAATGGGGGAGGGTACGGTAGGCTAGGCGGTTGGTAGAGTGGGGAGGGAGGTGATACTGTAGCCACTCCTGAGTATCACTACAGTGATACTGTACTCCTTCCACTATCCCTTCAGAATACAATCCTCAATGCAATGTCCCGAATACAGACTCGTTGTCCGAATATCAAGGTATACTGTAGACATTATGAATGAATCGATAAGCGACTATTCAGATATTCTTCTCTTCTGTCTTCTCCATCTACCGTCGAATGCCTTCCCTTCGAGACCTCCCTTCCCTTGGATCTTTTCGAGCTGATTATGCTTTGAAGGTATTGTATTTTTGTATCTCACTTATTGTTGGTATTTGTACAATGGAATGTTCATAACGTGTGATGCAGGCGATAATGTCTCGAGGGTCTACAGTGATGGATGAGCTGTTTGATGCAAGTGAGAGTGAAGAACAACACATGAGAGGAGGCTTCCTTATGAGGAGACTTGAATGGTGTATGGAGGTAGGCATTGCTTACTCTTTTATGTGCACGATACTCATAGTGACACAACAACAGACGACCCAATACAATACCCCGAAATGCATGATGAATAAAAAATAATCCGAAACAAGCAAGGAGGCGATAAATTAATAGATTCGGCTACAACGACTGAGAGAGAAAAGGGCTAACACTGTAAGCGATATCTACCTATTTCGGCTTGCCAGCGGAGTACTCTGCAGGCATTTCGACCTGAACAAAGAAAGAATAGGGAAGCAACTATTCGCCAACTCTTACCTTAACCTGTCCCTCTGCTTGCGCCAATCTGAGATATCCAGCGTTCGGAACAACGTTGTATCGGAGGACAAATGAGACGTTGTTGTGTGATCTGAGACACAGAAGTTGGTACCATCTCGGAAAGGTTGAAAAAGCATATAGACAAGGCTTACAAGGTTTGCACATCTGAGCACTGTGTATGCTTGTACGACACGGCTTAAGCCGATAATAATACTAACCTGAGATGAGTTCCGTCGTCCATCAGCCAATACTTGAGTGCCCCCACTCGCTCATCGATGACTACTCGGTCAGCTCGATGCACGATTCTATCCCAGACAACGACTTGATTCACCGGCTGAGTATGGTGTAGTACTAGTACAGTCCAATGATCAAATTAAAGGAAATAGGAAGCGATAAATAAAATTTGTCGATTGCAATAAAACTTTTTATTTTGCCTTTAGGAATAATAAGAAAAATAAAAATAATTATTTAAAAAATTCAAAAAAATTGTGATATGAAATTTATTTTTTTTTCATTCCGAGGGACTGTGGTACAGTGTAATGATTCCGTTTGGCTTGGCCCCTGATTGCTAAATCCAGTACAACCGTCGTAGAACGAAATTTCAAAAATCATTTCTCGAGTAATTTTTATTATTTTTCCTTTTGGTTTTATACTAATTTCGACAAAATATTTCATATAAGCTTCACTTGAAAATGGATTTCATCTCCCTTTAATCGATATTAAATAGGCATATTTTATATTACTAAAGACCAAGTGGGCTTACGTTCTTAGAAGTGGAGTACTCTGCTACGAGATACAGGAAGAGGTGCTTGACATTCCAGTTGAAGAGCTTAAATAAATAAGCATTATTCAGTGCAAATGTTACATTATCTAGTTCCTATACAAATCATCGTCATACATGAGAGAGGTCAGCCTTGATGGAGAAATCGAAGTTGGCCACATCCGAATAGCCTCCCTCTGAGGTGTAGTCACTCACTTTCCTCCTGAAACCAAGCTATTACGTATTCTTAGAGCTCTAGAGACCGCCCTTTCGATATTTATTTGTAACTTCGGATAGAGAAGGAGTTTTTGTTTCACAAATTGAGAACACAACGTCCTCTTGCGTAGGATAGATTCGTATGAAAATTAAGAGAGAGGGGGCGAGAGAACATGCAAATTGGAGAGACGCAGAGACATTCGCAATTTCGGAACGCGGACTGGTAAAACGTCGTGTGAGAATGAACCGTCCGGTTTCGATAACTTTTATTGAACTTTGTTTTAAGAAATGTTCAGCGGTAGATAGACTGGGATCGATACCTTGCTTCAACTCACACTTTGACATTGTTGATAGAGACATCGATGGGAGTGTTGTACTGAAGGAAAAGAGTGGACAGGAAGCATCCTACGGTGACAGCCGATAAGACCCACAACATAAAGGCGAAGATGGCATTCGCCCGAGAATAGATGGAATGCATCTGAAGACAAGGGAGTTGACGGAACTAACGAGACAATAGTACATCGAAATAATGATAAGCAATAAGATAAACCAAAGTTTCAACTTAAAAACATAAGCAAACGTCGAATTAAATAAAGCACGCGACGCGTGACGCAACGCAGATGGAGTGCGGTCAGATACTATCGCGCACTGTCAGATTGATAATCTTGTTGGCTTACATTATTTTCTACATTTTTTCTTCTTATTATTCTTATTTACCTATTTGAGGAGTGCTCAGCCGCATGCGAAGATGCATTGGAGTTGGTCTTGTCTGCATTGGATGAAAGGAGGAACATTACGGTAAGAGGAAAGGGATACTGTCTGTAGATGAAGTCGATTGATACTACGGAAGAGGGTATCATGTAGGTAGAAGAAGCCTTCGATGTGCTCTATCGGACCCGTCTTGCTTTGTATCGAAGATGTGAGTCTACTCAGACCCCCGTTGAAGCCATCAACAACGTTCCTGATAACTGTGTAGTTGTGCGAAAGGTGAATTGTAGGGGGAGGGAAAGAGAGGGGATTATCATAGATTGTGGTGACTCCCTCGAGGATACTCCCGATGTCTCCGGATGTCATGATGACTAATCGAGTAGTGAGACACTTCGGAGCAGATTACGCATTGAGAGTCGTATACAGGTATACCGTACACCTATATCTATGTAGTCTGCATACACGGCGTTTTCTCAGTCCGCGTTCCGAAATTCCGAATGTCTCTGCGTCTCTCAAATTTCCATGCTCTCTCGCCTCCACTCTCTTAATTTGCATAGGAATCTATTCTACGCAGTCAGACGTTGTGTGCATAAGTGGGCAGCCTCAACTGAAATATTATGAGAAACGGACCTACCATTCGTAAAATCGTAAAATATTAAGAAAGAACAATTGAAATTTTCTAAGAAATATAAGGCTACCAAAGAGAGATAAAATTTGAGTATATAAAAAAATTTCAAATTAAATTGCGCCAATCACCCATACCCACATATCGGTGCCCACTATGGTTCTCTTGCAAGCCGTCAATTTGATCTTTGATATTTTATTGTCTGCAACAATTTGTTCCTTCAGAGACGAAAACGACTCGAAACTTCGTGTCCATGACTTCGGGTCTGATCGTAAGTTGACAAATAGAGAGTTTATTTATGAACTCAATTCTTCAGAAATGTCTCCTCTACTCATTTCGATGATAAAAGACACGATGGTGAAGGGCATTTTTTTATGCGGACGGCTTTACCGCTTCTTGGCCTGGAGTAATTCTCAGGTTGCTGTCGTTTTTATTTGTGGGTATGAGAAGGAATGGACGGGAAGGATTACTGTAGATGCGAGATCACGGGTGTTACATGTATACAGAATGTGTTATGGAAGATGGGAGTATCGCTACTGTCGACTCGATACGGTAAGTGTCGTGAGGGGACTATAAGAGAGGTAGGGGTACTGTAGGTATGGAAGTGAGGGAGATAAAGTACTGTTGAAGGGAGTGGATGGGTGATTTCTCTACCTCGAAGACTGTTCCTAAACTCATGTCGAGGATGGGTCAGTGTTTAACACAAGCACAGGTATGAGTAGAATGAGGGATACGGTAGGAGGAAGTAGCATATCTATTGAAGATAAAGAACAGCTCTTTCCAGCCTACCGTACTCCTCTATCCTAATGAATGGGCTCTTGAGAAGGACATCGAAGGAGGAGAAGGTCAGTTCTTCTTTGAGCTATGCCACAGATACGGTAGTTACAGTACTGTATGCGTGTAGACTCTAGGAATAGGAGTATCTCTTCTCTTTGTAGGCCATCCCGAGACTCAGGATAAGTATGTGTTCTCTGACGGAGTCGGTCGGTTGTCTCTCGGTCTCGCTCGTTCTCTCGCTCAAATTCTTCAGCTGAAGATCGTCCCCAGCTGTTTCCAAGTACGTTTCATCCCATCCGCCAGGGAATGTCTTTGTGTTGAGGTTCGATTCAAGGGATTCAAGGGAGTGCTCACTATTGACAGAACTCTTGATGTCGAGGGAAAACCCAAGGTATTCAAAGTGAGGGATTACGGTATGAGGAGAAGGTGGTGTAGGTGGTATTTCGGAAGAGTCAGATGAAGTTTCTCGATGCGAAGATAGAAGAAGCCGACGTACTGGAGGTATGTCTGTCTGATTGGTTTAGAGTCCCTTCCCTCTGAAACGAAGTTCTGCTCTATTCATTCTTAATAATTTGCATAACGAGAAGGAAGTGAATGAAAGATGTTGTAGGGAAGAGATGTCATACTGTAGTGCATCCCCTTGTTAAGGTCGTCAAGTACGCGATGCCATCCCCAATGTGTCTCAATCGACCTCTCATCACTATTCTCGATTACATCGCTGAGAAACACGGTCGATTCATTCACGAGAGAATGAGTGCACGATTGACATACTACCTCGAATTGGAACTCAACACCATCTCACGTTCGTGTCTTCCCCCTTTCATTCAAGTGCATTACCTCATTCCCTTGATCAATGGGGTGTCGATGACTGTACTTCTCCCTTCAGAGATGCTGATAGATGAGGAAGAAGCTTCTGTGGTGCTTTGCTGTCGTCTTCCTCTTCCCATTGACTTCCCTCGTCTCTCTCGATCTGGCTTCTCTCTCACCAATGAACCGTTCTTCCGTCAGATGCTTGTCTCCATCTACCGTCATTCCATCACCAATCATCTACTCAAGGTCACCACATTCCCCCCCCCCCGATTTCCACCACTATCGCAGTATGTCTACAGGCCAAATTGGAGCTACCTCCTGCTATGGGAAGGTCAATGTATGGAGTATTGGATGAGACTGGGTTGCTACAGTATGGACAGGTACCGTACCCTCTCCTCTCCTCTAATCAACTACAATACACCCTCCCCTTTCAGGTCTTCATACAGTATTCACCGGGAATCCGCAATGCTTCCAATACTCCTCTTGTCCATCTGGGTACCGTACTCCCTGACTACCGTAACCCGCCCCTTCCCTTCAGGACCCGTCCTCGTATCCAAGAACCCTTGTCACGTAGCAGGGGACACTCGCATGTTCACTGCTGTATGGCAGCCTAGTCTTTCCCATCTCAGTGACGTCATTGTCTTTCCCCGATATGGACCACGACCTCATGCTGATGAAATGGCAGGTAGGAGATGGTACGGTATCAGGGAGACTACGGTAGTATTACAGGATCTGATTTGGATGGAGACGAGTACTCAGTGATCTTCGATCCACTTCTATTCTTCGACAATAATGAACCTCCTATGATATTCCCGAAGACTTTGGCTAAAGATTTCGAGTTCATGCCTACGGTAGGATAAGAGGGGAAGGGGATACGGTAGATAGATGGAGAGATGAAATCTAAGAAGGTTACGCTTTTCAGACAGAAGACATGGCTGACTTCTTCCTCAAATACATTCAATATGACTGTGTGGGAAGAGTGAGCAATGCCCATTTGTACTCTGCAGACTTCTTTGGTCTTTTCAGGTAGGTTACCAATTATTGTTTTTGTGGTAATTGTTATTAGTGGTATTTATCTCTAAACCCTTGTAATCTCACTCATCAGCAAATCATGTGAAGAACTTGCTCGAAAGTGTTCGATTGCCGTCGATTTCCCGAAGACTGGAGAACCGGCTGGGGCATTAGAGAGGTCAGAGAGATACTGGGTACTGTAGGGGAGGGAGGAGTACGGTAGGGGAGGGGGAGGGAAGGGGGAGGTAATACTGTATGGGGGATTACTGTAGGTTGACGTACTGTACATATAAGAGAAGCGTATTCAGGTCACAGATTATGCATGCTTTTCCTGACTTCGCTGAAAGCAAGAGTAAGGTCACTTACCGTAGTCAACGACTTAATGGACGGATGTACAGGTATTAAGTTAGTTGGAAATTATCGATTAGTTTTATTTGAATTGGAGGAGAGTGAAGAAGATTGAAGATGTTCTGGAACTATGTGAGAGGACGACGAGTCTGTTTGAAGGTTACAAGGATACGGTAGGGGAAGGGAATGAATGTATTGATTAGTAGATTGATTCAGTTGTTATACGACGAGGAATGTATTGTGGGTAGGAGGGTTGAGTGGCAGGAGACGAGGAAATTGAAGAAGGAATACGCCGCTGAGATCGAGGTAGGCGGGGGGTACGGTAGGAGGGAATGAGAACTGTAAGAGGAAAAGGGTACGGTAGACGAGCTGCAGAGGAAGGGTTGAATGACGTATACAATACGAAACTTAGATCAAATACGCAAGACTTGAATCTGGAATGCGTAGCAAGATAGTCAATGTGTATTGCAGCAAATTATGCACGAGTACTCTATCGGGACCGAGGGAGAAGTCGTCTCTGGTTCGTTCTTCTCTTTCATTATTCCTTCATTCCTTTCTCATCAGGGAAACTCGTCAAGCCAAAGAGACTCGCGGCGATGGAAAAGGACGACTATTCCTTCTACAATACGGATAAAGTCGTGGAGTTGAGATATCAGAAGATGTGGTCCAAGTACAGGAGGATATTCTTTGAGGTGAACATTCGTGGGGTTTCGGAAGAGATTGTTTTGTAGGAATTCGGAGGAGAAGAAGAATTGACAGAAACGGACGAAGAAGGACACGAAGTTGTCATAAGCAATGCGGTCATGAGGGAAAAGGTACAGATAGCAGTTAAAGTACGGTAAACGGTAGGGCTACTGTACTCATAGAGAATAAGATCTTCATGACTATTTGCGTAACCTCAATTCTCTTCAAGGCTCGACTGTGGTATATGGCAGCATACGAGGGAACAGTAAATGAAGAGGGAGAGGAGGTAGTTCCGATTGGGCGAAGCTTCGCATGGATCGTATGGGATGTTCTTGCTGATCTCAAGCGAATTCAGGTTTCATTTTCCTCTTTTTGCTTGGAACTATTATTTAAAGATAATTTATACCTTAGCTTTTACAGAGAGATAAGTAATATTTAGGTGATCTGTGAAAGGGTTAAAAATACGATAAAACAATCCGATATTAGGATAAAATAGGAAAAGGGGCAATTAAGGAAGGTACTTAAGTACCATTAGTGGTATAGTAGGTTATAGTAAGGAATTTAGGAGCGAATAAGGAAAGGGAAGGGGAGAGAGAATGTATAGAGGGGGAGGGAATGGGACTAGTATTGTGGGTACTTGTCTGCCATTAGAAGAACTTCTCCTAGAGAATAGACTGGTTCAGGAAGAGGGGTCGGGTACATCTTAATTATTCTCCGTAGACTACTTCATCTACAACTCGAAGACTATTACTCACCTTGGTTGTCACTTCGAAGTAGTGTACTTTAGAAGGCTGATTTGGAGGGTAGGAGACCGTCCGCTTGGACGGACGAATGGTATGGGAGACGTTAACTTCCTTAACCGTCTCCGGTCATTCTTTTATCCTCCCGTTGTCCGATTTCCCTCATTTCAACCACTACCGAAACCCTCAGAACAACCCCTACCGTAACCCTTAGAATATCCCTTACCGTATCCCTTAGAATATCCCTTACCGTAACTCGCCGGGTCATCGAACTTTGTGGTATCTTCTCTACAGTATCGTAGTAGACGATGTATACTTCCCTTCGTGGATCATCTCTTCTTGATAGATATATCTCCGTCTTAACTCAGTACCTTATTCATAAAGACAAGTACACTATTCATACCTGATAATGAGCGCGAAGTTGTTGAGCAGTCTTCTCGAGTTCAATGAAAGAAGGGAAGGGTTGGATTACCCGAATAGGCTTAAGGTTACTGTAGTTATAGGAAGAAGAGAATATTGTACCAGGTTATTGTTGAATCCCAGAAAGGCGATTCTCCCTCGCACTTGACTGTACATTACATCAATTTGATCCTGATCCTCCGAATGAATTGAATCGATTATCTGTACAGAAGGCAAGTTGTTTTTCCGATATTTTATTTAGTAAGGTCTTAGATATGGCTGAGTAATAGGCATGCTTACCGAGTAAAGGTGACCTAGTCCGATAACGCTGTCTTTAAATGTTATCCTCAAGTGGTTGTCCCGGGGGAGGTCATCATTGTACTGTTCTTGCTGGGGATGGAGACAGGCCTGTAGAAGTGATCGGAAAGACTTAGTGGTTAGACGTAGACTAAGAGGGAACACTGCAATACCTTGACAGCAGTGTGAACAAGTCTATCGGATCCTCTTGATTGGAGAAGAGTTAGCATGGGTCGACGATTGGGGTACTGTAGACAATGAAGGAGGAAGTCCGCCACGAATTCCTCTGAAGGGGCCGACTAGTTAGTGTAGCATACAAGAATAACTGATCCGACAGTTGCTTTAGTTCCAAAAATGCGTCTAATTCTCGTGTTTTTACACTTCCCTCGCCTTGTATTCGGGCCGTAGATTGACTGATCTTTTTATTATACTCAGGAAAAAGTGAAGCTTTTTTTGTATGAATATGAACGTTAACTTCGGTGTAGAGGCTTCGGGCCGAGCGAGAGTCCACACACATTCGTTTTTTATGCTCATTTTAATCCCTATCCATCTCACCTGGAATTTCCTTCGGAATCTTCGATCGAAGACATTTAATCGATTGCGCGTGTTCCTTGTCTTTCATTATCATCATCATCAAATTCATGGCATTTGCATGATCTCCGTGCATAGGCTGAAAGTGAAAGAGGGTAACAAGTTTGGGGTGGAGCATAGGGGATACTGTAGGAGTACATTTGGGAGGAGATACATAGTCTTTTGTAATGAGTATCTTTAATTGTGGCTCTAAAGGCTAATTAAATTGAAATACGTACTGGAGGGGGTCTGGGAGGAACTAGTGTAGTAGGGGCATACGGTATTCCCTCGATAGGAGGGTACGGTATTCCCTCGGTTTCCGCATCCTTCAGCTCCGCAACCATGGACTCATTCATAGAGATGTTTATCTTCTCCAATTCACTCTCTTGTATCTGATGATTCCCGCGAGTCGATTCGACGTTTTCATCGAAGTAAACGAAGGGAGAAGAGGGACCGGAGGGGGGAGACTTGTGGAGGGGACTGTGGGAGAAGACTGAGACTAGCGAGGAACGGCTCTTCGAGATACGAGAGGGCGACGAATCGGCCTGAAGGGGGATTGTAGGGGACGGTAGGAGGGATACGGTAGGGATAGGAGAAGGGAAGAGATTACGGTAGGGAGACAAGGGATACCTTTTGAGATAGGAACGAGGTGTCGAGTGCGTCGTGTTCTTCACCGAAAAACGAAGCAATCGACCGTCTCAACTCATCCTCAAAGTTGCTAATTATTGTTTGCTTATTTCCGCTTAGTTCAAGTTTGAGGAAGTGTTGAAAAGATTAAGTAATAACGAAGTAGATACTAACTTCATTGCGCTGTCCTTCCTCAAGTAGTTGGTGCATATCTTCCTCAAATAAATCCATAGTCACAAAAGAAGAAGATAGGAAGAAGTTAAAGAGGGCAAATCGTACTAACATTATCTTTCTCAGAAGAGTCGAAATAATGAGTGAAGGGATCCACGAGGTCTTCACTTGAAACCTCATCCTTCGTCTTGTACTCTTACAACGAAATGATTACATTCGGGTACTGTAGTTAGGGGATACTGTAATACATACCAGTTACGATAGAAGACACATCCAGATCGGGTTCCTCGCAGGCATTGTCTCCCATATCTGAAGGAGTACGGTAGGATGGAGCAAAGAGAGGAGAGAAAGGGAGAGAGAAGAAGAGGGAAGGAAGGAGAAGAGAGGAGTGAGGGAGAGAAGAGCGGAAGGGAGATGGTGATCTACTCAAAGGGAAGTGAAGGGAAGGGGAAGGCAGTGGGAACAGGGCTAAGAGACTAATGGTCATACTGACATTTATTGATTAGTATGGAAGTACAGCAATCGGCCGAAAAACCGCTACAGTAATACATTTGTTTAGATACGTTCCATACCCCAATCGAATCTGCATGTGAACTCTCCGATATCTCGTAAACTAACGGAAGAAATGAGGTTAGTGATGTTGGGATTACGGTAGATATTGTCAGTAAGAAGTATATTGTGGAGGATTACTGTAGCTATTGCTTAGAATGCGTGTATTATTGTGTTGTTCTAGGGAATGGTTGAACGGAAAGGGAATAGAATACGATGAAGCGAAGAAGGAAATGGAGAGAGAGGACAAGGCAGTGGAACGCTATGCAAGGGTTTACGGAGAGGAGTTATACCATGTTGTATTCGTGTTGAGGACGTGGATACACAAGGTAAGGAGAGAGTCTCGCTGTCCTCATCCCTTCGCTCTCAGCATGCCCTTCACCTCCGTAGTCCCCTCCGATCAGTCCATCTCTCCCGTCTTCTCATCCAATTCGCCCTGGGCAATCTTCACATCGGCAGTGGAATGACTCTTCCTCTCAAGACTCATGTATTCTTCCCTTACAAGGTCCATCACCCTTCTATACTACAGTGCTTCTCAACCCTTTTTAAAGGCACATCCATTTTAGCTCGACTATTCATCGACTCCAGTATCTCAAGGAGATATCACTATCAGTGAACCGGGTTATCTCCTTCTCAACTTCCTCTCTTATATTGGAAGGTGAGGAGTCTTTAAAATATTCTGACAATGAAGGATAGAGATGTTTATCTGTTTATTAAGAGGCGTACTCGAGAATAGTGTATGATTGTGAGTATTAATTAAGTGATGCCTTCCACTCCGTGAGTAGTGTAGGCCTCTCCCTGGACGACCCTTCCCTCGATCCGTCTCCTTTCCTCTCTCGCTCCTCATTCTGGCGGCCTCTTTCACAGGTATTCATTTCGGAAAGAACGATCTTACCTTTTCATAGCTCCATATTTCTACATACTCTCTTGTTCTCAACGTATGAAAAATAAGATAAACGAGGAAAGTTCCGATTGTCCATACCTAGAATAGAATAGAATAGTTTATGCATATCACAAATAAATGCGAATAAGAGCAATGGTAAAAATGAAGAGAAAATATGACACATGCTTACAGGAAAAGTGGAAGAGCGAAATTAGCCTCTTAAGAATGATTACGGTGCGAATTGAAAGCTCTTGCGCTCTTTATGAAAAAAACTGTTTGATCGATAGTTTTGAGAAACCAGGGGAAAATAATGTATTTATTTGATTATATTTTCCGGGGCGTGACCCCTCCCGCCGCAAATTTTCTGTTACTATATCATGCCGTAGTGAACAATCACCCCCGCATTTGTAAATGCTCGATTTACATGGCTAGCCAACCGCAACTGGTAAGTTACCCCCCACCGCGAAATGAGTTTCAAATATGAGTATTTATCCCCTGTGAGAAACAGAAGCATACGAAAGAGTGAAACCTGGCCCTCTGCAGCTTAAATTCTTGATATTAAAATGATGATGAATCGAGTTGGAAATTCCATCTATTATTGGAGGAAAAGGAACGTTGAGAAATCTTTGCAGCGCATTCCGCTAAATACAGTGAAACTCTCTTGGCAAAATGCCAGCTTAGGCTAATCTCCGGCTCCGGCTGAAGTTCTACGGTGATTAGCGGACAGAACTGCGCAGCTCTCTCAACGTTCATTTTCCTTTAATAATATTCTCTTATCTTTCCCTTCTCAGTTGGCCTACAAGACCATCCATGAGATTGCTGTAAGCGGACGTTTCTCATCACTTGGGATAGGAGACGATGCAGGGGTGAGTGGGCGCTAGGGCTCAGATTGTATTTATATAGACAGACTATGTAAATATAAATAATACATACAATGACTGAAATCCATTAGACTCGAAAGCGTCTACAGTGCAGATACTGTAGGTGTTATGGATACTCTAGAGTATAAGCTGTTTTCAATGTCCAACGACAAGCAATGATGACGGTATGTTAAGTGGAATTTTCTTCTCAGATGCTGTCACATATCGCGGAATCAGTCGATCCTCTCATCATCTCTGCCAAGGTCTTCAGCGGACAGGATAACTACGTGATTATCTCTACTCTCAAGGTTCGTCAGACGAAGGATTACCTCTTTCTTATTCATTGTTGTAAATATTGATGTCTAGAAATGGACGGGAGTGGAGTTGATTGCTCAGCGACAGTGTCAGAATCGACGGGACTACCTACTGACTGTAGTGGGGACAGCGGCCGCGAGGTTGGTCTATTCTTTTCCCTGGACATGTGTCTCCTTGAGCGAAGGCACCAATAAGATCATCTAGTCATTTTTAGAGATAATATTTTAACTGCATCAAAGAGGAGGACTATTTGATTTTTTCTAAGTTGATTTATTGCTCGAATGTCTATTTTATTGTATTCACTTTCAATCAGATCTCGTCTCTCTCGTCTCGTTCAAATGGATGCCGATCAGCTTATCAATGCTATTCGGTCCGAAGTTAAGCCTCGATGTGTCTATGACGAATCTTTCTGAATATATGCCTATTTCTACGATCTAAAGCAAGAGCAACTATCTGTCATTTCAATATTTCGACATGTATTATTATTGGAGGAAAACGAACGTTGGGAAATCTTTGCAGCGCACTCCGCTAAATACAGTGAAACTCTCTTGGAAAAATGCCAGCTTAGGCTAATCTCCGGCTCCGGCTGAAGTTTTACGGTGGTTAGCGGAATGAACTGTGCAGCTCTCTCAACGTTCATTTTCCTTCAATAATACATAAAAATATCTATAATAACATTCTTCTCAATATGCATCGTGTATGATAATAATACGGATAAAGCCTCAATATGTTTCGTGTAATCTTTACAACGTTCTGCTCCAAAGGGTAGACCATGTTTGCAAAATGAGAGAGAGGAGGTGAGAGAGCACGGGAATTGGAGAGACGCAGACACACTCGCAATTGGGCATAATTGGCGGAACGTAGTGCTGTTACAGTTCGAGTGAATTCAGCTGCTGCTTTGTTGGTTTTTTTGTTCCCATGGGCGGCTGTTGAATGTGTGAGTGAAGGGGGCATGTCTATGTCGATGAACATGTGTCCACTACTCGTGTTCTGCAGCTCATCGTCACTCCCCTACCCCTGTCCTCCCTCCCCTACTCCCCTGCCGAGCCCTTCCCCTTCCTCTCATTTCACTGTCCTTCTCGTGTTCCCTCCCTTCAACAGGTGTTGTCTCTCCGTCATCTCAAAAAGCTCTCGCAAGTCGACGACTGAGTGTGCATTACACACAAACAGAGCATCTCTCACAGATGATAGGATGAGGAGGGTGATCCCTCATGTTTTCTCTCCTCTTCGCTCCATTCGTAGTGCATCTGTCTCATCGCAACGTATGGTCCCCTTACCGGTCTCTCACCTGTACTTTCTCACTGTTTCGTCTTTTAGTTTGTCGTGTACGGTGTTGAGTGACAGTCTTTCGTGACCCTTTTTCAGTTTCGTAGTTGAATAGACAAGCCCGCACTTTACCTCCGCGGTTCGATTGGTGGCAAGTCAAAGATGCAGTTTATGATACTCACTTCTTCACGTATCAATCTATTTCATCGCATTCCTATCGATGAGGATGATGGTATTTGTTGGGAATATCTTAATGAGTGGAGTGAGTCTCACTCTACTCACATTTCCCTTATCCCCTGGGACTCACCTCACTCAGCTCACTCAACTCATTAGTCATCCCTCTATCTTCCCTTCCCAACAGTTTCCTCTTCTTCCCTTCTCCGTAAGAGTCTCTTGATTGCAATGCAACCTGATTGTCTCCAGGTAAGACTTGAATGAACCAAACCTCTTTATCCAACCTTGCCCTTTTTCCTGTTTTCCATTCTTTCAGCCTTCGCTCCATTTTTCCTAGTCCAGAATATTTGTTGTGGCGAATGGTACTGATCGCTAAATCATTCTACATGCTTTAGACCGTTCTTATTCCGTTTTCACGTATTTCTCAATACATTCTGTTGGAGGTGTAGATACTTATCATGCTGTTATTCTAGTAATCATAGCCCTTTCCTCTCTTTCTACGCTCTCTTCCATCTTCTTTCTGATTCGCACCTCATGAATGTTCCTCCCAAGGGAGTACTTGCAATAGAGTGAGAAGTCGATGGTTGTCTCTCTGCTCTTTCCCTCACGGACATCTCCCCTATGTCTCTATAATCTCCCAACATAGTTCCAATTGGTAGTGTGTCGAGTCCCTTTCTCTCCGTTCTTTCCTTGTCCATCTCTTCTTCTTTTCCAATGAGATAGGTCCACTCCGTAGTTGACAGATTCTTAGTTCTTCTCACGCCAAGATTGACGCCATTCTCTCCTCCGCCTCCACAACTCTTCACTCCTTCTCCCTTGGCCATTCCTTGCATAATCTCAAGTCGCCCTTCCCTTGCGGAACAATTGTTGATTATTCGATTGACTCCCCGTACTCGTGCTTCCTGTCTTCCCTTCAAGTCTCCTCTGTCACCTCCTCTCTCTTCTATCTCCATCTCCTTCATCACCTTACTTCTTCTCTCTCAGTCTCCTCTTCAACTCGTTCGTCGTCCATTCTTGCCATCAATCAGTCCCACTTTCGTCGTTTGCATAACATGCGGACAAGTCGACTAGTCGTAGTCATCTTTCTTTTTCACACTCATTTCTATAGATATATCTATGCTTAGGAGATGTGCTCCCGCTTAGTAGCTCTTAGCAGTTAATGTAGAATCTTATCCGATTCACCCATTACAAGATTAACCAATAGCTTGTATGTTCAAAGGAGAGTAAGAGAACGAGAAAGGGAAGTGAGGAGAGAGACGCAAGAGAATTATAGGGAGGGAGGAGGGAGGAAAGGATGGAGGGGAGGAGGATGAAGAGTAACATTCAATGCTTTGTTCAACAGTGATGTGCTCTAAGCGGCGGTGATGCTTGCGTTAAGTGCTCGTTAACGAAGTCTCATTAGCCTCTTCTTCACGCACTCTGATTCTCGTGCTTCCTTTCCATCTTCTTCTTGCCTTTTATCGTGCTCCTTCCTTCTCTATGATGCACAACTTATTCCAGCATAAATGAGTTGATAGGACAAGAAAGACAATGAAGTGAAGCTTCATGTTCACAATACTTCTTCTCTTAGCTCCCTTGGCGAGGTAATACTCCTTTTAATAGTTCTTGTATTTTGGATTTTACCGTTTTAGGGGCAACGAATACACTCGATCCGTAAACACTTCATGGGGAGTTGTGAGAGGAGAACTGGTCTCTCCCTCGACTCAAGACTTGCCTCCTGTTACACAATTTCTAGGCATTCCATATGGAAGTCCGCCTGTCTCTTCCGTAAGTTGTTGAGGGGAAACATACCTATATTGGAGGGCAAAGGAAAAGAGAGGGAAGGAAAGAGACATTTGAAGCATTGGTGTTATTACGTACGTATGAGACAGCTTCGGGGCGAACAGAGGGAGTAAAAAGAGATAGAGAGTAGCTTATACAGGAACGGTTTCACATGGTGAAGTCGGCTTCGAAGTGGACACATGCAGCAAAAGAAACGAGGAAATTGTCACCGTCCTGCATGCAGTCTTCTCTGCCTGAGTTATCAGAAACAAGGTTTTTTCATTTGCTTCTTTCATTTCTTTTAATAGGGCTTGTTTAGAAGTATAGTATTGTGAAGGACATCAAGTACGTATAAATTTCTTTTATTCAGAGCGATGAAGCAAATGCCAGCTCAAAGATTCGATTTTGTCCATCGACTTTATCCAAAGTTGAAGGTGCAATCTGAGGACTGTCTGTATATGAATTTATTCGTCCCCGAGCGATTGCGTAAGCCTTTTTTTGAACTTTATGCTCATCTCGTTTATTCTACTTCTTTATAGATGTTACTCCGTTGTCCGTACTTGTCTTAATTCATGGAGATGAATATGGATGGGGATCTGGTGGTCCATTCAATGGAACGACGCTTGCTTCATTCGGACAGCTCATAGTGGTCACTCTCAACTACAGACTTGGTGTATTCGGTAATCCACACTTTAGAATTACTAACAGAAGTCTCTTCAGGATTTCTGGGTCGATGTGAATCTTCTTCATGTAAAGGGAATGAAGGATTGTCCGATATAATTGCTGCTCTAACTATGTTAGGCGGCATACTTCCCGCATTTGGTGGCAATCCCCGGGAAATAACGTTGCTAGGTTTCGATATTTATTCTTCTAAGTATCTTATGACAATATAGGTTGGGGATCCGGTGCTTCGTTGGTTTCTTTGCTAATGGCATCTCCTCTTACTCAACCGCATCTTCGACTCTTCAAAAGGGCTATTCTCCTTGACGGGACTGCGCTGGCTCCATGGGCGCTGTCTCATGATCCTCAAAGCTACTTTCTGACACTCGCAACTAAGCTTCAGGTATGACATACGCATTATATGTTATCTATCCCATCTCGTTTGATTCAGTGCAATCCTAAACCTTCCAAGAGTTCTCCGTACACTGTCAGTGTGGAGAAGATCATCTCATGTCTGCAGGTAGACTCACTTATTTCCCTCTCATTCAGTCTCATTTGTCTCATTTGTAGAAAGCGTCGACGGAGAACATAACGAGTGCTTGTCAGTCAATAGTCTCCCCGTCTTTCCTTTCCACCTTCGCTCCAATTGTTGACGGACAGGTACAAGAGAGCTCTAATCGCACGTCATTAGTCCCTTCTTTTAAATCTCTTTCTTTTAGCTAGTTCCAAACAAGCCGTCCCTTCTCTTTTCCCCTCCATTCGGGTCTCTCTTCCGTGAAATCGATTTAATGGTCGGAACGGTAACACATCCTGCACATCACTTCCTATCTAATGATGACCTCTCACATGGCATGAGCTCCGACAAGAAGCAAAAGATTCTAAGGTAAAACATGCTGTTACATATAGATGGATAATATAATATAAAATATTGTATTATGATTATGATCTTAAGCTATTTGTAGAACACTTGCTCGGAACATATACAACTTTCATCGAAAGGAGGTGTTGGCTGCTATCGAGAATGAGTATACTGATTGGAACAATCCGAAGGTAGAGCGAAGTCACGGAATACAGACTGAGACTGATTAAGGAAAGTGGAAAGTCGTTGCGGGATAGTGTCCTGTCTACGTTATCTGACGCTTTATTCGTAGCTCCTCTCATAGAGACTCTTCGAGCTCATTCTTCAGACGAGACGAGTCGGGATGCCAATACATTCTTGTACGTCCCCTACACTGAGCAAAATTAGCCCAGCTTAATTAAGCCTCATGGGGTAAATTCAAACACTCTTTTACCCCAAATGACAAGTGTAAATTCATAATTACCCCAGCCAGACGGTGTAAAATTTACCCCATAAGACGTAAAGCTGGGGTAATTTCGCTCTGTGTACTATCTCTCTAACAATACGCTTAGCATTTCATCATGCCCCTACAATTCCCTTCAGCTTCCACTTTGGTCACGAAACTCGTTCGTGGAATGCTGAACAGCCGCATTCTGGAATTCGAGGTTCTCTTTCTGGAGATCACCTGGCATACATCCTTGGTTATCCGTTGTCTAGAATGGACAAAGACGAAAAGGTAAGTGGCTTACTTAAGACTATCATAAAATTAACATTTATTTTTTTTATGGTAGCGTGCTGTCGAGAAATAATGTGTTCGACGAGAAAAACAGTAAGAAGAAAGCGAAAAGAATGAAGCTGATATAAGATAGAAGCAATCGTACACAGAGAAAAGTAGTTCTACCGGAATTTGGATATAATTAAATATAAGACATCTAAGACAGCTGATTTTTAGTTGTATACTGGCTTTGATGCGGAGGATCGTGGAATATCTAAAGTTATCATGCACTACGTTGCCAATTTCGTGAAGAGCGGGTGATTATCAAGACATTATATTTATGGGCGAAGGTGTTTTTGAAGAGACCCTCACAAGCCGTTCGCGATGTCCACACAAACTCCCACTGAAGAACACTTTGCGAAGATGACATGGCCACAGTTCAACGAAGCGAATCGAGAGGCTTACTTGGATATTGGTATCAAGTTCATATAAAATAATTGAAGTGATTTTTCACTACAGGAGCAACGCGAGACAAACCTTCATCGATAAGAAATTTCTACCGAAATGCTCGAGTTGGTTTCTGGACGAAATTCATTCCGAAGCTGCAGGAACCTCCCACCGAGAAAAGTTTGCCGGATGTGAGTAATAGCTTAACACTGAAAACTTAGATAGTTTATGCAGGAGCATAGTTTTCTGGATGACCATCTGAACGGAGAGACTTTCTTCGGTAAAGTTCGCCCTCTGCCATCGGAGTGGAATACTCCCATTCCTCCTCCTCCTCTACCACCAACTCCTCCTCCTTCATTGCTTGCCAAGTCTTCACGTGAGTGCCATGTTCACTATCGTATACTCAAGCTAGGAAGAAGGGGTTGACGTTCATTGCTTCAGCTCCTCCTTCCACATCCTCAACAAGTCCTTCCCCTCCATCAACTGTATCCGCGTATTCAAATGTTCTCCCTCTCACAGTGTCCATCGGATGTGCTCTTCTCATACTCAACATTTGTATTCTCTTTGGAATGATTCGATCAGTTAGTCTCTCCAGTTGATCAAGTACAGGAAGTGATTCAGTACAATCGTCGATCAATGAAGAAGAATGAAGCTGAGAGAAGTTTCCTGCCAGCTCATTGTCCCAACACCGATGTTCAGTACACAATCCACTCTCCAGTAACTCTCTCGACCCTTCTCTTCGTTGCCTGTGCATGTAGTGTTGGTTGTGTTCAGCTGATGTCCCTGCCTGCTCCCCCCTCACTGCCTCCATCCTCCCTTGAGGAGTCCCTCGGTGGCAATGGAATAATGTGTGCTTCCCTTCCTCGCCTCTCTACTCCTTTCTGCCCTCATGGCTCATTTTCCCTTCACGAGGAGGTTGCGGTCTCCTCCTCCTTCACATTCCTTTAATCCATCCCCTTTTGCTCTCCTATCTTGAGTGACTCCCTCTAACCGTTTGAGTTTGCGAATTGGCCATTCCCTCTTCATCTCCTGCTCGACTCCACTGAAGTTGACTGTTTGCTTTGCAGGAACCGTTGTTATCAGCTAGTCACAAGTCTTCGATGGTCGGTATTCGACAGGGAGTATCTCCCACATGTCCACGCCATGGAAGGTGATCCCTTCGGTCTTCCCTTCTTATCGTAATCGTTGAGATCAGCCATGGCATCGCGAGGAAATAGTACGAGTGTTGGTGGAGGGACTCCGGGTCGAGACTGTGTCGTGAGGGACAATCACTTTAACTCGCTTCCTCCAGCTCCGCCTCCCCTCGAAGAGATACAAGTCTAGTCACAATTCACATTCACTGTCTTTCATTCGTACTCTCTCACGGGTCTACATTCTTCCTCAGCTCATTCTTGTTTAGTCTCCATTGTATGATCTCATCCATAGTTAGAGCTTTACAATAAATGCCCATTTATGCAGTAAAGTGAAGGGGTACACGATTGGCAATACATAAGCCGTATGAGTGAAGTGATACATATTAATTAGTGCCCTAGACAAGGCCAAAGAAGACAGCGTCAGGACTAACGAAGTAAGCGATTCCTGTGGCTTCGTCGTATGCTCCAACCAATTCGAGCCCTCCCGCTTTCTCGGGAACGGTCTGTAATAGGAGGAAAGAGTTGAGAAGAGACAAAGGAGCTACGAACCTTCTCATTCTTCACCCACTTCGGAGCTGAAGCGACATTGGTCAGTGTCCATATTTCATTGTTGAACTTGGAGTCACTCATTCCAACCTCAACAACTGAGAGTCAGTCCCGTCTCAAGAGGATTCCCTATCTAGACAATGAATTATTCACCCATGACAACCTAACCTGAGTCGATCCTCCTATGGTGATCCAGTCTCCATTCTTAGTGAGAGCTTTGATGTACGGTCCAGAGAAGCAATACGTGGGCATGTCGGAGTACTCTCCTTCGATCTGAGAAAGCAATGTAAATGTTTGATCACAGAAAAAAAATTTAGCGAACTATTTCAATCCGTGGATACTTACATAAACTTCTTCAGCTTTCTTCGACTGCAAATCAAGTCGAATGAACCGTTGACTCTCCCATCGGAATCCACATCCATGGACTCCGATAGACACAAGAAGCGACGATCCACTGAGAATAGCACCCACCGGACGACCTCTCTGAATACAAGCTTATCGACTAATGCTGTGTTATCCATTCCAATTCATGTCAAGCGCAAAACAGCCTACTCCATTGTTATATACGGCATCCTGTTCTCCTATTCACAGGATATTATTCAGAGTAGCGTCGATAGAGGGATTCGTATCTTTTATAGTACTTGGTAACAAAGGAGGTGGTCCTGACCAGTCTGTTAGCATCGTCTCCGATATCAGCCACGTGGTCGATGGAAGCAGCCGAGTCTTCGATGATCAGACGGAAGACCTGAGAGATTGAATGAGAGCGATGGAAGGGCATTTCCAAGGCGACTAGGTACCTTGATGGGAACTCCCCCCGTCGTAGCTAGAATGTACTTCTCTCCGTCATGTCCTCCATTCGCAACTGCCCAGTAGACGTTTCCCTCTTCCGATGATTCCGAAGACTAAAGAAAGACATGGACGAGTGAAGGGTAGTGAATGTACCTTGAAGTCCGTGACCTTCTCCCAAGCAGCTCCCGTCCATTTGTGAAGGGAGAGGAATGAAGGAGATCCGAAGGCCGTAGTCAGCAGAAGGTAGATGTGTCCCTTCGAGGTGAAGAACACTTCTTCTGCATTCTCCACCTCGGAGAGAGGCGGCACCTGTTGGTCATACACATTGTCTATCGTGTAGTTTCTCCTTTCAAGTGAAGAAGAGAAGTGGACTAAGAGAGGAACGGGTGAGGGAGAAGGGTAGAGCATTCTATTCGGGTTGAGGTGAAGCTTACATTTCACGATCAGCTGGTAATGAAAGTATGACTAGTTATCTCATGGGGGATGAAGCATAGCCATCAAAAGAGATAGTTCACCTCGACGGGAGGAAGGAATGACTTGGAAGAAGCATCGAATGCAATGGCATATCCTCCTGCGAAGTGCACACGATGACCCCAATTGTGTGTCTTTTGTTCAACAACTGAAACCGCGTCTATCGATCTTCTGAACTCTCAAGACAAACTCACACTTCTTGCTGAAGATCCACAGTTTGCCTGCCGCGAAGATTGACTCGTGGTAGTCAGTTGGAGAAGAAACTTGCGACTTGAAGTCAGTAGAGGGGACGGATTCGAACGACATCTGGAAGGGGAAGGAATCGAAGGGATAAATGACGGGCAGGCTGAAGCAAGCGTGAACTTTGAGGGGGGAAGAGGGAAAGAATAGGAAGACGATATCTTCACCAGAGAAGAACACTTTGAGCACAGAGGCCCGACCGTCCGCTACTATATATTGACGCTTGTTTGCGAAATACTCTCCCCCATTCCCATTCTCCCTCTATGCCCCCACCTCTGTCTCGCTCTCAACCACAATCTCTCCCCTTCTCTCCCCCCCCC